>JAPCWY010000002.1:35807500-36357500 GCA_028455895.1 Rhodomyrtus tomentosa | reverse complement strand
CCCTAAACCCTAAACCCTAAACCCTAAACCCTAAACCCTAAACCCTAAACCCTAAACCCTAAACCCTAAACCCTAAACCCTAAACCCTAAACCCTAAACCCTAAACCCTAAACCCTAAACCCTAAACCCTAAACCCTAAACCCTAAACCCTAAACCCTAAACCCTAAACCCTAAACCCTAAACCCTAAACCCTAAACCCTAAACCCTAAACCCTAAACCCTAAACCCTAAACCCTAAACCCTAAACCCTAAACCCTAAACCCTAAACCCTAAACCCTAAACCCTAAACCCTAAACCCTAAACCCTAAACCCTAAACCCTAAACCCTAAACCCTAAACCCTAAACCCTAAACCCTAAACCCTAAACCCTAAACCCTAAACCCTAAACCCTAAACCCTAAACCCTAAACCCTAAACCCTAAACCCTAAACCCTAAACCCTAAACCCTAAACCCTAAACCCTAAACCCTAAACCCTAAACCCTAAACCCTAAACCCTAAACCCTAAACCCTAAACCCTAAACCCTAAACCCTAAACCCTAAACCCTAAACCCTAAACCCTAAACCCTAAACCCTAAACCCTAAACCCTAAACCCTAAACCCTAAACCCTAAACCCTAAACCCTAAACCCTAAACCCTAAACCCTAAACCCTAAACCCTAAACCCTAAACCCTAAACCCTAAACCCTAAACCCTAAACCCTAAACCCTAAACCCTAAACCCTAAACCCTAAACCCTAAACCCTAAACCCTAAACCCTAAACCCTAAACCCTAAACCCTAAACCCTAAACCCTAAACCCTAAACCCTAAACCCTAAACCCTAAACCCTAAACCCTAAACCCTAAACCCTAAACCCTAAACCCTAAACCCTAAACCCTAAACCCTAAACCCTAAACCCTAAACCCTAAACCCTAAACCCTAAACCCTAAACCCTAAACCCTAAACCCTAAACCCTAAACCCTAAACCCTAAACCCTAAACCCTAAACCCTAAACCCTAAACCCTAAACCCTAAACCCTAAACCCTAAACCCTAAACCCTAAACCCTAAACCCTAAACCCTAAACCCTAAACCCTAAACCCTAAACCCTAAACCCTAAACCCTAAACCCTAAACCCTAAACCCTAAACCCTAAACCCTAAACCCTAAACCCTAAACCCTAAACCCTAAACCCTAAACCCTAAACCCTAAACCCTAAACCCTAAACCCTAAACCCTAAACCCTAAACCCTAAACCCTAAACCCTAAACCCTAAACCCTAAACCCTAAACCCTAAACCCTAAACCCTAAACCCTAAACCCTAAACCCTAAACCCTAAACCCTAAACCCTAAACCCTAAACCCTAAACCCTAAACCCTAAACCCTAAACCCTAAACCCTAAACCCTAAACCCTAAACCCTAAACCCTAAACCCTAAACCCTAAACCCTAAACCCTAAACCCTAAACCCTAAACCCTAAACCCTAAACCCTAAACCCTAAACCCTAAACCCTAAACCCTAAACCCTAAACCCTAAACCCTAAACCCTAAACCCTAAACCCTAAACCCTAAACCCTAAACCCTAAACCCTAAACCCTAAACCCTAAACCCTAAACCCTAAACCCTAAACCCTAAACCCTAAACCCTAAACCCTAAACCCTAAACCCTAAACCCTAAACCCTAAACCCTAAACCCTAAACCCTAAACCCTAAACCCTAAACCCTAAACCCTAAACCCTAAACCCTAAACCCTAAACCCTAAACCCTAAACCCTAAACCCTAAACCCTAAACCCTAAACCCTAAACCCTAAACCCTAAACCCTAAACCCTAAACCCTAAACCCTAAACCCTAAACCCTAAACCCTAAACCCTAAACCCTAAACCCTAAACCCTAAACCCTAAACCCTAAACCCTAAACCCTAAACCCTAAACCCTAAACCCTAAACCCTAAACCCTAAACCCTAAACCCTAAACCCTAAACCCTAAACCCTAAACCCTAAACCCTAAACCCTAAACCCTAAACCCTAAACCCTAAACCCTAAACCCTAAACCCTAAACCCTAAACCCTAAACCCTAAACCCTAAACCCTAAACCCTAAACCCTAAACCCTAAACCCTAAACCCTAAACCCTAAACCCTAAACCCTAAACCCTAAACCCTAAACCCTAAACCCTAAACCCTAAACCCTAAACCCTAAACCCTAAACCCTAAACCCTAAACCCTAAACCCTAAACCCTAAACCCTAAACCCTAAACCCTAAACCCTAAACCCTAAACCCTAAACCCTAAACCCTAAACCCTAAACCCTAAACCCTAAACCCTAAACCCTAAACCCTAAACCCTAAACCCTAAACCCTAAACCCTAAACCCTAAACCCTAAACCCTAAACCCTAAACCCTAAACCCTAAACCCTAAACCCTAAACCCTAAACCCTAAACCCTAAACCCTAAACCCTAAACCCTAAACCCTAAACCCTAAACCCTAAACCCTAAACCCTAAACCCTAAACCCTAAACCCTAAACCCTAAACCCTAAACCCTAAACCCTAAACCCTAAACCCTAAACCCTAAACCCTAAACCCTAAACCCTAAACCCTAAACCCTAAACCCTAAACCCTAAACCCTAAACCCTAAACCCTAAACCCTAAACCCTAAACCCTAAACCCTAAACCCTAAACCCTAAACCCTAAACCCTAAACCCTAAACCCTAAACCCTAAACCCTAAACCCTAAACCCTAAACCCTAAACCCTAAACCCTAAACCCTAAACCCTAAACCCTAAACCCTAAACCCTAAACCCTAAACCCTAAACCCTAAACCCTAAACCCTAAACCCTAAACCCTAAACCCTAAACCCTAAACCCTAAACCCTAAACCCTAAACCCTAAACCCTAAACCCTAAACCCTAAACCCTAAACCCTAAACCCTAAACCCTAAACCCTAAACCCTAAACCCTAAACCCTAAACCCTAAACCCTAAACCCTAAACCCTAAACCCTAAACCCTAAACCCTAAACCCTAAACCCTAAACCCTAAACCCTAAACCCTAAACCCTAAACCCTAAACCCTAAACCCTAAACCCTAAACCCTAAACCCTAAACCCTAAACCCTAAACCCTAAACCCTAAACCCTAAACCCTAAACCCTAAACCCTAAACCCTAAACCCTAAACCCTAAACCCTAAACCCTAAACCCTAAACCCTAAACCCTAAACCCTAAACCCTAAACCCTAAACCCTAAACCCTAAACCCTAAACCCTAAACCCTAAACCCTAAACCCTAAACCCTAAACCCTAAACCCTAAACCCTAAACCCTAAACCCTAAACCCTAAACCCTAAACCCTAAACCCTAAACCCTAAACCCTAAACCCTAAACCCTAAACCCTAAACCCTAAACCCTAAACCCTAAACCCTAAACCCTAAACCCTAAACCCTAAACCCTAAACCCTAAACCCTAAACCCTAAACCCTAAACCCTAAACCCTAAACCCTAAACCCTAAACCCTAAACCCTAAACCCTAAACCCTAAACCCTAAACCCTAAACCCTAAACCCTAAACCCTAAACCCTAAACCCTAAACCCTAAACCCTAAACCCTAAACCCTAAACCCTAAACCCTAAACCCTAAACCCTAAACCCTAAACCCTAAACCCTAAACCCTAAACCCTAAACCCTAAACCCTAAACCCTAAACCCTAAACCCTAAACCCTAAACCCTAAACCCTAAACCCTAAACCCTAAACCCTAAACCCTAAACCCTAAACCCTAAACCCTAAACCCTAAACCCTAAACCCTAAACCCTAAACCCTAAACCCTAAACCCTAAACCCTAAACCCTAAACCCTAAACCCTAAACCCTAAACCCTAAACCCTAAACCCTAAACCCTAAACCCTAAACCCTAAACCCTAAACCCTAAACCCTAAACCCTAAACCCTAAACCCTAAACCCTAAACCCTAAACCCTAAACCCTAAACCCTAAACCCTAAACCCTAAACCCTAAACCCTAAACCCTAAACCCTAAACCCTAAACCCTAAACCCTAAACCCTAAACCCTAAACCCTAAACCCTAAACCCTAAACCCTAAACCCTAAACCCTAAACCCTAAACCCTAAACCCTAAACCCTAAACCCTAAACCCTAAACCCTAAACCCTAAACCCTAAACCCTAAACCCTAAACCCTAAACCCTAAACCCTAAACCCTAAACCCTAAACCCTAAACCCTAAACCCTAAACCCTAAACCCTAAACCCTAAACCCTAAACCCTAAACCCTAAACCCTAAACCCTAAACCCTAAACCCTAAACCCTAAACCCTAAACCCTAAACCCTAAACCCTAAACCCTAAACCCTAAACCCTAAACCCTAAACCCTAAACCCTAAACCCTAAACCCTAAACCCTAAACCCTAAACCCTAAACCCTAAACCCTAAACCCTAAACCCTAAACCCTAAACCCTAAACCCTAAACCCTAAACCCTAAACCCTAAACCCTAAACCCTAAACCCTAAACCCTAAACCCTAAACCCTAAACCCTAAACCCTAAACCCTAAACCCTAAACCCTAAACCCTAAACCCTAAACCCTAAACCCTAAACCCTAAACCCTAAACCCTAAACCCTAAACCCTAAACCCTAAACCCTAAACCCTAAACCCTAAACCCTAAACCCTAAACCCTAAACCCTAAACCCTAAACCCTAAACCCTAAACCCTAAACCCTAAACCCTAAACCCTAAACCCTAAACCCTAAACCCTAAACCCTAAACCCTAAACCCTAAACCCTAAACCCTAAACCCTAAACCCTAAACCCTAAACCCTAAACCCTAAACCCTAAACCCTAAACCCTAAACCCTAAACCCTAAACCCTAAACCCTAAACCCTAAACCCTAAACCCTAAACCCTAAACCCTAAACCCTAAACCCTAAACCCTAAACCCTAAACCCTAAACCCTAAACCCTAAACCCTAAACCCTAAACCCTAAACCCTAAACCCTAAACCCTAAACCCTAAACCCTAAACCCTAAACCCTAAACCCTAAACCCTAAACCCTAAACCCTAAACCCTAAACCCTAAACCCTAAACCCTAAACCCTAAACCCTAAACCCTAAACCCTAAACCCTAAACCCTAAACCCTAAACCCTAAACCCTAAACCCTAAACCCTAAACCCTAAACCCTAAACCCTAAACCCTAAACCCTAAACCCTAAACCCTAAACCCTAAACCCTAAACCCTAAACCCTAAACCCTAAACCCTAAACCCTAAACCCTAAACCCTAAACCCTAAACCCTAAACCCTAAACCCTAAACCCTAAACCCTAAACCCTAAACCCTAAACCCTAAACCCTAAACCCTAAACCCTAAACCCTAAACCCTAAACCCTAAACCCTAAACCCTAAACCCTAAACCCTAAACCCTAAACCCTAAACCCTAAACCCTAAACCCTAAACCCTAAACCCTAAACCCTAAACCCTAAACCCTAAACCCTAAACCCTAAACCCTAAACCCTAAACCCTAAACCCTAAACCCTAAACCCTAAACCCTAAACCCTAAACCCTAAACCCTAAACCCTAAACCCTAAACCCTAAACCCTAAACCCTAAACCCTAAACCCTAAACCGCCCTAAAACCCTAAACCCTAAACCCTAAACCCTAAACCCTAAACCCTAAACCCTAAACCCTAAACCCTGATTCTTGAGCCCTGAGCCCTAACCGCAAGCCGAAAGCCGAAGCCCCAGGCCCCAGGCCCCAGGCCCCAAGCCCTAACCTCTAAGCCCTAAGCCCTAACCCCTAACCCCTAACCCCTAACCCCTAGGCCCTAACCCCTAAACCCTAAACCCCAACCCCAATCCCCCAACCCCCCGAACCTCCAATCCTAAACTCTCAACCCTAAACCCCCAACCCTAAACCCTAAACCCCCAATCCTAAACCCCAAGCCCTAAATCCCAAGCCCTAAACACCAAGCCCTAACTCTCAAGCCCTAACCCCCAAGCCCTAAGCCCTAAGCCCTAACCCCTAAGCCCCAAGCCCCAACCCCCAAGCCCCAAGCCCCAAAACCCCAAGCCCCAAAACCCCAAGCCCCCAAACCCTAAGCCCTAAACCCCAAGCCCTAAACACCAAGCCCCAACCCCCAAGCCCCAACCCCTAAGCCCTAACCCCTGAGCCCCAAGCCCCAAGCCCCAAGCCCCAAGCCCCAAAATCCCAAGCCCCAAAACCCCAAGCCCCCAAACCCCAATCCCTCAAACCCCAAACCCCAAACCTCAATTCCCAAACCCCAAATCCTAAACCCCAAACCCTTAACCCCTAACCCTAAACCCCAACTCCTAAGCCCTAAGCCCTCAGCCCTAAGCCCTAAACCCTCAAGCCCCAAGCCCCCAAGCCTCCAAGCCCCAACCCTAACCTCCTAAGCCCTAAACCCTAAGCCCTAAGCCCTAAGCCCTAACCCCCTAAGCCCTAAGCCCTAAGCCCTAAAATCCTAAGCCCTAAGCCCTAAACCTGTGGAGCTTTTGAGGATGGGAATGAGGTTCGAGCAGAATACGACTGAAATCCATCTCTAGATACACACTTCTCTTTACTGAGCTTGAAATCAACAGGAAATTAGAATGTCACAGATTGGGGTCTGAAAATGTGTCCCATTATAGAGTGAGATTTACATCTCAGCAAGTGAAATCTAAACCTACACCTGAACACCAATCCCCATAAACCAAACAAATGATACCAGATGTAGAAAATTAACAATGCAATGGCACAAGGCATTCGTAAATCAAGCATCACAATAAGATAGACATAAACCAAGGTCGTAGTTAGACATACTCTGTCACGCCCCGAACTCGGCAAGCGGGTGAACATCCCACCAGGCTGTTCCTTTATGAAAGTCTTCCAGGATCTTTCGACCCACAATACAAATAATCCAATTACAAGCGAAAGATTCAGTCATCTCCACTCCATTCAATAAAACAAATGACTAGGGACAAATAGTAGTGGTTCCATTTTACAATCGCGAAATGGAATACAATCCCTAAGTTCACAGAATATCTTGTACTCATTTACTATTTACTCCCATGAATGTCAATCGTTGAACTTACTGATGCTCCATCGCCTGGAATCTAAAGAAAATATTAATCCCCAACGGGGTGAGATATAAATATCAATAAACTAGGTGTTAACCCTAGGTTAGGCCGATTGTCCACTCAGGCAATCACAAACCCCAACAATTCATACAAATAGACATACAAGGCAATTCAATTATAGATAACAACACACAGATGTCAGGCATGCAGTCATGGCATCATAACACATCCAAATGATCATCCACAAATAGCCATGCCACATCATCACTTCCACCCTTCCAGCCTCCCTTAATCTCATGCCCGCGTTTATAATGCCTCAGGCTCAGTCCGTGTAAACTCATCAGATCGTCATTGACAAACCCGCGTAAACGTATCAGGTTTTCAATGCTACTCCAAGCTAGTGTCGACACATCTCAACTCCATCTCGCGTTTCAACGCATCAAGACTATGGCCTTCTCAACCTCGCATCTCACACGCATCAAGGTGTCATACAACTCAAACCCCGCGCCTCAACGCCTCAGGATATCTATCACATCACCTCGCGTCTCATACGCATCAGGGTCTCACCATGTCACACTCATGCTATGATTCCCATTCAAATCACATGCATAATACCATGTGTAGCTCAAGCATAATTCATATAGTCATGGCATGCATGACAATCAAATCTACACTCAGACATAGTAGACAATTCAAGCACAAGCATTAGTACGCATTCAAGCCTTCTATATCATTCTAGGATGAACACAAAGAATAATCTCATAGAAGTCTCTCAAAATCAATCATAATATCACTCGACTCACCCAATTGAGTCCAATCTTCCTATTATAGATTTAGGGTTCCCTTACTTCAAACTAAATATCACAAAATCCTCTTCTCACGTACCTCCACAATTCGTTCCAAGCAGCCCAAGGATATCTCAATCGCTCAACCTATTGAAATCCAACCAATCGTCAAACTTTATTACTCAAATCATCACCCCACTTAACATACACCTCATGGACCTTTCAATTAACATCCTAGCATGTCTCAATGAAGAATTTGAAACTCAAACCCAACAACCAATAGCCTCCATAGAATCGGTTTGCACATAACCGAATCGGGTGATTTTCGATTCTGTGTAAACCTCAAATAACCAGTCCTTAAACTACCTCAAATCCTCTATTTATTCACTAACCTACTTGCTAACATGTAGATCTAAGGGTTTGGAAAGCTCACCGAAGATTTGAAGCCAAGTCGTCGCTGGAAACTCTTTGAAAGTCGCTAGTTTCCTCAAGTTTGCAAACCGGCAGTTCTGGCCCTTCAAACACAAAACACATTTGGGGTCAAAAATCCATCAAATTCATCTCAACTTTTTGTCACAGCTCATCCAACTTTAATACTATAAGTGTAGAAGGCCTCACCAAAAATTTGAAGCAATTTGAAGTCCGAAAGACCCCGGAACAGGTCTTTTCCCAAAACTGGTCAAAATCTAACATCGCCTGACTTTTGTCATTCAAATTGAGCTACGAGAAGATCTACCAGATCAATATGTCTATGGAAAGATAAGACATTAAGATTTCATTTGGCGGTGGTTTTACCTCGATCCGGTATTGAACGAAGAAGATATGGCCAGAATAGTAGGACGGTCGGACTGGTTGGCTGAGACCTATCGGATTCAAAACTGATCAGCCTGATCTTTGCTCCTTCAAACGGCTCTACGAGATAAACAGCTGGGTGAATTTGGACCCATAATGCCTTGTTGGAATGGCAAGATAATAAGGTTTCTATTGCCGGTGGTTTTACCTCAATCGACCATCGAATGAAAAAATTATGGCTAGTTTAGTGAAACTATCGGTACAGGGCAGCAGCTCGACGATGAAGGAGAAGAAGACGAAGAAGAAGATCGTGTTGGTGGGTTGATGGTCGGCCAAATGAGGGGTGAGAGAGAGAGAGAGAGAGCTATATGCAAGTCTTCACAAGTCAAAGAGTTGAATGGTAGTTGGAAAAAGTGGATATGTCCACTCAAAGGCTAATCCATCGACACATGTCCAATGTGTCATTCAAGCTCATCTAATGGCCATGATTCACTCTCATTTTTGGTGGCCTTGGAGGCGGTTTAAAGCCCAAAATGCCCTCCTTCAATTGCATAAGCAAGGCTAATGCTTGAGGGGCAAAATGGTAATTTAACCCCGAACGTCTGGAACGTCATTTTTTCTAATTTCAATTTTCTTCGATAAGGCGATGACCAATCTAAATAAAATGTTGAAATTCTTGATTCTCCATTTTTAATTTTCAAGACTCGTTTTTAATCATTTTTTCTATCAGACGTGGTTCCACCCTATCCCGAACTGACAGGCGGCTTTTGCAGAGTTACGCATATCGACCCTATGATTCATATCACGATTAGGGCTCATCAATTCATGGCGACTTTGGTTGTCATGTAATTGTGAGGGTCTATCACTAGTTTCGACGGTCTCGATCGTCAGCGTCCGATTGAGGAAAATTTTACAAATTATACGTTGGTTAAGCGGCATCACCCGCGCTCCAATCATATGACACTAGCAAAGCATCCCTTAATCATTCTTAGATTGACCTTTTATGGCTCTAAATGTCCCCTCGACAATCCTTATGGTCAAAGCAACATTTCCTATTCGAGTTCCTTGGGTCCACGTACCTTGTCTTGCGTTAGCTTTTCCCTTTTTGATTAGTCTACTCAAATTGATCAGATTCGAGCGAGATATGATTGAAACACATCGCTAGATACACTCCTCATTAATGAGTATGAAAGTAACTGAGAAATCAGAATGTCACATACTCAACCTCATGGGGTCAAGCTGCACGCACTTAACATGTAAATAAGCACACATAACTTTAAAATTCATCACAATGACATCTCACTTAATCATCGCCTGGTCTCTCGCGCTGCGATGTATTTCTCTAGGGCACTCTAGCTAATTGATATCACCAGGGCACTCTGGCCAAATGATATCACTGGGGCTCATAGCCAATCGATATCACTGGGGCACTCTGGCCTATCGATATCACAATATAAACATCATCCAATCGCATCAAGCAATTCAAGGCATAGGCTTCGCCAAACAATCAATTCATTCAAATAATTTATCTGGTAGTGTCTTAATGTTCAAGTAAGGGCTTAAGGAATATTTACCCTTCAATCAAGCTAGCAAATTTCCAATTAAACGATCCTTCTAGCTCAGTATACTCACTGCCAAGTGATGGTCCTAGAGAAATTCCATTGAAATCATGTCATAACCCATTCATTCCTCAATTCCACCTTACCAATACCTCAATAACTAATCAAATAACAACCTAGGATGGCTTAATGGCCATTTTAAATATATGGCGACACTCCGATGGACCCTCAAAATGTTTGGTCTAATTAGTCCCTTAACAAAACAAAATTGGTTCTGCTTTAGTCCAACCAAGTCAGCCAATAATTCCATCCTAGGTTCTAATTTCTCATAAAATAAACTTGCTAACATCTTATTCTACATGTCTAGGAACCTCACCAAGAGTTGTGAAGCGAAACAATATCACAAGGCCTTCAAACCACACGATTTTCCTCACGGTCCTCAAGCGAGCAGAATCTACTCAGTAGAAACTACCACAATTTAGCTATAAAAACACCCCAAATATCCAAACAAACATGCGGCCAAAGCTTACCCAACTTTTATGAAAATCCCACAAAAAGTTTGAAGCTAATCGAAGTCTCTAAGAGGGTAAACGGAAGCCTTACCCCAGCTCACTCCAAATCTATCCAGTTTTGGTCTCGGGGGTGGTCGAGAAGAACTACTCCACGAAATGATGAACTATCACTTGGAGCTTATAGAGGACAGTTTGGCCTAGCTTTTGATGGTCGGCACACGGTGAGGCGCTTGCCGGAGGGGGCCATCATGAGCAACGAACGGAGCGGCCAAAATCGATCGGCTGGCAGTTTTTGGGTGAAGCAAGAAAAGAAGAAAAATGAAAGGGTCACACGGCTGAAGATGGTGTATAATGAAGCCTCTCACACAAATACTTGAGCTTAATTTGACAAGATTGATTTTGTGGGCATTTAATGCTTGGCTCTTCTTTGTTTGACACTTGGCAAAGCACCGATAATTCAATCTATGGGCTTTGACTTCCTTTACCTTATATACATTAATTTTCGGCAACAATATAGATACTTCTCAAGACAAGGGCAAACGGTCGAGGGGCAAAATGGTAATTTTGCACTTTTTGTCCGAAACTTCACTTTTTCAATTCTAAATTACCATTGGCGAGACAACATCAAATCTTTTTCTAATGTTGGAATTCTCTTTTTCCAACTGCCAATTTTGAGCTTCCATTTCATAACCAACCGTCGGTCGATCGTATCTTCAATTTATCCCGAACTAATGGGTGGCTTTTGTAGACGTTACGCGTATCAACTTTGTGATTCTCATCACACTTAGAACGACTCAAGTTACGACAGTTTTGTTTGTCATTTAATTGTGAGGGTTCATTACTAATTCCAACGGTCTCGATCATCATAGCTCTATTTAGGAAAATTTACAAATTATATATTTGTTAAACGGCATCACCCGCGTTCCAATCGTATAATGCTAGCAATGAATTCCTTAATCGTTATTTGATCAACCTTTATTGGCTTTAAATGTTCCCTCGACAATCCTTTTGGTCAAAGCGTCATTCCTTTTTCGAGTTTCCTAGGTCCACGTATCTTGCCATGCATTAACCTTTCCCTTTTGGTCTGTCAACTCGAGATTGACCAGATCCGAGCGAGATAAAAGTGAAATACATCGATAGATCTATTCTTATTCAATAAACTCAAAATGACAAGAATTTCAGAATGTCGCATAAGTCCTTGAACATTTAATCTCTGGTTCGTAGGAATAAAATAGTTTTCCTTCTGTTTTATTTAGGTTTCTAACCAACCTACCAAAAATAATTAGTAGCGACTCCAAATTTGAAATAATTCTAATTAACAAAAGTTATAATTTGATATGACTTGAGAGAGTCCGTATCAGGCCAGCCATTAAAATTAACCTGATAATTCATTAGCTTAAAAATTTCTTTCAGGTCGTGATAGCTTGGCGACTCCATTAGTAATAGCTTTAATTTTTTGTAAAGTTCAAGATTTACTTGGATTGCTTGAGTTTTTGGAAATACTTAAATGCTTTAGCGAATTTAGGCCTTAAAAAAATTCATGGATGTTCCGCCTTTGGCAATCTTGATTGAATCTCACCTTAAGGTATTAAATGTTTTTGTAGACTTGGAGAGATAAAGGGATGAGTGATTGTAAACCTCTTCTTGCAAGTTGAAGGAGAATGTGTGATGGTTCATATTGCTATTAAACTATTATGCATGTCTTATTTACTTACGCATCACGTAAGCACACACAATGCGCCATTAGAGCTGAATGGCTTGGCTTAGGATGGTACATGATTAGGGATGCTTCGGCCATCGCCATCTACCCTGAATCGTCCTTCTCGAGTCCCAAAATTTTTCAAATCGATGCAAAGAGTGAACACCTCCATCATGTGTCACGTGATGCAGGTCATTGCTTGGTTGAGTTGGATGTCTACAGGGATCTTGATTCAATCGCAAGCTAAGGTAATTCAATCCGAATTTTCCTAGGGCTCCACCTTTGTCAACTCGTGCTAGATAGAAATCGAACCTCACAAAGCATTTCATGCACATGTTTATGTGGTTATTATATGCGGTTCTTCTAAGAGGCGATATTTTGTAACCTTTCTTCTCTTTCATTCATTTTTTTTAGCCGCTCCAGGGCAAGTTAGATTTGTCCCTTTGATCATGTGAAGTCAAGTCATTTATGTATATCCTTATATTCGTAAGTCTCTTGCTTAGAAATTTTTCGGATTCCATGATTATAAAACCTTAGTTGCATTTTACATTAATGAATCAGTTCCACTTTCTTCCTGACCTCATGTCTTTGCTCGAATTTTTAGACTATTTTTGAGACGGATCTAATTCCCATACATCAGATGAAAAATGTTTGTCCGCTCTTAAAATCTCATTTCAAAAATTTTTGAGCTGATCACATCCATTTTTCATTTTCTACGGAATTAATGGCCGAGTCGGAGTAGGCTGGAATTTCGACCTTTTTCAGACTCCAGAACCATTTTGCAGAGTATTCATAGTAAATGACTTAACTTGCTAAATCAAGAAACATGAAAGTTGTAGGTTGATGTTTCAACTGATATCATGCAAAATTTCAAATTTTAATTCATACTTTTAAGGGGTCCTTTGTTCTTTTATCAAAATACTGACGAGGTAGTTTTCTAGGCATGACTTTTAGAAGAAATGCATTAAAATGAGATAATCGGTTCACTTTCAACTCAATCACCGAGTCCAAAATTTTTCATTATCTTCTTGGCTACGATCTCGTAAATTTTCACGTCATTTTGAACTTTTGGTGATTTTTCTTCAATTGTTGTCGAAATTCGACAAAATTGGAATTTCTATTAAAGGTCACAAGTCAAGCTTGAATGGCGTTCGTGAGTGTAGTTTAGCCATAGATCGACTTGACGTCTTTCACATGCAGTATTAATCACATGGTCATCTCTTGTCGGTGTTATATCATGGACCACTCACACTATTATAATACTCAATCTAGAGCGAGAAGAGTGACTAGTTAAGCCGAGGTTGCGGTCATTACAAGACAAATGATCATCGAGCTTCTAGATGAAATGTATGCTTGTGGTGTTCAAATGAACAGGACCATCAATGCATGTAACGTACTATGCAACTTCTCAAGCACTCGCTTGAGATGATTCAACATCATCCAAAGCGCAGTGCCAATTGCCATGGAGCAACTGGGCGTCAACTGTCGATCCTGAAGAGAAGGCAATTCGCTCCACTTTCGTGGCCAGTATCTCAAATTTGGATGTTTTTGTTAAAGCGTGGGGTCCTCAAAATGGAATGCCCTGCATTCCAATCCTAATGAGTTGATCCAGTACAATCTGCATAAAACCTGTGACTTTCACTTTGGGGAAGTTGGTCATTTTTTGGAAGACTGCTACCAGTTAAGATGTCGCATTCAAGATTGTATCAGCACTGGCTATGTGTCACGACTCGAACCAGGCGGGCACGTGAACATCCCACAATGGCCGTCTAGTTTCGATGATACCCAGGATCTGTCGGCTAACAATTTAAAATTTCTAAAGTCCATAAGCATGCGGAAGCGACACATATCTCCATTCAACAATACAAACAAGATGACTTAGGACGAAGAAGGTACATCTTTTTATTCAACCATAGTCAAGTACAAATCCAACACCAATAGTATATACAACCTCTAAGGTCAAATCAAAAGATTAAAATCTATTCCTCCAAAGTTGTCTTCCAATGCCAATTCATGGCACGCTCGGGATACCATCTTCTGGGACCTAAAAATAATAATCCCATAATGGGGTGAGATATAAATCTCAGCAAGCTAACTCTAAACCAATACTAGGTCATTAGTACCTCTAGACATCTCTTAAAACAACACACAATAGCTCATCAAGCAGAAAGGCACATGACACACAATGTATCATCACAAGTCATGATCCAAAGACATTCATATCCATAAGACCAAGCATATCAAACTAGCACAATATTAATTTCATATGGCAGGAATTAGTTCTCAATTTCATCACAACATCTTATCTCAATGGCTAGACTCGCGTCAACACGCATCATGCTTATCATGATTTCAATTCCAATAGCCAAGCCAGCGTCAATACGCCTCAGGCCATTCAAGATTTCAGTTCTAATAGTCAAGCCCGCATCAATACGCATCAGGATCATCATGATTCCCTTTTCAATGGCCAAGCTCGCGTCAATACGCATCAGGCTAAGTTAAGATTTCGATTGGCAACTCGCGTTCTGACGCTTCAAGTTCCAAATGCCATTTCAAAACTCATGTAAACACATATCAAGTCTATCCTGCATTCTGACGCATCAGGATATCAATTTCATCACGGTTCTCTTTTAGATGGCTCTGCTCGCGTCAATACATATCAAGTTAAAAATAATTGGCAACCCGCATTCTGGCGCATCAGGTTCCAAAGTCGTTTAAATACTTGTGTCGACACATAACAAGGCTATCCCGCATTTTGACGCATCAGGATATTAATCGACCTCGCGTTCTGACGCATCAAGATTCGATTTGACATCGATTCATAGTTTCACCAAACAAGGGCTAACAAGTCAATATATTTCTCAAGGCCCCATTAGCCAAATCATATCTCAATGGCCAATCCATTTTTTTCAACGGCTCACTAGCCATTAATCTTTCAATAGGTGAATCATTCATGACTGAATTACACAAAGCATGGCACGTCCTTGCACATCAAGGCGATTAATCAAACAAGCCATTTCCTTTTTAATTCAAGCATGAACTACACATATTTCCATATTCACGAGCCAACCACCACACGACCAATCAAAGGCGAACATCCACCGAATGTCCATGCAACAATTTCAGCCATGAATTTGACAAATTCATCTCAAGGCAAACAAGTATGACTCGGCTCACACAAGTCATAATAGGCACAAGCCAAATCAAGCATAATTAGTTCATAAAATCATTAAGTCAACAATCAATTCCATCCATTAGTACCCTAACGTCCTAATAAAGGTTTATAGGTTACTTACCTCTTCAATTAAACCAAGAATTTCAATTCAAAAGACCCACCAAGGTCAGTCCACTCACGGTCAGAACAGGGTAGCGAGCAGCCCCAAAGAAATTCCACAAATCACCCATTAAAATTCTTCCAAACTTCATTACACACACTGCACCTTATTATCAAGAAGGCACAGTTTCAATTCAATGCTTTCTAAGCATGTCAAGTATTGTTTAATCAAGGCAAGACATCATAAATTTCATTTCACCAAATCTGCCCTTTCTTACGTTCCTCGACCAGGTTCAGTCACGAGCAAATTGACATTATTCGATTGACTTTTTGAGAAATCCAATGTCATATTCTTGTCCCTCAATATCTTACGGACATGTGGGCAAAAATGGAGTTGAATTTGGATACAGAACGACTTAGAGCTAGCCGTTTTAAAATTAGTGCGCGCTGAAATCAGTTTACTTGGTATCTCGGGTCATCAACAGTTTTCACGACAAAATAACTTTCAAACACTTCCAATTCAACTAAAATCTACCCATTAGTAACCCAACATCCTAAAAAAGAGCTAGAAATCCTCTTATAAAACTAATTAAGCAAAAAAATCCTCCAAGAACCGCAACAACCTTTGGATCCATATCTGACCGGTGCGGAGCAGGTTTGGTTCCTTGAGGGAAACACATCAAATCAGCCATCAAAATTCCAATTCCACCCGTAAACCTCAAGCCAATATATTGTTCCTTGTCTTATAGGATCGTACCAAGTGTTCCACAGCAAGATGACTTCTCCAAGAGCCTCCAAATGGCGCGGTTCTTAGCCGGCGCACAAAGCACAGATTTTATCCTAACAAAACCATTAATAATCATTGATGAAAATCCTCCTAATTTCCAATAAATCTTCAAAATTAGTTCATCAAACTCTTAAGATAGGTGTTAAAAGGCTTCACCAAAAATTTGGAGTCAATTGAAGCCTCGAAACCTGCGAAAACTAGCTCTTCCCCAAATCAGATCGGATTATAACCAGCCTGACCTTTGTCCATTCAAACTGACCTATGTGAAAAATGGTTAGGCTAAATTGAGCTTATAATATGTTCTTGGAA
This sequence comes from Rhodomyrtus tomentosa, assembly GCA_028455895.1. NCBI lineage: Eukaryota > Viridiplantae > Streptophyta > Magnoliopsida > Myrtales > Myrtaceae > Rhodomyrtus > Rhodomyrtus tomentosa. The sequence continues at coordinate 36,340,773 of JAPCWY010000002.1, read as the reverse complement.
CCACAAGACAATATTATTTCTAATGGAAGTGGTTTTATCTCAATCTGATTTCGGATGAAAGAGATATGGCCAGAATAGTGGGGCAGTCAGTATAAGGCTGCGAGTTGGTCAGGTGAAAGGAGTGGAAAAGAGAGTGTGAGTGAGAGAGGGGATGACCAGCGCACAAAGTGAAGACTACTTAATCAAGTTTCCCTTTATCAACCAAATTGAGTCATAACCTTCTCGACTACTTAATCAAGTTCATGTTTACTTCCGTTGTAATTCACTCTTGATTTCATTCGAAAATCTCTAACAATCGTAGTAATCCATCAACCTTCAAGGTCACGTCTCTCTCTTGACGGCATGTCTAATGGTCGACCACATGTTAGACTAACCCAACTTTCAGTCTATTTCACCGATAGTACTAAGGCAAACTTTGGCACATCTTTGTGCTATCACAATGGATATCATGATTCTCCCTTGGAATTTACAATGAGGTCATTTCTTTAGGTTCTTCTTCAATGTGGGACCCATACTCTCGTCCATGGGACTTTAAGGTTTCTATCCTCAACTTCGAGGTTTCTTTCCCAGTACTCAGAAGTCTGGATTTTCTCCCTACTCTATTGATTTTCATAACCCCTTAGATATCAGGGACCGATCATAGAAATATCTCAATTTGTTTCTGACGTTTAGGCTTGACGCTTCAAGTAGCCATCAACTAGTCAATTAACTAGCTTCCAATTATACATAAGGCATTCTCACTCCTATGGCCTTACCATCACGACGTATATGCAATGCCCATTTCAAATTATCTTGTTATGCCTCAAATTTCCTTTTCGCATCGCGTCATTATGACCTTCGTTAGTCTAGACATTCAATTTTAACACCAAGGCAATTAGAAGTTCATCTTCCTTATTCGCTAGGGTATCTTACCCTACGAAGGAAGCTATACACTTTAGTGGCATTTTCTCACTTTGAATCCACCTTGTCCTGCCTGTTCCATAGGTTATCCGTCTTGGAGTTTGCGCCAACATTGGTGTTTTTAGTCTAGGATTCAGATGTCATCATACTTGACATTCTTCTTCCAATGGCTTAATCACCTCAAGTGACAAATTTTCAAAGGATTGAGGTTCTTCCTCAGTCTCCACAAATCCGCACCTTGGATATTTATACTAATCAAATCAAGCTAGCTTGCTGCTATAATTCAAGCAGTCTTTTTTGCTTACTCGTCCATTAGCATTACAAATAGTTGAGACTATCAAGTATTCACTTTCATTTCTATCAACGACCATCTCATGGTCCAATAATCCTTAAGAACAACGTCCTATTCTTTAGGGGACAACAACTTATAACCCCATTTGCAATGGTTCCAGTTCAATATCAACCAATCTCTTAAAATCATTGAACCCAGGAAAACGAGCATGTCGGTTTTCCTTTAACACCTTCCACAACATGAGAGAAGGACTATTTGTCCCTCTCCGTGGGCCTTACGCTCAAGAAATATCCATTCTTCATAGGTGAATTTCACCGCTCATAAGTAGAAATATTCTCACTTATATCTCTTCTAGTCATCCACTTCTTTCCGTAGGATTCATTACAGCTCCCCAAATTCAAGAATAGCAACTAGGCATAAGGCTTACAAGTTCCAATCCACTTAGGGATTTTCTTGTCTTATTTAAGGGTCTTTAACCATCCTTAGTACACTTAGACGACCTTGAGAACTCTGTCTCATATTTATTGACCTTTCTTAGGTCCTTGCAAGGTTATCAGAGTTCAAGCAACTCTTGTTCTCAAGCAGCTACAGAAGATACCTCTTGTCAATCAATTTGACAAGGCAATCCAAACAGATATCATGCCTTCAAGGAAAACTCTTACTTTTGTGACCTTTCACCAATCCACAACAGTCTCTTAAGGCTAACAATTGATAGGGTCACTTTCTTTTCTTTCCTTTTTTTTCGGTGTACCCAAAACCTCTAAGGTTTTCCTTATTAAATCCCCAATCCAGAGGAAGGCGCTTTCAAATTCATTCTCTCCATTGACTTTAGTTGACCTCAACCTCGTAATCCATCTCACAAGCTATTCAAAACTATCGTGAATGTCATGCCCCGCTCCTCGGGCACGAGCGCGCGACTCCCTGTAAGCACAAACTCTCTCTCGAGGTCCCAGGATGCACATAGGTCGAGAAGTGAACCATATCGATAGAAAATAGAAGCGATAATAAACAACTCCTCCATACAATGATAAAAAGGGGACCTGGGTAATGAGAATACCAATAAATACATAAGTTTTCAACTATTCATACAAGAGCATGGCAAACTAAACCTGCTAGTCAGTAGGGGTTACAGTGTAAGTACAAAAGAGGGCCATCATCATCTCCAAAAGAAGCAGCATCGAGGTCACCATCAAAATATCATACCAGAAATAGAAACTCCTAAGTCGAGCTGCTGGAGTCGTCAGTATCCTCGGTATCCTCAGATGGCTCGTACTCCGAGAGTGTCTCAGAGCAAACCTCCATGATGTCCTCGAGTGTCTCGTCAGCTGACGGCTCTACCTGGTCATCCTCGGTGGCCTCAATCTCGATGACCTCATCAGTGTCCTCTAGGATTGGGGCCTCTCAAGTACGTTCCTCAAGCTGGCTACTGACCTTTGGCCTCCACTGAATCTCAAGCGGGATGATACCAGTTAGGGATTACCCCACGGGGGCACCTTAGTGGGCTTCAATGGCCCCGTAGAGACATCCCCTACCTTTTTAAACCAAGCCTCGTACCTATGAGGCTTCCAACTGCTGCCACCCTCATCGACCCAGACTACGGTATATTTCCTTACGTACACCATCCCCTGTCCATCTGGGAACTCATCAAAATACATCGACATCTCTTTCGGATCACCAAACCTGATTGACCACATTCTCAAGGCCTAGGATCTGAAAAATAGGGTCCCACAATGGGGTGAAATTTATATCTCAGTAAGGTAGGTCCTAACCTCAAGTTAGGCTGACTGTACACTCAGACAAATGCAATCAAGGATAAAATGCACAATAGCCACATTAGGCATTAGCAGTCATTGAATAACATGCGGATAAAACGAGTGTCAAACATGCAATCATGGCATCATACACATCATCAGAATTAAACACACATTATCGAGTCAGATTACACCTTCCACCCTTCCATGCCTCCTCATTATTACGCCCGCGTTTAGAACGCCTCAAGCTCGGTCCATGTAAATATGCCTCAAACCATCACATTGACAAACCCACGTAAACGCATCAGGCTTTCAATTTCACTCTAGACCTATGTCGACACATCTCAAACTTCGTCCCGCATTTTAACGCATCAGGACTATGGCCATCTCAACCCCACGTCTCATACACCTCAGGGTGCCATTCAATTCAGACCCCGCGCTTCGGTGCCTCAGGGCATCCATCCATACAACCCCGCGTCTCAACGCCTCAAGGTGTCACAATTTCTCAGACATGCCACATGCTCATTTCAATTCATATCACATGCTCAATTTGAAACTCATGTACGAGCAACACATCAATGGCATGCGAGGCAATTAAATTCGACATTCAAATGCAACAATCATTTCATGACACGAGCACTGTCAAGCATTCAAGTCATCTATATCTTTCTAGGACGTACATTGGACAATCACGTCATAACATTCCAAGAACCAATCAAATTTGCACTCAATTCGCCCAATCGAGTCTAACCTTCCTATCCAAGGTTTAGAAACTCCTTACCTCAAGCTTAATTCAACAAAAATCTCTTCCCAAGCACTCCAAGGATTTGGTCCAAATAGCCCAAGGACAAGTCAATAGCACAACCTAAGGAAATTCATCTAATTCGTCAATTTTTGTTGCTCAATTCATCACTTCACTAAACATACACCTCATGGACCTATCAATTAACATCCTTATACTTCTCAACAATGAATTTGGAGCTCCATTCAATCACCAACAGCCTTCCACAGATTTTGTATTCATAGAACCGAAACAGGGCATTTTCGATTCTGTGCATATCCCAATTATTCGGCCCTCAAACTAACTTAAATCCTCAATTTATTCACTAATCTACTTGCTAACATGTAGTTCTAAGGGTTGGGAAGCCTCACAGAAAATTTGAAGCCAAGACGACGCCGGAAAGTCCTTGAACGGCGCCGGTTCCTTTGGTTCCTCCAACGGTCAGTTTTTATCCTTCAAACACAAGACTCATTTGGGATCAAAACTCCATCAAATTCCACCAAACTTTTTACCACAGCTCAGTCTACATCTCTTCTAAATGTCCACAAAATTTGGTCGAAAAATTCAAAGGATTCGAGGTTCTATGAAGTCTAAACCGTGGCTTACCTCCAGCTGCAACAGTTTCCGTTGACTTTTAGGAGATTGGCCGACCGGAGGTCCTCAGGTGGTCAAATGGCTTACTTCCACTTAGAGAATGTCGGCAGAGGATGAGGAGGGGGCTGGTAGTCGGCTCAGGTCCAGGTTGTGGCTGGAGGCGGCGGTCGGAAGTGGCGAACGGCAGCGGTAGAATTGGTCGACTGGAGCTCTCTCGGCTAGAAGTGAAGAAGAAGAAGAAGAGCAGAATGGAGGGGGTTTCGGCCAAGAAGAGAGAGAGAGAGGTTTATGCATATTTTCAAGAGTCAACTTGGTTGAATGGTATGTTAAAAGTGTCCACATCTACATCATTGTCTAATCCTTTGACACTTGTCAATTCCAATGGCTCTCAATTTCTTCAATTTTCGGCAGCCTTGGGGTGTGGTTAATGACCAAAATACCCTTGTCCAATAATTAAGGTAAGGCTAAGGCTTGAGGGGCAAAATGATAATTTTACCCCCGACGTCCGGAATGTCATTTTTTGGATTCCAATTTTCTTCGATAAAGCGATGGTCAATCCAATTTTTATGTTGGAATTCTTGATTCTCCATTTTCTAATTTCGAGACTCGTTTTTGAATCATTTCTCTACCAGATGTGGTTCCAGCCTATATCAAATTGGCAGGCGGCTTTTACAAACGTTACGCGTATCGACCCTGTGATTCATATAGTAATTAGGGCTCGTCAATTCATGACGACTTTGATTGTCATGTAATTGTGAGGGTCTATCACTAGTTCCGACGATCTCAATCATTACTGTTCGATTTAGGAAAATTTTGCAAATTATACATTAGTTTAGCGGCATCACCCGCACTCCAAACGTACAACGCTAGCAATGTATTCCTTAATCGTTCTTAGATTGGCATTTTATGGCTCTAAATGTCCCCTCGACAATCTTTATGGTCAAAGTGTCATTTCCTATTCGAATTCCTTACGTCCACGTACCTTATCTCGTGTTAGCCTTCCCATTTTGGTCAATCAACTCAAGATTGATCAGATCCGAGTGACATACGACTGAAATACATCGTTAAATACTTTCTCATTAATGAGTTTTGAAATGATGGAAAAATCATAATGTTACAACTCTTCCCCCTTACAAAAATTTCATCCCAGAAATTTATAATAAACCCAGTTACTCAAACAAATGGAGGTATTGACGCCTCATCGTTTCCTCACTTTCCCACGTAGCGCCTTAGGTTCCATGGTACTCCCAGACAACTTTGACCAATGGAATCGATTTATTCCTCAGAATTTGCTCCTTTCAATCCTCGATCCTAACTGGCTTCTCCACGTAGAATGCTCTGTCATCCACTTCTATAACCTCATGGTCCAGCACATGCGTCGGGTCCGATTCGTACTTCCGTAGCATTGATACGTGGAAGACGTTGTGCACTTGAGATAGATTAGGCAGTAAGGCAAGTCTATAGGCTAAGGTCCCAATCCGCTCCAGAATTTCAAATGGACCTACGTACCTTGGACTCAGTTTTCCTTTCTTTCCAAATCGAGATAACCCTCTCATCGGCGACGCCTTAAGGAAAACATGATCGCCTACTTGAAACTCCAAAGGCTTACGCCGTTTATCCACATAACTCTTTTGACGACTTTGTGCCGTCTTCAGTCTATCCCGAATTATATTTACCGCTTCCACCGATTGCTCTACTAATTCTGGGCCTATGATACTTCTTTCTCCAACCTTATCCAAGCAAATCGGGGTTCTGCAAGCTTTTCCATAAAGCGCTTCAAACGGTGCCATTCGAATGCTCTGCTGATAGCTGTTATTATATGCAAATTCTACCAAATGTAGCTGATCCTCCCATCCACCTTTGAAGTCTATCACACACACTCGTAACATATCCTCAAGCATTTAAATTGTTCTCTTCGATTGTCCGTCTGTTTGTGGATGGTATGCCGTGCTAAACTGTAATCGAGTTCTCATGGCATCTTGAATACTTTTCCAGAAGTTCGCTGTGAACTTGGGATCTCTGTCCGATATAATTGTCATGGGTACTCCATGTAGTCTCATTATCTGCCTCATGTACAATTCGGCATATATGTCCATCGCGAAATCCTTTCACACAGGGATAAAGTGTGCGGACTTGGTCAACCTATCTACGACTACCCAAATAGAATCATGTCCTTTCTAGCTCCTTGGTAGTCCCATCACAAAATCCATTGTTACATGCTCCCATTTCCATTCAAGAATCTCTAATGGCTGTAGCAATTCGCCAGGCTTACAGAGTTGTGCCTTCACCTGCTGACATATCAAGCACTTTGCCATGTATTTAGCTACGTCCACTTTCATTCCGTTCCACCAATAGTGTTGACGTAAGTTCTGATACATGTTCGTGCTTCCTGGGTAAATACTATAATTGCTCCTATGAGCCTCTAATAAAATCCTTTCCATGAGTTCTTCGTCCTTTGGCACGCATAGACGTCCTCGAAATTTCAAGATTCCATCCTCAAACACTTGGAACTCTGGTTTCCTTTTTGTCACGTCCATTTTCAAGATTTTCTGAATTTCTAGGTCCGTAGACTGTAAGGCTCTTATCCTTTCCTGGGTTTCAGGTTCAATTCTCAGCGTGGCTATCAACTGGATAACTAATAGATTTCCAATCTGAACTCAGAATCCCTCAAGTTCTCAAGTAACGACCACCCTTTCACTAGTAGATAGGTAACACTCGATTTTCGGCTGAGCGCATCCGCGACTTGATTCACTTTCCTAGGATGATACAGTATGTCGCAATCATAATCCTTAAGCAGCTCCATCCATCGACGCTGCCTCATATTTAGTTCCTTCTGGGAAAACAGATACTTCAGGCTCTGGTGGTCAGTGTAAATCTGGAACTTCTCGCCACACAAATAATGTCTCCAGATTTTTAGAGCAAAGATGATTGCTGCTAATTCCAAATCGTGAGTCGGATAGTTCATCTCACGCGGTCTCAATTGTCGGAACACTTAGGCAACCACTTTTCCATGTAGCATTAGCACACAGCCTAGTACCTTTATTGACACATCGCTATATATCTCATAACCTCCAAGTCCGGATGGAATCGTCAGTACAGCCAAGTTAATGCTTTCTTTATTTCCCCCCAATCACTATCTTACAACCAGCACAGCCCCAAGAAACCACTACGTCATCCTTTAATGGAGTGGCAACATATAGAATTACATTCAACGGTTTCAAATTCATGCCCACTAATTCAGCAAATTGTGTAGACACAAACGAATGTGTGACACCAGGATCAAATAATGCGTATGCAGCTTGATTGCACAAGTAGACCGTACCTGTGACCACTCCTGGTGCTTCCTCCGCCTCTCTACGGCTACTGCATACACCCTTCCTTGTATCGGTGGTCTATTCTGCTCAGTCTGAGGCGTTGCAGTCGATGGCCCAGCTTGTGGCCTCTGTCCTTGTGGTCGACTTGCCGGAATTTGGTTTGGACATACCCTCATATGGTGACTCAATTGACCACACTTGAAACATGCTCTTGTCCTCACTAGGCACGGCCCATTCCCATGCCTCTTGCCACAAAATCTACAGCTCTAGTTCGCCGGGTTTGGCGGTTTCGCTATATTCTTCCTTGCGGGTGACACGAAACGTCTGTTACCTGCCATCAGCCTCTTGCCCATCTAGCGATTGTCTCTGAACGACGGGAACCGCAATCCAGTTGCGGTGTTTCTTTCTCTCAAGTCCCGTTCTATCATCTGGCCCCACTCATATATCTCCTGGTAGGTTCTCAAGTTCAAAGCGATCATCTAGCTAGGGAGCTCGGGCCTCAGACCATCCCTAAACCTCATTGCTTTCTCCAGAGGATCCTCCACAGATCGAGGTGCATACCTCGAAAGCCTCGTAAACTCAGCCTCGTACTGATCTATTGTCAGCTGGTTTTGGCGTAGCTACAGGAACTCAACCTATTTCCTTTCCCTGACCGTTTCTGAGAAATATTTATCGTTAAATGCATCTTAAAAGCATTCCAGTTCATGGCCACTCCTTCAGGGAAGACTTCGTCCTTGGTGGCAGCCCACCAGTCATTTGCTGTGCCCTCCAATTGGTACACAGCCAGCAATACCTTCTCCTCGCCTGTACATCTCAGCAGCCCAAAAGTCTTCTCTAGCTTCTCTATCCATCTGGGCGCTAGCTCGGGATCTCCAATCCTGTCAAATTGCGTTGGCTTCAATTTCATAAACTGATCAACTAGTTGGCCCATCTGTCTAGCCACAACTATTTCTTCTTGGGTAATTACAGCTTCATTACTCTGGTTCGGTTCACCCTGACTTCCACTTCCACCATTGTTGCCAGTGTTGGCATTGACTGCTGCTATAGCAGCTCCCATTGCTTGGGCGATGGCAGCGTCCTGGTCTTGAGCCTGCCTATCAATCATGTCGCCTATCCTTTTCAGTGCTCTCAGCACGCCATCCATTCTTGGGTCTTTAGCGACAGACGGCCTCGAGCTAGAAGCTCCGCCTCTTGATTTTCCTGACCTTCTGGATGGGTTACTCATCCTTGCTGTTTTCTACTAAATCTGGTCCACCACAAGTTCAGCAATGAGTTAGCAACTTACTCAACCATCCAAATCCAGAGCCACTGACTAATCCTTAACAGAAACAACAACAATCCAACAGTACTTTAGAAGTATTCCAACAAATAGCCTATGGCTATTTCTCAGTTCCATTTACTCTAGTGATTCATTAAAACCAATCACTTCCATTCATCAAGTAGGCCAAGGTCCAACTAACCTTCAACTCTAAGTAGGGAACTTAGTCCTCATGCTTTAGCACAACTTGCCAAGATCAAACACCAGTGACAAGTACTAGGTCTCAGGCTATCTACCCCATGTTCTATCCTTAGCAGTCTCCTAAGGTATAGCTATCGGTCCTTGTCCCAACTTAATCCTCCTTATTACTCCAATCCTCAACCAACTTTGGATCGAGCTGACCTTGCTCTGATACCAAACAAGCGGGTATGCCACGTCCTGAACCCGTCGAGCATGCGAACATCCCTGCAAGGAACCATACGACAATCTCTAGCGGTCCCAAGATCTTTTGATAAACTAGGGAGAGAGATATAATGAATGCATCATGCATGCGAAAGCGATACTCCTACAAAACCCCATACAATACAAAAGTTAAGTGGTACCTGGATAGCTTAATAACATTCGTACATCATAGCATACTGTTCATACAGACACTAACTGCTACAATCCGATAAACGAAAGGGTAACAAGGTAAGCATAAAAAAGAACCATCTACTAAGCCAGCAAGAACTGGATCAGGTCGTCATCAAAAGATCAGGCTACCGACTCGGGTCTCCTAGGAGGAACTGCTAGAGTCCCCCGTCTCCTTAGCATCCTCCGTCGGCTCGTACTCGGAGAAGGTCTCGGACGAAACCTCAATGGAGTCCTCCATGGTCGCCTCCTGTGTCGGCTCAGCAAGGTCCCCATCAGACGTCTCTAGGACAATAACCTCCTCCTCCTCCAGTTCAGTAAACTCCAGGGTCAGGGTCTTCTCTAGCCCATTCCTAGACCCAACTACAGATCCCTCAAGCAGCTCCTACTCTCCTGCGGTCTGGCACCAATCAGGTATAACCCCATGAGGTACCACGTGGGGCTTCAGTGGCCCAATCGACTAGTCTCCTACTTTCTTAAACCACGCCTCAAATCTATGAGGCTTCCAATCTGGCTCACCCTCATCCACTCATACAACAGTGCACTTCCTTACATACATGTTCCCTTGCCTATCCGGGAACTCATCAAAATATGCCGTCATCTCCTTAGGGTCCCCAAAATGTATAGGCCACATATCTAGGGCCTAGGATCTGTAAAAAGAAGGGTTCCCCAATAGAGGTGAGATACTCATCTCAGTAAAAGAATCCTAACCCTAGGTCAGGTCGATAGTCCAATCAAGTAGTTGCACACGTCAACGATACCATTCACAAGCATATAAAGCACAATTTCATAAACAACAATATACAGAAGACAGGCCTGCGAATATGAAGACATGTCACACTCAGATGATAATGCATAAATCATCTTGTCATTTCACCACACTACTTCTTCCTACCTACCTTAATCTCAGCCCGCAATGAAATCGCCTCAAGCTCGGTCTGCGTAAACGTATCAGATCGTTGCCGGCAACTCGCGTAAACGCATCAAGTTCCAACGAATCTCCAGGCCAATATCAATATCTTATACTCCGTCCCGCGAATAACTCGCATCAGGACCGTGGCTATCTCAACCCCATAACTTCGTCACATCAGGGTGCCACTCGACATCTACTCCACCTCGCGAACTCATCGCATGAGGGTATCTACTTCCCCCGCTCCGCGTCTCATATGCCTTAGGGCCTCACCATGTCATGCTTATGCCATGATATCAATTCAATTCACATACAAGCAACGGGTGCAACTCATGCATGATTTGAACACTCATGGCATGCAAGCAAGTCAATTGATACTCAGACATGGCAGACAACTCAAGCATAGACAATGTCACACACAATCATTCTATAACATCTTAGGACATATCAAAGGCTATCTCTTTTGACAATTTCTTACAAATCAATCCAGTCAATCCTCGACTCACCCAATTGAGTCTAATCTCCCTATCCTAAGCTTAGGAATCCCTTACCTTGGGTTTAATTGCACCAATTACTTCCTCTAGAGCCCCTAAGGTTTCGGCCAACCAATGTCCACTACCGGGCTTATCGCGCAACCTAAAATTTTAACCAATTTCATCAATTCTCTTGTCCAAATTCTCAATCCATCAACCCCAATCACCCATAACTTAACCCTCATCATCTCATGACATCTTAAACATCAATCTACAGCTCAAAATAACCATCTTCAGCAATCAACAGCATCGGTTTGGCCCAACACCGAACCGGTCCTACTTGGTTCTGTGCAAGCCGGGGCCAACCGGTCCTAAATCTACTGGAATTCCAACATTTAAATGTTATCCTAGTCCTTAACATGTCTACCTAAGGATTTGGGAAGCCCACCATGAGTTTCGAGTCGGTTGGTCGTAGGAAACTCGCCCAAGGTCGTAGGAAACTCGCCCAAGTTCGTCGGATCGCCCAAGTCAGCTTTCCGAGCAAATTCTGTCCCATAATTGTAAGATCGGTTCATTGTAAAAAATTAATCAAATTGAGCCCCAATTTTTACCACTGATTCCTACAAGTCTCTACTAGATCTCTGCAATTTGGCTCCAAAATTCCAAGATTTCGACCATCAAAAGGACTAGGAACCGGACCTACCTCAGTTTGAGTTCTATTCGGTTGGCTCTTGGGAAAATGCTTGCTCGGGATTCCTCGGTGCTCCAAATGCCACGATTCTTATTCAAGGAGGTCGGCAAGACGTAAATTTATGCTGGTGTTATCAGCTGGTGGTCGAATGGTGGCTAGAGGGTGGTGTCGTGGCCGGGCAACAGGAGGTCCAGAGGCGATCGGGGGGCGAGCAGAAGAAGAAGAAGGAAGAAGAAGGAATGCTTGGATCCCTTGGGGTCCTATGGCCCAATGAGAGTGAGGAGAGAGAGTGGAATTGTTATATCCCAAAGCTTGGTCAAAGAGTTGAAAGTTAGGTGAGCAAAAAGTGCGACATGACCACACTTCATGATCTTGTGACACTTGGCATTTGTCTTTTCCAAGATGATCCAAAGGCTCTCCTTTAATCCTCTTTTCCGGCAGCTATGGGAGGGTGTATGGACCAATTTGCCCCTTCTTCAATTGTACGGGCAATGTTCTAAGCTTGAAGGGCCAAACGGTCATTTTACCCCAGACGTTCAGAATGTCATTTTTCACGTTCCAGAATTCTTCGATAGGGCAACGGCCAATCCGAATAACGTTGGAATTCTTAATTTTTCATTTCAAATCTTTCGAGACTCATTTATGATGATTTTCTCTATTAAACCTGGTTCCAGCCTATCCCGAACAACGGGCAACTATTCCAGATATTACGCGTATCGAACCCGTGATTCATATCACGTTTAGGACTCGTCAATTCATGGCGGCTTTGGTCATCATGCAATTGTGTTGGTTTATCACTAGTCCTTATGGTATCAATCGTCACAGTCTGATTAAGGATAATTTTGCAAATCATACGTTGGTTAAGCAGCATCACCCACGCTCCAATCATACAACACTCGCTAGATAATCCCATCATTGCTAGACCAGTTCATTACAAAAAATTTATCAAATTGAGCCCCAATTTTTACCACGGATTCCTACACGTCTCTACTAGATCTCCGCAAAATTTGGCTCTAAAATTGCAAGATTTCGACCATCAAAAGGACTAGGAACCGGACCTACCTCAGTTTGAGTTCTATTCGGTTGGCTCTTGGGAAAATGCTTGCTCGGGATTCCTCGGTGCTCCAAATGCCATGATTCTTATTCAAGGAGGTCGGCAAGACGTAAATTTATGCTGGTGTTATCAGCTGGTGGTCGAATGGTGGCTAGAGGGTGGTGTCGTGGCCGGGGAACAGGAGGTCTAGAGGCGATCGGGGGGCGAGCAGAAGAAGAAGAAGGAAGAAGAAGGAATGCTTGGATCCCTTGGGGTCCTATGGCCGAATGAGAGTGAGCAGAGAGAGTGGGATTGTTATATCCCAAAACTTGGTCAAAGAGTTGAAAGTTAGGTGAGCAAAAAGTGCGACATGACCACACTTCATGATCTTGTGAGACTGGGCATTTGTCTTTTCCAAGATGATCCAATGGTTCTCCTCTAATCCACTTTTTCGGCAGCCATGGGAGGGTGTATGGACCAATTTGCCCCTTCTTCAATTGTACGGGCAAAGTTCTAAGCTTGAAGGGCAAAACGGTCATTTTACCCCCGACGTTCAGAATGTCATTTTTCACGTTCCAGAATTCTTCGATAGGGCAACGGCCAATCTGAACAACGTTGGAATTCTTAATTTTTCATTTCAAATCTTTCGAGACTCATTATGATGATTTTCTCTATTAGACGTGGTTCCAGCCTATCCCGAACTAACGGGCAACTATTGCAGACATTACGAGTATCGAACCCGTGATTCATATCACGTTTAGGACTCGTCAATTCATGGCGGCTTTGGTCATCATGTAATTGTGCTGTTTTATCACTAGTCCCTATGGTCTCAATCGTCACAGTTTGATTAAGGATAATTTTGCAAATCATACGTTGGTTAAGCGGCATCACCCACGCTCCAATCGTACGACACTCGCAAGATAATCCCATAATTGCAAGACCGGTTCATTGTAAAAAATTTATCAAATTAAGCCCCAATTTTTACCACGGATTCCTACACGTCTCTACTAGATCTCCGCAAAATTTAGCTCCAAAATTCCAAGATTTCGACCATCAAAAGGACTAGGAACCGGACCTACCTCAGTTTGAGTTCTATTCGGTTGGCGCTTGGGAAAATGCTTGCTCGGCATTCCTCGGAGCTCAAAATGCCATGATTCTTATTCAAGGAGGTTGGCAAGACGTAAATTTATGCTGGTGTTATCAGCTGGTGGTCGAATGATGGCTAGAGGGTGGTGTCGTGGCCGGGGAACAGGAGGTCCAGAGGCGATCGGGGGGCGAGCAGAAGAAGAAGAAGGAAGAAGAAGGAATGCTTGGATCCCTTGGGGTCCTATGGCCGAATGAGAGTGAGGAGAGAGAGTGGGATTGTTATATCCCAAAGCTTGGTCAAAGAGTTGAAAGTTAGGTGAGCAAAAAGTGCGACATGACCACACTTCATGATCTTGTGACACTTGGCATTTGTCTTTTCCAAGATGATCCAATGGCTCTCCTTTAATCCACTTTTTCAGTAGCCATGGGAGGGTGCATGGACCAATTCGCCCCTTCTTCAATTGTACGGGCAAAGTTCTAAGCTTGAAGGGCAAAACGGTCATTTTACCCCCGACGCTCAGAGTGTCATTTTTCACGTTTCAGAATTCTTCGATAGGGCAACGGCCAATCCGAATAACGTTGGAATTCTTAATTTTTCATTTCAAATCTTTCGAGACTCATTTATGATGATTTTCTCTATAAGACGTGGTTCCAGCCTATCCAGAACCAACGAGCGACTATTGCAGACATTACGCGTATCGAACCCGTGATTCATATCACGTTTAGGACTCGTCAATTCATGGCGGCTTTGGTCATCATGTAATTGTCTTGGTTTATCACTAGTCCCTATGGTCTCAATCGTCATAGTCTGATTAAGGATAATTTTGCAAATCATACGTTGGTTAAGCGGCATCACCCACGCTCCAATCGTATGATACTCGCAAGATAATCCCATAATTGCAAGATCGGTTCATTGTAAAAAATTTATCAAATTGAGCCCCAATTTTTACCACGGATTCCTACATGTCTCTACTAGATCTTCGCAAAATTTGGCTCTAAAATTCCAAGATTTCGACCATCAAAAGGACTAGGAACCGGACCTACCTCAGTTTGAGTTCTATTCGGTTGGCTCTTGGGAAAATGCTTGCTCGGGATTCCTCGGTGCTCCAAATGCCACGATTCTTATTCAAGGAGGTCGGCAAGACGTAAATTTATGCTGGTGTTATCAGCTGGTGGTCGAATGGTGGCTAGAGGGTGGTGTCGTGGCCGGGCAACAGGAGGTCCAGAGGCGATCGGGGGGCGAGCAGAAGAAGAAGAAGGAAGAAGAAGGAATGCTTGGATCCCTTGGGGTCCTATGGCCCAATGAGAGTGAGGAGAGAGAGTGGAATTGTTATATCCCAAAGCTTGGTCAAAGAGTTGAAAGTTAGGTGAGCAAAAAGTGCGACATGACCACACTTCATGATCTTGTGACACTTGGCATTTGTCTTTTCCAAGATGATCCAAAGGCTCTCCTTTAATCCTCTTTTCCGGCAGCTATGGGAGGGTGTATGGACCAATTTGCCCCTTCTTCAATTGTACGGGCAATGTTCTAAGCTTGAAGGTCCAAACGGTCATTTTACCCCAGACGTTCAGAATGTCATTTTTCACGTTCCAGAATTCTTCGATAGGGCAACGGCCAATCCGAATAACGTTGGAATTCTTAATTTTTCATTTCAAATCTTTCGAGACTCATTTATGATGATTTTCTCTATTAAACCTGGTTCCAGCCTATCCCAAACCAACGGGCGACTATTGCAGACATTACGCGTATCGAACCCGTGATTCATATCACGTTTAGGACTCGTCAATTCATGGCGGCTTTGGTCATCATGTAATTGTCTTGATTTATCACTAGTCCTTATGGTATCAATCATCACAGTCTGATTAAGGATAATTTGGCAAATCATACGTTGGTTAAGCTGCATCACCCACGCTCCAATCATACGACACTCGCTAGATAATCCCATCATTGCAAGACCAGTTCATTGTAAAAAATTTATCAAATTGAGCCCCAATTTTTACCACGGATTCCTACACGTCTCTACTAGATCTCCGCAAAATTTGGCTCTAAAATTCTAAGATTTCGACCATCAAAAGGATTAGGAACCGGACCTACCTCAGTTTGAGTTCTATTCAGTTGGCTCCTGGGAAAATGCTTGCTCGGGATTCCTCGGTGCTCCAAATGCCATGATTCTTATTCAAGGAGGTCGGCAAGACGTAAATTTATGCTGGTGTTATCAGCTGGTGGTCGAATGGTGGCTAGAGGGTGGTGTCGTGGCCGGGGAACAGGAGGTCTACAGGCGATCGGGGAGCGAGCAGAAGAAGAAGAAGGAAGAAGAAGGAATGCTTGGATCCCTTGAGGTCCTATGGCCGAATGAGAGTGAGGAGAGAGAGTGGGATTGTTATATCCCAAAACTTGGTCAAAGAGTTGAAAGTTAGGTGAGCAAAAAGTGCGACATGACCACACTTCATGATCTTGTGACACTCGGCATTTGTCTTTTCCAAGATGATCCAATGGCTCTCCTTTAATCCACTTTTTCGGCAGCCATGGGAGGGTGTATGGACCAATTTACCCCTTCTTCAATCATACGGGCAAAGTTCTAAGCTTGAAGGGCAAAACGGTCATTTTACCCCCGACGTTCAGAATGTCATTTTTCACGTTCCAGAATTCTTCGATAGGGCAACGGCCAATCAGAAAAACGTTGGAATTCTTAATTTTTCATTTCAAATCTTTCGAGACTCATTTATGATGATTTTTTCTATTAGACGTGGTTCCAGCCTATCCCGAACCAACGGGCGACTATTGCAGACATTACGCGTATCGAACCCGTGATTCATATCACGTTTAGGACTCGTCAATTCATGGCGGCTTTGGTCATCATGTAATTATCTTGGTTTATCACTAGTTCCTATGGTCTCAATCGTCACAGTCTGATTAAGAATAATTTTGCAAATCATACGTTGGTTAAGCGGCATCACCCACGCTCCAATCGTACGACACTCGCAAGAGAATCCCATAATTGCAAGATCGGTTCATTGTAAAAAATTTATCAAATTGAGTCCCAATTTTTACCACAGATTCCTACACGTCTCTACTAGATTTCCGCAAAATATGGCTCTAAAATTCCAAGATTTCGACCATCAAAAGGACTAGGAACCGGACCTACCTCAGTTTGAGTTCTATTCGGTTGGCTCTTGGGAAAATGCTTGCTCGGGATTCCTCGGAGCTCCAAATGCCATGATTCTTATTCAAGGAGGTCGGCAAGACGTAAATTTATGCTGGTGTTATCAGCTGGTGGTCGAATGGTGGCTAGAGGGTGGTGTCGTGCCCGGGGAACAGGAGGTCCAGAGGCGATCGGGGGGCGAGCAGAAGAAGAAGAAGGAAGAAGAAGGAATGCTTGGATCCCTTAGGGTCCTATGGCCGAATGAGAGTGAGGAGAGAGAGTGGGATTGTTATATCCCAAAGCTTGGTCAAATAGTTGAAAGTTAGGTGAGCAAAAAGTGCGACATGACCACACTTCATGATCTTGTGACACTCGGCATTTGTCTTTTCCAAGATGATCCAATGGCTCTCCTTTAATCCACTTTTTCAGTAGCCATGGGAGGGTGCATGGACCAATTCGCCCCTTCTTCAATTGTACGGGCAAAGTTCTAAGCTTGAAGGGCAAAACGGTCATTTTACCCCCGACGCTCAGAGTGTCATTTTTCACGTTTCAGAATTCTTCGATAGGGCAACGGCCAATCCGAATAACGTTGGAATTCTTAATTTTTCATTTCAAATCTTTCGAGACTCATTTATGATGATTTTCTCTATAAGACGTGGTTCCAGCCTATCCAGAACCAACGAGCGACTATTGCAGACATTACGCGTATCGAACCCGTGATTCATATCACGTTTAGGACTCGTCAATACATGGCGGCTTTGGTCATCATGTAATTATGTTGGTTTATCACTAGTCCCTATGGTCTCAATCGTCACAGTCTGATTAAGGATAATTTTGCAAATCATACATTGGTTAAGCGGCATCACCCACGCTCCAATCGAACGACACTCGCAAGAGAATCCCATAATTGCAAGACCGGTTCATTGTAAAAAATTGATCAAATTGAGCCCCAATTTTAACCACAGATTCCTACACGTCTCTACTAGATCTCCGCAAAATTTAGCTCCAAAATTCCAAGATTTCGACCATCAAAAGGACTAGGAACCGGACCTACCTCAGTTTGAGTTCTATTCGGTTGGCTCTTGGGAAAATGCTTGCTCGGGATTCCTCGGTGCTCCAAATGCCATGATTCTTATTCAAGGAGGTCGGCAAGACGTAAATTTATGCTGGTGTTATCAGCTGGTGGTCGAATGGTGGCTAGAGGGTGGTGTCGTGGCCGGGGAACAGGTGGTCTAAAGGCGATCGGGGGGCGAGCAGAAGAAGAAGAAGGAAGAAGAAGGAATGCTTGGATCCCTTGGGGTCCTATGGCCGAATGAGAGTGAGCAGAGAGAGTGGGATTGTTATATCCCAAAACTTGGTCAAAGAGTTGAAAGTTAGGTGAGCAAAAAGTGCGACATGACCACACTTCATGATCTTGTGACACTCGGCATTTGTCTTTTCCAAGATGATCCAATGGCTTTCCTTTAATCCACTTTTTCGGCAGCCATGGGAGGGTGTATGGACCAATTTGCCCCTTCTTCAATCGTACGGGCAAAGTTCTAAGCTTGAAGGGCAAAACGGTCATTTTACCCCCGACGTTCAGAATGTCATTTTTCACGTTTCAGAATTCTTCGATAGGGCAACGGCCAATCTGAACAACGTTTGAATTCTTAATTTTTCATTTCAAATCTTTCGAGACTCATTTATGATGATTTTCTCTATTAGACGTGGTTCCAGCCTATCCCAAACCAACGGGCGACTATTGCAGACATTACGCGTATCGAACCCGTGATTCATATCACGTTTAGGACCGGTCAATTCATAGCGGCTTTGGTCATCATGTAATTGTCTTGGTTTATCACTAGTCCCTATGGTCTCAATCGTCACAGTCTGATTAAGGATAATTTTGCAAATCATACGTTGGTTAAGCGGCATCACCCACGCTCCAATCGTACGACATTCGCAAGATAATCCCATAATTGCAAGACCGGTTCATTGTAAAAAATTTATCAAATTGAGCCCCAATTTTTACCACAGATTCCTACACGTCTCTACTAGATCTCCGCAAAATTTAGCTCCAAAATTCCAAGATTTCGACCATCAAAAGGACTAGGAACCGGACCTACCTCAGTTTGAGTTCTATTCGGTTGGCGCTTGGGAAAATGTTTGCTCGGGATTCCTCGGAGCTCCAAATGCCATGATTCTTATTCAAGGAGGTCGGCAAGACGTAAATTTATGCTGGTGTTATCAGCTGGTGGTCGAATGGTGGCTAGAGGGTGGTGTCGTGGCCGGGGAACAGGAGGTCCAGAGGCGATCGGGGGGCGAGCAGAAGAAGAAGAAGGAAGAAGAAGGAATGCTTGGATCCCTTGGGGACCTATGGCTGAATGAGAGTGAGGAGAGAGAGTGGGATTGTTATATCCCAAAGCTTGGTCACAGAGTTGAAATTTAGGTGAGCAAAAAAGGCGACATGACCACACTTCATGATCTTGTGACACTTGGCATTTGTCTTTTCCAAGATGATCCAATGGCTCTCCTTTAATCCTCTTTTTCGGTAGCCATGGGAGGGTGTATGGACCAATTTGTCCCTTCTTCAATTGTACGGGCAAAGTTCTAAGATTGAAGGGCAAAACGGTCATTTTACCCCCGACGTTCAGAGTGCCATTTTCCACGTTCCAGAATTCTTCGATAGGGCAACGGTCAATCCGAATAACGTTGGAATTCTTAATTTTTCATTTCAAATCTTTCGAGACTCATTTATGATGATTTTTTCTACTAGACGTGGTTCCAGCCTATCCCGAACCAACGGGCGACTATTGCAGACATTACGCGTATCGAACCCATGATTCATATCACGTTTAGAACTCGTCAATTCATAGCGACTTTGGTCATCATGTAATTGTGTTGGTTTATCACTAGTCCCTATGGTCTCAATTGTCACAGTCTGATTAAGGATAATTTTGCAAATCATACGTTGGTTAAGCGGCATCACCCACGCTCCAATCGTACGATACTCGCAAGATAATCCCATAATTCCAAGACCGGTTCATTGTAAAAAATTTCTCAAATTGAGCCCCAATTTTTACCACGGTTTCCTACACGTCTCTACTAGATCTCCGCAAAATTTGGCTATAAAATTCCAAGATTTCGACCATCAAAAGGACTAGGAACCGGACCTACCTCAGTTTGAGTTCTATTCGGTTGGCTCTTGGGAAAATGCTTGCTCGGGATTCCTCGGTGCTCCAAATGCCATGATTCTTATTGAAGAAGGTCGGCAAGACGTAAATTTATGCTGGTGTTATCAGCTGGTGGTCGAATGGTGGCTAGACGGTGGTGTCGTGGCCAGGGAACAGGAGGTCCAGAGGCGATCGGGGGGCGAGCAGAAGAAGAAGAAGGAAGAAGAAGGAATGCTTGGATCCCTTGGGGTCCTATTGCCGAATGAGAGTGAGCAGAGAGAGTGGGATTGTTATATCCCAAAGCTTGGTCAAAGAGTTGAAAGTTAGGTGAGCAAAAAGTGCGACATGACCACACTTCATGATCTTGTGACACTTGGCATTTGTCTTTTCCAAGACGATCCAATGGCTCTCCTTTAATCCTGTTTTTCTGCAGCCATGGGAGGATGTATGGACCAATTTGCCCCTTCTTCAATTGTATGGGCAAAGTTCTCAGCTTGAAGGGCAAAACGGTCATTTTACCCCCGACGTTCAGAATGTCATTTTTCACATTCCAGAATTCTTCGATAGGGCAACGGCCAATCCGAATAACGTTGGAATTCTTAATTTTTCATTTCAAATCTTTCGAGACTCATTTATGATGATTTTCTCAATTAGACGTGGTTCCAGCCTATCCCGAACCAAAGGGCGACTATTGCAGACATTACGCGTATCGAACCCGTGATTCATATCACGTTTAGGACTCGTCAATTCATGGCGGCTTTGGTCATCATGTAATTGTGTTGGTTTATCACTAGTCCCTATGGTCTCAATCGTCAGAGTCTGATTAAGGATAATTTTGCAAATCATACGTTGGTTAAGCGGCATCACCCACGCTCCAATCGTACGACACTCGCATGAGAATCCCATAATTGCAAGACCGGTTCATTGCAAAAAATTGATCAAATTGAACCCCAATTTTTACCACAGATTCCTACACGTCTCTACTAGATCTCCGCAAAATTTGGCTCTAAAATTCCAAGATTTCGACCATCAAAAGGACTAGGAACCGGACCTACCTTAGTTTGAGTTCTATTCGGTTGGCTCCTGGGAAAATGCTTGCTCGGGATTCCTCGGTGCTCCAAATGCCATGATTCTTATTCAAGGAGGTCGGCAAGACGTAAATTTATGCTGGTGTTATCAGCTGGTGGTCGAATGGTGGCTAGACGGTGGTGTCGTGGCCGGGGAACTGGAGGTCCAGAGGCGATCGGGGGGCTAGCAGAAGAAGAAGAAGGAAGAAGAAGGAATGCTTGGATCCCTTGGGGTCCTATGGCCGAATGAGAGTGAGGAGAGAGAGTGGGATTGTTATATCCCAAAGCTTGGTCAAAGAGTTGAAAGTTAGGTGAGCAAAAAGTGCGACATGACCACACTTCATGTTCTTGTGACACTTGGCATTTGTCTTTTCCCAGATGATCCAATGGCTCTCCTTGAATCCTCTTTTTCGGTAGCCATGGGAGGGTGTATGGACCAATTCGCCCCTTCTTCAGTTGTACGGGCAAAGTTCTAAGCTTGAAGGGCAAAACGGTCATTTTACCCCCGACGTTCGGAATGCTATTTTTCACATTCCAGAATTCTTCGATAGGGCAACGGCCAATCCGAATAACGTTGGAATTCTTCATTTTTCTTTTCAAATCTTTCGTGAATCATTTATGATGATTTTCTCAATTAGTTTTGGTTCCAGCCTATCCCGAACCAACGGGCGACTATTGCAGACATTACGCGTATCGAACTTGTGATTCATATCACGTTTAGAACTCGTCAATTCATGGCGACTTTGGTCATCATGTAATTGTGTTGATTTATCACTAGTCCCTATGGTATCAATCGTCACAGTCTGATTAAGAATAATTTTGCAAATCATACGTTGGTTAAGCGGCATCACCCACGCTCCAATCGTACGACACTCGTAAGATAATCCCATAATTGCAAGACCGGTTCATTGTAAAAAATTTATGAAATTGAGCCCCAATTTCTACCACAGATTCCTACGCGTCTCTACTAGATCTCCGCAAAATTTGGCTCCAAAATTCCAAGATTTCGACCATCAAAAGGACTAGGAACCGGACCTACCTCAGTTTGAGTTCTTTTCGGTTGGCTCTTTGGAAAATGCTTGCTCGGGATTCCTCGGTGCTCCAAATGCCATGATTCTTATTCAAGGAGGTCGGCAAGACGTAAAGTTATGCTAGTATTATCAGCTGGTGGTCGAATGGTGGCTAGAGGGTGGTGTCGTGGCCGGGGAACAGGAGGTCCAGAGGCGATCGGGGGCGAGCAGAAGAAGAAGAAGGAAGAAGAAGGAATGCTTGGATTCCTTGGGGTCCTATGGCCAAATGAGAGTGAGGAGAGAGAGTGGGATTGTTATATCCCAAAGCTTGGTCAAAGAGTTGAAAGTTAGGTGAGCAAAAAGTGCGACATGACCACACTTCATGATCTTGTGACACTTGGCATTTTGTCTTTTCGAAGATGATCCAATGACTCTCCTTTAATCCTCTTTTTCGGCAGCCATGGGTGGGTGTATGGACCAATTTACCCCTTCTTCAATTGTACGGGCAAAGTTCTAAGCTTGAAGGGCAAAACGGTCATTTTACCCCCGACGTTCAGAATGTCATTTTTCACGTTCCAGAATTCTTCGATAGGGCAACGACCAATCCGAATAACGTTGGAATTCTTAATTTTTCATTTCAAATCTTTCGAGACTCATTTATGATGATTTTCTTTATTAAACCTGGTTTCAGTCTATCCCGAATCAACGGGCGACTATTGCAGACATTACGCGTATCGAACCCGTTATTCATATCACGTTTAGGATTCGTCAATTCATGGCTGCTTTGGTCATCATGTAATTGTGTTGGTTTATCACTAGTCCCTATGGTCTCAATCGTCACAGTCTGATTGAGGATAATTTTGCAAATCGTACGTTGGTTAAGGGGCATCACCCACGCTCCAATCTTACGACACTCGCAAGATAATCCTTATTCATTCTTAGATTGGCCTCTTGGTAGTTCTAAATATCCTCTCGACAATCCTTATGATCAAAGCGTCATTTCTTATCCGAGTCGCCTAGGTCCACGTATCTCGTCTCGCGTTAGCCTTTCCCCTTTAGTCAGCCTACTCAAATTGATCAGATTTGAGCGGGATACGATTGAAACACATCGCTTGATACATATAAACACATCGCTTGATACATAATTGGTTTGGCCCGACCCCGAACCGGTCCTACTTGGTTCTATGCAAGCCAAGGCCAACCGTTCCTAAATCTACTCAAATTCCAACATTTAAATGTTATCCTACTCCTTAGCATGTCTACCTAAGGATTTGGGAAGCTCACCATGAGTTTCGAGTCTGTTGGTCGTAGGAAACTCGCACAAGGTCGCTGGATCGCCCAAGTCAGCTTTCAAGGCAAATTCTATCCCATAATTGCAAGACCAATTCATGGTAAAAAATTTATCAAATTGAGCCCCAATTTTTACCACAAATTCCTACATGTCTCTACTAGATCTTCGCAAAATTTGGCTTCAATATTCCAAGATTTCGACCATCAAAAGGGCTAGGAACCAGACCTACCTCAGTTTGAGTTCTATTCTGTCAGCTCTTGGGAAAATGCTTGCTTAGGATTCCTCGGTGCTCCAAATGCCGTGATTCTTATTCGAGGGGGTCAGCAAGACGTAAATTTATGCTGGTGTTATCGATCGGTGGTCGAATGGTAGCTAGAGGGTGGCGTCGTGGCCGGCGAACAGGAGGTCCAGAGGCGGTCGGGAGGCGAGCAAAAGAAGAAGAAGGAAGAAGAAGGAATGCTTGGATCCCTTGGGGTCCTATGGCCGAATGAGAGTGAGGAGAGAGTGGGATTGTTATGTCCCAAAGCTTGGTCAAAGAGTTGAAAGTTAGGTGAGCAAAAAGTGTGACATGACCACATTTTATGATCTTGTGACACTTGGCATTTGTCTTTTTCCAAGATGATCCAATGGCTCTCCTTTAATCCTCTTTTTCGGCAGCCATGGGAGGGTGTATAGACCAATTTTCTCTTCTTCAATTGTACGGGTAAAGTTCTAAGCTTGAGGGGTAAAACGGTCATTTTACCCCTGACGTTCAGAACGTCATTTTTCACGTTCCAGAATTCTTCGATAGGGCAACGGCCAATCCGAATAACGTTAGAATTCTTAATTTTTCATTTCAAATCTTTTAATACTCATTTATGATAATTTTCTCTATCAGACGTGGTTTCAACCTATCCCGAACCGACCGGCGGCTATTGCAGACATTATGCGTATCGACCCCGTGATTCATATCATGTTTAGGACTCATCAATTCATGGCGGCTTTGGTCATCATGTAATTATGTGGATTTATCACTAGTCCCTATGGTCTCGATCGCCACAGTCCGATTAAGGATAATTTTGCAAATAATATGTTGGTTAAGCGGTATCACCCACGTTCCAATCGTACGACACTCGCAAGTTTATCCTTAATCATTCTTAGATCGGCCTCTTGGTAGTTCTAAATATCCCCTCGACAATCCTTATGATCAAAGTGTCATTTCTTATCCGAGTCGCCTAGGTCCACGTATCTCGCCTCGCGTTAACCTTTCCCCTTTGGTCAGCCTACTCAAATTGATCAAATTTGAGCGGGATACGACTAAAACACATCAATTGATACATATAAACTTCTCATTATAGAGTCTGAAATTGACTGAAAATTAGAATGTCACACCACGGGCCGGGCTAAACTCTGGCCCACACTAGCCAAGCCCATATTAGACCTATTAAGAATCTTTATATCATATCTTTATTAGACCAATCTGTAAACGGTAAATTAATCATGTAATACGATAATTACAATCTCAATTATTGTAGCCCATATCAGGAAAACTCTTACATTCTTCCACTTGGGCTATATTAATTGAAAGTGTACTGTAGTGCACACATTATGTTGGCCTAGGGATTTATTCTTAATGGCCTACCTGATTCCATAGAGTTTCAAACACCGAATCATGGCATTAGCTGCAAAATGACTGCTATGCAGGGTCATCCATGGTCACAAATGTTCTTAACTCTACTGATATGGATTCAATATGTTAGTTGGCAAATGATGACACCTCCTAAAAGAGTCATTTTATGTGTCAGCCCTTTGTCAGGCACCATTCTCTCTCCTTATGTGCAATGAAACCTTATGTGCACTAGAGAATACCTTTATAGTTCCAATGAACCTCGATATGTCCCACTTTATGGTTAACCTTACTTTATGTGTGACAAGGTGTCACACCCCACGCCATAGGCACGAGCACGCAACTCGTTACAAGCAAACCAAAATATCTCTTGCGGTCCTAAGATCTACACATAAGATGAGAGACGTGTTATAAACAAAGCACGCAGAAGTGACATAGTAAAATGGGACTGGGATAGCAAGAAGACTCAATACATAATATCCAAAAGTTCATACAAACGCATGGCAATTAAATCCATGAACAAAAAGGGGGTGACGGGTTAAGTACACAAAAGGACCCATCATCAACATCTAACAAGAAACAAGGTTAGAATCTCCATCAAAAGATTAACTAGCAAGTTGGGAGCTCCTAAGACAAGCTGCTGGAGTCATCGGTCTCCTCTGCCTCCTCCGTAGGCTCGTACTCTGAGAAGGTCTCCGAGCGAACCTCTATAGTGTCCTTCATGGTCTCCTCAACAGACGGCTCCACCAGATTCTCCTTAATCGCCTCGACCACTATGACCTCCTCCTTCGTGTTCTCCAAGGTCAGGTTCCTTTCCGGTCCATTCCTCGAATCAGCAACTGACCCCTCAGCTTGCTCTAAGTCTCGGGCAGAGTGGCACCAACTAGGGATTACACCCTAGGGCACCTCAGTGGGCTTCAGCGGCCCAGTAGACACATCCCCAACTTTTCAGAATCAGGCCTCATACCTGTGAGGCTTCCAGCTAGAACTACCCTCGTCCACCCACACCACTGTATATTTTCTAACATAGATAGTCCCTTGCCCGTCAAGTAACAATGAGACCGAACATCCGGAAGAGCAGGACTTGCAGATGACGAAGGTATATGTTGTGATGCCTCATGAATCTGTAATGGAACCGTATCATCAAAGTCCGAAAATATGTCACGCCTAGACTGTGCATAGCCTACTGTAGGATGGGCTTGAAATTGAGGAGGGAAATCAGATCCCCATGAAGCCGGAAAAGTAGCGAGCGTATGTGGCTCTTAATTATCACTATATTGAAAAGTAGAACCCTCGTGAGATGGGCCAGCAAATTGGGCGAACCATGTATCGAAATTTGTCCGGGCAAACCCTAGAGTGAACCCCTGATTGAAATCTAATATATGATATTCCACGACATATGGGACAACATTATTATCTAGATAAGCTCGAGTGGTACCCCGAGTCGGTTGAACGGTCTCAGGCGAGTCATTATCTTGATGCATAATATCATCGATGTAGGGTGGCCAAGTAATTTGTTATCGCAATAAAATATATCAAATTAAATGAAGAATTAATATAAAAGTTAATATTATAATAAACTCGTTTGTTACTATCATTACTTACATCTTTAGATAACATTCTATCAAGTAAGTAGTGCAAATGTAGTAAAGTATGTGTGGGCACCTCCGTTGTTTGTCGTGCCCAACTCCATCTACTGGAAAAATGAGATCTTAAAATATTATCCGTTCCAGAAAGAATTAATGACTCACAAACTGAAAAATCATTAGCTTACATACTGGCTACCGAGAGGTCTATCTAGAAAAGGATTACGATTCCTTAAGGATAGGGAGATACATTTGAAACACTCCCACGCCCAAATCTGCAAAACATGTAGGGCACCGTTGATCTACTTTTTGTCTGGATCAGTTGCACAGCACAGTTCTCGATAGAGCCACGCAAGCGCAGCTTAACCCCAACTGTACTGGGTAGGGTTGTTAAGGTTCTCCAGTAATGGAAAATATAGCAAACTAATCTTGGAGAATGATTTGCCAACAAAAATAGATCCTCCAAATGCTCTAGCATACTGCTGCACGGTGACTTCATTGGCATCATCTGGAATCTAAGTAAAGTGTTCTCTCAGTCAAGCCAACCTCAACTGCGTGCCACGTAAATTGCCTGGATGAGCACCCAATAGTTCGTCATAGAGAGTGCCCTAATTCCTATTAGTAGAGCCGATAACTACATGTCCACCAATGAAAAAGCCTATCAACGCCGAAATATCCTATATCGTGATCGTGCATTCAACATTTCACAATTTGCGTATGTATATGTTCTTGCGCAATTTGCATCCTGTACGTCGTTCTTCTCGTGTCGAAATACTTGGATAATTGAGAAAATATCTTATCGACCATAGCTGTTATTGGAAAACCACGATAACCCTTCAACATCATGTTGGCAGATTCAACTAAATTTGTTGTCATCACTCCATGTCTGCTCCCTCCATCATAAGCTTTCCTCTATTGTTCTCTTGGAATCTAGTCACACATGCAGCTGTGCGTGCATCCATACCCCTAATTTCACTCATGATGCGATTGAACTTCTGCCGTTGATTAGCATAAGCTGTATATTATAATAATAATTAGTACTATTACATTCAAATTTATGAACACTTACTTTCCTCAAATGTAAAAATTTTAAAATTTACTTACTGTCTCAATAAGTCTTTTGCCGTTCTCGTTTTTATTATAATTGCTGACAAAATGCCGAACGCAAAACCTATGATGGCCATATAGAGGACGCCACCCCGCTGTCTCCATTGCTCTTATAATCCGAGGATGTTTATTTGATATTACACAAATATTATCCCTTCTAATGACACATGTCCACAACATAGTCATAAACCAAGTCTAATTCGAAACATCTTCTCAATCGACCATAGCAAATGCTATCTTCGATCACAAAACGAGAATTTGAATTCTTTGCCACCAATTCGTTCATGAGCGTCCTCAACCTACCGTACGACTCATCACATTCTCCAAAAGCTTCAGTAATTGCCATTTGTTTAGCTGCCCAAGTTTTGCGGTAGGTAGGTTCTCACTTCACCTTGTCTTTAATCTCCGTCATGTACAAATTATTTGAAATATAACCAAAACTATTAACAAAAAAAAAAATACTACCGAGAGCAACGAACAGACAAAACATACAACACGTATAAAAAATTAAGTAGCAACAATAGGTAATGCAAAAGTAAAAAATTCATAAATTAATTGAAACATTATAAAAATATTAACGAACGAACAAAGCATACAACACGAGCGTCGAAATAATACTTGGAGAGAGAACGAGGGCGAGGAAATATGAATTCTCTCGAGACAACAAAAGAAGAGGTGAACGAGAGCGAGAACAGAAGAGGAGAAGAAGTCAACGCAAGCAAAAATAAAGAGGAGAAAAAGTGAAGGAACGAATGAGCGAAAGGCTCCTAAATGCACGGCAGAGCCTGAAAAGGCTCTGTGAGGAGCAATTTGCCCCCAGGAACTGCGTAGGCGGCCCTTGCACGCGGGGGAGACCAGCGCTAGACCCAAATTTGTAATTAAGTTTAAATGATATCTAATTTTGTAAATATTTTTTAAAATTATTAATTTGAAAAAAAAAACCCGACTTTTATTAGGTTAAGGTACGGATCCTAAAGTCACCGACTTTTTTCTTAGCCCACTAGCGACTCACCGTCTCTGCCGCCGCCGCCGGCCTCCTCCTTCCCCCATCCTTCTGCTCACCGACCAGTTTGCTGTCACAAATTTCTGTACGCAAGAACCCATTTTAATTTTTCACAGTGACGAAGCCTTTGGGTGGTGTTTCCGCATCCGGTGGCAACGGCTGTCTGAAACAGTTGAAGTATCTAGGAACTCATTGAACTTGGTAAACCCGAGGTAATGTGAAGTAGTGTTGTCGCCTCGCCCTTGGAAGTAAAGTTGAAGGGCGAGGCAAATCTTGGCATTGCCACCCCCACCCCTCCCAGGCTAAACGATGATACTGAGCTGGTCCGCTGCAAGTGCAAGGGTCCGCAGGCTTTCCTTGTCACTGCTGAGTCTCAGTCGTCTACCTCTGTCCGACGGCGATGCTGGCTGTTGCGGGAGGTTCTTATCTTCTTCTTCTTCTTCCAGTTCCAACCCTTATAATTATTACCGTCATCGTGTCGCCAGCGCTTCCGATACCACTTTGGGTCGGTTTTCTACCTCGCGATCCCTCTCGAGTATTGCAAATGCAGTCGATAGCGCCGCATATTCGGGGATAGAAACAGCATTGGACTCGGTGGTCAAGATTTTCACTGTCTCCAGCAGCCCCAACTACCTGCTTCCCTGGCAGAATAAGCCCCCTCGCGAGACTTGGGGTTCTGGTGGGTTCCCCCCTCCTCTCTTGTTCCCTGTTTGACAATTGTTGTCCCTCGCATCTAATTTAATCTAATCTAATCTGTTTTTCTGCTGACCCAACTGAAGGATTTGTCATTCCTGGGAAAAGAATTATTACCAACGCTCATGTAGTTGCGGATCATACATTCGTTCTCGTGAGAAAGCATGGTTCGCCTACCAAGTACAGGGCACACGTCGTGTCTGTTGGTCATGAATGTGACTTGGCCATTCTGGTGGTGGAAAGTCAAGAATTCTGGGCGGGCATGAGTTTCTTGGAGCTCGGAGACATTCCGTTCCTACAAGAAGCTATAGCTGTTGTTGGGTATCCTCAAGGTACTTGCAGCTCAATTCCCCACATATTACACTATTAGTGAGTAACAAGCTAACTCTTACTTCGCTGTAGGTGGGGACAATATTTCCATAACCAAAGGCGTTGTCTCCAGAGTTGAGCCTACTCAATATGCGCATGGTGCGACTCAACTTATGGCAATCCAAATTGACGCAGCTATAAACCCGGGAAATAGTGGGGGCCCTGCTCTCATGGGTGATAAAGTTGTGGGTGTAGCTTTCCAGAACCTAACCGGTTCTGAGAATATTGGGTGTGTTCTTCTGTTCCTTTAGTGATGAGAACATTGGTCACGCTCTACATACCAGACATCTATTGCAATTTGCTTCATTCCCTCTTATTTGTCATGCAAGCATTTATTCTATTAGAACTTCCTCTTGCACTTAAAAATTATGCTAAGCCTTTTCATCTTGTTGAATTCCAGTTGACTCAGTTTGTGTTATGTATAGAGCTTCCATACACAAATATTTTCTTTTTGACTTTTCCCAACACGCTGTCTACTTCATTTGAGTAGAATCTGCTGTTTGCTTATTGATGAGATGTACTTACTCAAACCTTTCATTCCTCTTCATTCAATTTGATTGTTATCTACCATGCATCGAGAATCCTAGACGAAATGTGCTTAAGTTGTTGATTCATGCCGACTTCTGAACAATTGTACTTGATGAATTTTTTCTATCTTCCCACAATCATGTGGATATCTGTCCTGTTTCAAGGATGGAGAAAGCTATCACCTCAGCAGCAAATCATCGACCTTATTGTATCCTGCCAGTGTTCATGTGGCTACTGTTCTGCCCCATAAACCCCTTCTCAGACTTCACTTGAGCAAAAGGTTCCAGTACTGAGGCTTGGCTAGCAGATCACTCTTTGCAACATTAAGGATAGAGCAACTTCTTAGCATGAGTTTCTTATCATATGCCTGAGCGTTCGGATTTGCCTTATGGAGTTGCCCTTGCTGTTTCATTTCTTCTAGCTTCATATGCATGGTTGTATGCCTAGAAAGGCATCATGTGGGTTCTTAAATGAGTTCTTTTCTTTTAATTGCTATCAAAAAACTATATTGCTATCAGTACTTCATGCAGATCATCATCATTATATGCCATTGCATAAAGTACGTATATCGTCAAAATCACATTTTTATAGATCTCAACAATTGAACATGAGACCTTACCCAAAAAAAAAAAAAAAACGATTGAACATGAGAATGTTTAAAAGATAATTCTTTCTAGCTTGGATTAGTTTTTAAGTTACAATCCTTCTAGTAGTTGAAATAGTGAATTTAGGTGGTTGGAATTGCCAAGAAGTTGTGATCACTATTTTGGAGGTATATTTTCTTGTAATTCTCATAAAGCATTCTCTTAGTTCTCCACTAATTTTTTTATCTATGGTTTGCAGATACATAATTCCTGTTCCAGTAATCAAACACTTCATTTCTGGTGTTGAAGAAAGTGGAGAATACACAGGCTTTTGCTCCCTTGGCTTGTCTTGCCAGCCGACTGAAAATTCTCAACTGAGAAACCACTTTGGGATGCTACCAGAAATGACTGGAGTTCTTGTAAACAAAATCAACCCTCTTTCAGATGCTTATAAGATCCTCAAGAAGGATGATATCATCCTTTCATTTGATGATGTGCCTGTGGCAAATGATGGAACAAGTATGTTTGTACAATTATAGCATTCAGCCATAGTTTGCCATCATGGTAATGGCAGAATATATTCGTGTTGATATAATTCATGCTAGTCAAAATACATGTATATAATTTCATAACCATCCTGGCTTTACTCTCATCTTCCCTCAATAAGCCATGCATTTTTCATCTTTGGCATCTCAGTAATTTCAGTCGTTTTGAGTCTGTAATAGTTAGACACCTGTACCTGGCTTTTCGTCTTTGTGACACTGGGCTTTTCTAATGGTTTTTGTTTTTTTGTGTGTGGTTTTCTTGGCATGTGTTTTGTTGGACTTAATGCTCCTTTTATGTGATGCATATTGCAGTTCCTTTCCGGAACAGAGAGCGCATTACATTTGATCATTTGGCATCCATGAAGAAGCCTAATGAAACGGCCTTCATCAGAGTTCTTCGGGATGGAAAAGAGGATGAATTCAGCATAACCCTCCGACCAGTGAGTCATTCTGACATTTTTTTCTTTCAGATTTATGTCTCAGTTACGTTTGTGTGATACCATATATTTGTGAGCAGGTCCTGTTATTGATGGAAAAGAAAGGTTAATCTCCTAACACATAAAGCCAAATTGAAATTTTTAAAAGTTTGTTCAACTTAGAAGATTTCTAAAGTGAAAAATAGGAGGCAGATTGATGATCTCCTGTTTCACCTTTTGGATTGAGGATGGAGATTTAGTTTCTTTGATTGATGAGGAGAAACAATTATTCATGCTTCTGATGGAATCATATCATTAATGAGTTTAATAAAATAGAAATCATTCTCATGCAAATTCTTAAGAGCGACTGTGAACGACAAGAGAACTATGCTTGGAACTAGAACATTGACAGATCTGGTACTTGCACAATTTGTTGCGCTGCTGTTTAAAATGACCTTGGAGCAAAGACATGAATAGATTTAGCCGCATTATGGCACAATAAGGAGCAAAGCTTTAACACTCTGGTGGTTGGCTGAGTGGATCGGCTTTATTTCTATCCCAACTTGTCCTGTGGTGTACCGATGACGGCCTCACTCAAAGTGAGCTAGAGTTATGACCCACGGAACATTCCAATAGTGTTTTTCTTGTTCGATGACGGCCTCACTCAAAGTGAGCTAGAGTTATGACTCATGGAACATTCCAATAGTATTTTTCTTGTTAGTTCCTCTCTCTCTCTCTCTCTCTCTCTCTCTCTCTCTCTGTGACAAAGGGGTAGTGGCTTGTTAGGCAACTCTATAGCATTCCCACTTCTCCAGTATCGGTAAGGAAAGCTTTTGACATACAGCAGAAACCATTTGAAATCAAGTCAATTCCTTATTGGCTTCTATATTTTTGTGTTATGGTTTTATTAACGAGTGGTTCAAAGGAACAAGTTAAGACCACTAAAAGTAGTAACTATGCATAAGTACACTTTGGAAATTGAGTACTAATACATTTTAAAAGTCACCTACTTCAAAGAGAAATATCTTTGTTCTCAAAGCACAATTAATGACCCAAGCAAGTGCCTTAGGGACACTTTTTAACATTTTCCTTATGCTGTTATCTTGGCCGATCCTTTGTTTTCTTATTGTAAAGATACATTGATACTATTTTATCCCAGCAGCTACAATGCTCATATTCTGTGAACTTCTTTTATCCCTCTTCTATAAAAATATGTAATGCCACTCCGTGAATGGGTTGCACTATCCAGTTGTTCGTCGGCTTTAGAGTAGTGGAAACTTGTTGAGGAATTATTAAGTTCTAGCCCTCATGCACCTTCAGTCACTTAAAACTTCACACAATTGTTCTGTTCCACTTTAATTATTAAAAGATCTAGCCCTCATGCACCTTCAGGGTCACTTAAATCATTGCGCATTGTTCTCTTCCCACTTTCATGATGTGTTCATCAATGTTTATAACAAATTAGTGATTGGACATCAATGAACTTGCATTTAACAGCATCCTCTTCGATGTTTGAGAATGATTCAATGTCAAGCCTGTAAATGGCCATTTGAACTCATCTAACTCTGGGCCAAAAAAAAAAAAGTCATCTGACATTTGTCTCTAGAATCTAGGGGCACTTATTTTCTTACTCAAAGCAAAAAATTAGGTGTCCAAACTCATTCATACCATTCCCACAATTATTATCCAGTGATAAACCAGATGAGGCACGCACAACCATTTTCCTACCTCCTTTTGGGGTGCGGGGTTATATATGAGCCTACCTTCCACTAGATTCAAGAGTGTTTTACTCAGGACTTTTGTGGCTGGAGATTAAGATAGGGAAAGCAAAAGTGTAGCTGTCATAAATTCTGAGTTGGTCAGAGAGAAAGATCATCTACCTTAATAAAGAAAAGACAAAATATGAGCCAATTTTTTTTTTTTTTTTGGCTGAGTAAGCAAGCATTCTTATTCAGACAGAATAGTCGGTTATTGAATCGTCTCAACAACTTAGGGCACTATGGCATTAGCTCGAACACAGCAACAACAAAATTACAACAACCTCCATCTACGACAAATGTCTATATGCTGAGAGAAAGCAGCAGTATCACTTAGTCTCTTAGCACTGAGCCTATACACGACATCATGCTGAACGATAGAAAAGATATAACTATGAGAAACAACATAAGAGTTTTCACGTATCTTTTTATTCGTCAGCGCAACATAAGCAATAGTTGCACACCATGCTAACTTGAGAATCACAGCAGGAATGGTGTTACCTCTCCAAGTCCTGGAAGCCCATTGCAATTCTAGATCCCAATGCTGTGGAGATTTAACAACACATACTGCAATAAACTTGCTGCCATGCCTCTTTAGAGACCACATATTCCATAATGGGTGATCTCTTGACTCCAAGTGAGATGTGGATGATGTGTGTTCAACATGGCCAGTCAGCATATGAAGCTATGTTTTGGTTCTGTTGGAATATATAAATATTAAACCACGCCCTCTTCTAACAGCTTAAGCTTTTAGAGTAGTTAGCAGTGATCCCACCAAAACCTAACTTGGTATCACACCAGGAGGTCTTGAGTTCAAATCTTTCTAGGCCCCTATTTACCTCCCCAATGAATATGTCCACGCTTAATACTAGGCAAAAGACCAGACTAAACGCGAGGGGAAGTGTTGGAATACATAAATATTAAACCACGCCTTCTTCTAACAGCTTAAGCTTTTAGAGCAGTTGGCAGTGATCTCACCAAAATCTAACTGGCTCGACATTGGAGAACCAAAGCAGCCTGTGCCACTCCACTTTTGTTTCTTCTTTGAAGATGAAATTGTCTAATGGATCTTGTCAGCCCGCCTTGAGTTGGTAGATAGAATCACACAAAGATGATTGAATCAATACGAATCATCTGATCTTGCAATTGGTCAGTTCCATCTGCTATCTTCAATAACATCAGCAACCTTGGCTTGGAGAGAGAGACCAGAATCATACACAATCCGTCTTTTGAAGATTTCCAACAAAGCACTCGATGAATGCCACGGATCCTGTGACCAAAAAGTGCTCTTTCCATCCCAAATTACATATTGAATAAAAGGTCTAAACTCACATCTAAGCTTGAGCAATTTCCTCCAAACATAAGAGGAATTACCAGGAGAAGCAACCTGCCATATGCTATTATACATCAAGAGATAAGCTTTAATCCAAGCTATCCCTAGGGATCCAGATTCAACCAATAGCGGCCAAATTAATTTCGATGCTACAGCTTTATCCCAGTGGTATATTTGCTTCAATCACAGTCCCCTTTCTTGTTTGGTAGATAAACAACCTCCATTTCACTTTCAGTCCTCTCATCATCAGCACCAGCCCTAAGAAAGGAATTACATCACATCTCTCTTTTTTTTTTTATGACTTTGTTTAAGCGAAATATAAAGATAATGCACCAATAAGAGACAGTACCATATGGGAATGAGCTTACGAGTTTGTTACTTTCCAGCAAAAGACAGCCTCCTAGCAGTCCAGCTTCGTAAATAAGTCCTTCAATTAAGGCCTTGCAACCGGCTTCAGACTGCTTCCCAGATATTAAAGGAAGCCCAAATAATTAATAGGTGGAGAACCTCTTTCAAAGCCACTCAGCTGAGCCAATCTCCCCCAAAATAGCTTCAGAGACTCCAGAAGTATACATTGCAGTTTTCGTTGAATTCAACTTTACGCTTGAAAGGATATAGAAGCACTGAAATGTTTCCAATGTCTCCTTTGGAGCCCCAACACTCCCATCAGGCAGTATCAAAATGTCATCAGCAAAACAAAGATGAGTGCGCGTTATTTTTAGCACAAAGGATGAAGCTTCAGCTTTCCTTGCTCAGCAGTCTTACAGAGCACTTCAATAACATCAACATCAACAACTTCTTTATTCCACATAGAGCACTTCAATAACCATTGTAAAAATTTGGGTCACCTTGCTTGAGATCCTTACCATCTTTAAAAAAACCCTCTAGCCACCATTAATAGTAACAGAGAAGCATGCAGAAGTAATGCAAAATTTTGAGGGAAACCCAGTGCAGCCATGTCATTGAAAATAAGAGGCCAATGCACTAGCAAAGGCCTTCCTAAGATCTGCCTTTATAACATTCCTAGAAGGCTTCTTTCTTGTGATCGTGCTTAACATCTTCATGAGCAAGATATTATCAGCGATTTTCCTATCCTCAGTGAAAGCTCGTTAGTTCTTACTGACAAAGTGATGGTGTGCTATCTTCAATCTATTGGCCGGGATTTTAGTTATGCATTTGTGGACATCATCCAGCAGGAGATAGGCTTATAATCTGCCATTTTAAAGGCATTGTGGACTTTAGGGACCAAAGTGATACCAGTAAGCTGCTCTCACCTATTGTTTTCCTGAAGGAAGCTAAGTATAGCAGCACTGCAACCTCTACTAGTGATGGGCCAAGAATCTTTAAAGAATGAGAGGAATACCCATCGGGACCAGAACAAAGAGAGGCTTGGAGTTCCTCAGCTGTGATATGAGCACCCACAAGAACCTGTAGATCATCAGAAAGCTGATAGCTGAGCAATCCCTTCAGCTGAATGATGATTCCGCTGGAGCAATTAAAATCTGGATCACCCAATAAGTCATAATAAAAGCCTGCAAGTTCTGCCACAATTTCATTGTGCTTCTTATGAGATACTTCCATTACTGGCCACCAGAGATCTAATAGAATTCCCAAAGTTCTCACTTTCACTACTTAAAAACCAAAATTTGGATCACCAAGCTTTATCCAGGTAATAGATTTTTGTTTATAGAAAGCTTCCTCAGCTTGCTGCAGATGCCCCAATTCAATTCTAATTTTCTGCTCTTCCTCAGTTAAACCTCAGAGTGATTACTCCTAAGAGCACGCTGGACAGGAGTAAGCTCAAGTTTTTTTGTTTCCACTTTCTCAAGCAAAGCACCAAAAAACCTCCTATTTAATGAGCAATGAGCAGTACATTGAATATTCAATCATCACTCTATGCAAACAGAATGCACAATTCTCTTATGCTCATCATGATCTGTACAAGTAGTTGAAAGACTTCTTGGATTTAACTTCATCGATCTGTAACTGAAGTAGAGCATAAGATGATCGAAATAACTTGCTACCCTCCAAGGCTCGGCGTCATGGGATAATTCTGTCATTCTTTGCATTTCACATGAGCCCATTCTAACCGCATGGCATGGAGCTATGATGGATGTACTCAGTAGCCCCTAGAGTTACCACCTGTTTGTGTACTAAGTATATGCTGATTGATCTTTGTCTATATGTTCGTGCCTTGTCAGCAAAGAGAGAATTTAGGGAGACTGTTATAGTTGTTAACATTTGAAAAGTAATTGATTTCGCAGTTGCAACAGTTAGTTCCAGTACACCAGTTTGACAAGCTTCCAACTTATTACATATTTGCGGGTCTGATATTCGTTCCACTCACCCAACCGTACCTTCACGAATATGGCGAAGACTGGTATAACACGTCGCCTCGGCGGTTGTGTGAACGTGCACTAAGGGAACTTCCAAAAAATGCTGGCGAACAACTTGTTATTCTTTCACAGGTTGGTATTCTTCCACATTCTGCTGGAGGCTGTTGACTTCTTTTATCAGCAGTAAGTTTTTGTTAGATAGGATGTCCGAGGACTTGTGTTTGATTAAAAGCTATGAGGGATGTATATGCTGAGCTTAAAGTGATACGAGAAGCCTTTCTTTGAGTCTGATACTTGGTCATTGTGACTGCAAGATGTAATATCGGTTGGGAACCCTGCTCCTTTTCATCATGCGCAAGAGGTGGCAGCCTGATTTCTCGAACTATTTGAATGTTCCAAAAACTAAATCTGTTGAGATTATTATAGGAAATGAAAGGAGACTAGAAAGGTAAATCTAAAGGCTATATTTGCATTACTAACAAATGCTGACTGCTGCAGGTCCTGATGGATGACATCAATGCGGGGTACGAACGGCTTGCAGAATTACAGGTACCTACACCGTAGAATGGATGAATTTCATTATTGAACGTGTGTTTTAAAGAACAGTGGAAGTCTCAGGGGGTCACTTCAAGAAATTGGAAGGGTAGAATTCAATTGTTGTGGTTTCTTTGTCACGCAAACAATCTCGCCATTTTAATAGTATGCCCGACCCATTGGAAAAAATGGAGGTAGAAAGGAAAATCAAAACGAGCATTATGAATAACGACGATGCTATCAATTTTTAAGTCTGGCCAACTTACAAATTGCTCCTTGGTTAAGCCAATATGCATCTGATCTCGGTGGGTTATAGCCGTTGGTTTTTTCTCCACTAGGATGTCCTCATGTTTTTGTGGAACTTGAGTGCTTTACTATTACTCTTATTTTGTGGTTGACAGGTGAGGAAGGTTAATGGAATCAAAATTGAAAATTTGAGGCATTTGTACCGGCTTGTGGAGCACTACAGTGGTGAAAGCATACGGTTCGATTTGGATGAAGAAAGGGTAATTGTATTCGACTATCGAACAGCTAAAATTGCCACCTCTACGATTTTGAAGCGCCATAGGATACCGTCCATTGCGTCGGCTGATCTCATTGAGGAACAAAACAGCCAGGAAAACTTGGCTTGCCCTGTCTAAACATTCTCTTGAGGCTTTATATAACGCAGTTGTAGGCCTTCCGAGTGTTTTTTATCCGGAAGCATTCACTTATTGTCCTTGACATGCGATGAGTTAGTCAATGGCTGAGTAAGCTGGAACTTTATTATGCTCTCTTGGTATAAGATTTAATTGAAACAATCGAAAGGCTTAGGAGTCAATTATATTCTTTTAAGTTTTAGGACTCCTGGTGCAATTTCCTCAATCTCCAGCACTTAAAGATTACCAACTACTTCTGACGGTTTGCCAATAATTATTTATGAAGCTTAAGTTATCAACTCCTATTTGAAATTACCAACTCTTATATTAGTCAATTATTGTCATTTATTTGATTATTTCAGAATTATTGATTATGGCTCCGTTCGTTTCAATTTCACGGAAAGTAAATGATTTGAAAATTAATTTTTCAAAAAATGATTACTTGTATAACTTATAAAATTGGACGAACAAAAAACATTTTTATCGGATGTTTAAACATAAATTGTTATTGATAATGAAAATATTTTTCATTAGCTTATTATTTCAAGTGATACAAGTGATTAATTTTAAAAGATACTTATGAAAATATTTCATTTTTCGTGAAATAAATATAGCCTAAAAGATTAAAATCTTGAAATATCTACCTCTTTTTGGGATAACTGCAAAAAAACCATGTTGAATCACAATCTGAACTCCATATTTATGCATCTTTCCCGACTTAAAAAGACTTATTTGACCCCATGTGCACCCAAATTTGCATCCAAAAAAGTGAAATGCAAGGTTGAGGATGGACTAATTTGAGAATAAAATGGTGACTTGTAAATTATCTGTAGGTGATCTAACGCCAAAAAGGTGAGGACGGTAATTATAGATTTTAAAATGTGAAGAGGAGAATTGATAGGTGAGATATAATAAATTGCTAAATTATTCTAATTTTGACCTTCATATAATAAACCCACAAATTAACAATATTCAATGATGGGAATCAATATTCCCATCAAATATTTAATAGAACGTGAGGAGATTAATTTTCTAGTTGAAGTGAAGGCACCGTTAAAGGCTCCCTACTGCTGTTATAAACCCACATTTTGATTTATTTGCCGACAAAATGTTACGTTTATCTTCATTCCTTATTAGTTGGAAGGCTAAAGAAGCTGCCTTCTGAGCATTTTGTAAATGCAATCATATGCCAGATTGGTTGGATGAGAACGGTGAGAATTTTGGTGGGATAATCACTCTATAAGTGCCATAACTTTCATACGGCGTTCAATTGAGTGTTGTAATTTTCTTTTTTAATCACCTAAATGCCATCACTTTTGTACGACGCTCATTTGAGTATCATAATTTCGTGAGCAATTTTGAGCCTGCGAAATATAATAAGAAGCATTTTATCTTGCTGCAAGACTTCATCAGATCTCTGACATTCCCTGTCAACTTAAGTCAATGGTTGGATTTCTTACTGATGCTGTTTCTACTTCTAAATTTGAGGATACACTGGTATTGAGCATCTGTAGAGATCTCAATTCTTTGCCAAAGTCATTTTATGCAGCTCAGCAGACCAAAGTATGCAGTTTTTTGAATGCGTTGACGGCTTGAACAGCTGACTTAGACAAGAAGCTTGGAATGTGTAATGATTAGTAGAACCTAGTGTGGACATTTTCATTCCTGTAGTTCAAAAAACTTGGAATAGAATAGAATCTTCCATGTATATCCTCTGATTTACAATGCACCAAACTAGGTGATACTTCGAATAAGATGAGCTATACTTTCCGCTATCTCCTCCAGCCGTAGGATATTTCTTCCAACCAAACCTCCAATTTGTGAGTACAAGTTATGATTATCGCTAGAGTTGATCGGTTCCCGGTCCAGTCTGGTTCTCCTCAAGAACCCGAAACCGAACTGTTAGTCTCGGTTCCTATTTTTCGAAACTATGGACCGGATTGGCCACCCCCGGGACGGTCCGGTCCGGTCCGATTCCCTAGCGATTCCAAAGACGGGGTCTAACAAATTTCTACAAATCTTAGATTTGAAAATTTTCTCCTTATTTCCTTTTCATTACAATATTTTTTGCTCAGGATCTTGTTTACAATAAAATCTACTTGTGTTTGTGTGTACGTGTGGGAGTATTCATCTTTGATAGATGAAGATCGATCCTCTACAATTTGTTATGAAACTTACTCTGCCAATAATTAGAGTTACTTTAAAAAAAAAAAATTGACCGGTCCGGTCCTATATCTTTGGAACTGGGAACTAGATCGCACGCCTCTAAAATCGGGAACCGCACCACCGGTCCCGGTTCAGTCTTGGCGGTCCCGGTTCGGGCGGCCCCATTTGCCCACTCTTAGTTATCGCCCATACGAATACTTGAGTTAAACATGAGTATGTCCCTATTTGTAACTCGTCAATCAATGGTTGGAGAAAGTTTTTTTCCGACCAGGAATGAAGGAAATAATGATCATTTAAGTAGGAAATCAAAGCTTAAGTTTTTATTGTGATGACCCAGACCCGGGTAAATACAGAGGGACAGGCAAGTGCAATGCCTTGGCAATACGCGAGCGAGGCAAAACGCATGTCTTCCATCCCACATCACTAAAGGGGGAGCCCTCAACTAACGCATTTTAAAGCCACGAGGGCTCCGGCCCAAAGCGGAAGCTGATCTCGTGAGGTTGGAGACTGATGTGAGAGAGTCTAGCCAGGGTGCGACAGGCTTTTAGGAGGGCGAATAGTTGGGATTTGACCGAATAACATGTCCAATGGGGGGATTGATTTCAGTGAATTTAGACTCTAGGAACCTTATGCAGATGCCCTTGGCTTCGAGAAAAAAAGAGAATCGCTACAAATGGTTGATATGAACTACTTTGATGCCAACAGAAACAACCCTTAATTAATACGCATCTTCCAAATCAAAATAGGGTCGTTCAACCTGGCAATTTCATTTCCTTCTTTCGCCATCAATCTACTTCAACCTCTGTACCAAAGCTCCGACACCAATTTGCTATGTGACCAAAGCTAATTGAACGCAGTAAATAAGAATAAAACAACACCGAAATTAACCCCACATCGTATGACATACGGCCATGAGAAGAAGAACAAAATATTTCACTAAAAATCAAGTGGTACAAAGGGATATTACAACAATCTAGTAAAACTCATCTACAGGCTTCTCGGGCAATAAAACTCGCCTACAGGCTTTTCAGGCAATTCTCAAGAAACTTCCAAGCTAGTCTCTAGAAGAGCCATTACACGCAACTTCTATAGTCATATAAGCCAGGCAGAAAACTGCTAGTACACTAATAACCTGCACTCAATCGAACTTGAACTTGAACTTGAACTCGAGTAGACATAATGACGACATAACTACTATTACAACTGTTCAACTTGAATCCAAGAATAAGATAACCTGCTTGAAGAGTTAACATTACTGTTTCTAAAGCAATGTAAATCATCTATATACAACGGCCATCAACTTTCATCCGATTCTTCAACGGAAAGATTTAGTATAGAACAGGAAAAATCATACAGGAACCTATAAATCCACATCCGCCTCTTCATCAGGTAATATCATAGTCAAAAGAGAATACTTGACTCGAAGTGAAATCTTTCCTTTATCCACTTGAAGCCTTGCTCCTGACACAACCCAGTACCCGGGAGAGTCCTGCGGCCCTCTGGTCATCTCCGTAGTATCAACGAACCTCAACAGTTTAGGAGTTTGGGATGGCACAGGAGGACCTCCAGGATAGACCGCAGAGTTAATGTTCACTTCAGCTGGTTGGGGGGGAGGTTGTTTCTGGCCAGTTGAAAAACGAGTGCTAATCAAGGTCGAGATAATGCCGGATTTTTGGTGTGAGGCAGGGGAATCAGCCCATTCAGCTCTTTTCACTACTGTGGCACCAATGACTTTTGAGAAATGAAGCCTCAGGAACAGAACTTTCTTCAAGCCAGAGTCGCGCACTTCAAAATGGGCCCCTGTGACAATGGAGAGATCTTCCTCGGACTGAACAGGAGCTGTGCAAACATGTGAGAAGCTCTTCCATTGAACTTTCTCATAGTACCTACTGTCTGATGAAGGAGTGGAGAAGTGACCATTTGACTCATCTACTAGTTGGAAGGTCTGGGGTAATGATGAAAGGTGCTGCAAGTGGATCGCCAAGCAGTTGCCTCTTTTTCCCTCCAGATACAACCGAAGGCCAGTGACTGGCTTCTTGCCTACATCAACCTGCACGTACATCATATATGATGGCATTACTCATGCAGCATTGATAACGGGAAGCAACTAGTATATGTAATAGAAGATCTAAAAGCATTCGCACAAAGTGCAATTGCAGTTCAATCATCCAGGCTGAATCTTCGATGAGTAATCTGTCTATACTATGGAGGATATCAAAGTCAATCTGCATCCGAGGCGCCCCAATGAAGAATAAGATTAAGATGTTATTTCTCAACATTCTTATTAAGAAAATTACTGTTCAGCTCTTATTCATTTCTTGCCGTGGATGAATTTTGAATAAGGACACTGATAAGCAAACAAAATTAAGAAGATTGCCCACTGCTACTTCGTTTACCATGCTACATGAGCTCATAAAGAAAGCTTGAAACTGGCATTTTCATCCCCTGCTCCTACCATTCCATGCCTCATCATTGGGACATGTCATTGTGCTAAGATATCGCTGATATGACACCATTTGTTGACAACTTTCAATTTGGTACCACACATTGTTCAGCGAGCTTGCTTTGAGGCAACACTTCTATAATTGATGTGAGACGACGCAATCGGCCGAACTTCCAAATGGGAACAAAATGGTGGAGGTACAAGCTTCTAATGAGCCGAATGACAGTGTCTTTCCTAATAATTGATTGAATTTGTGTATCATAATAATTTTACCTCAAAGCTTCTGGCGCAAAGACATGTAAAAGCCTACCACTTGAGGATGAACTATAATAACAGATTTCTTAGGAAATTTTGATCCCGAAACATGAAAAATCAAGGGGTAGTTTGAAAAATAACTAGCCATTAAGTTGAACACAATACCAACACAGATAAAGGATGCAACTATTCGCACTAAAGGGC
Source organism: Rhodomyrtus tomentosa (assembly GCA_028455895.1). Taxonomy (NCBI): domain Eukaryota; kingdom Viridiplantae; phylum Streptophyta; class Magnoliopsida; order Myrtales; family Myrtaceae; genus Rhodomyrtus; species Rhodomyrtus tomentosa. Next base: position 36,297,294 of record JAPCWY010000002.1, on the reverse strand, counting down.
ATTACCGGAGTTGTGTTAACATAGAGCTTTGGACCCATAAAGCTCAACTGAAGAGATGCACTGCTCTGTTGCTTCTTATCAGGACCAAGGGCAAGCTCCCCAAATACAGGTGCCCACTGCTTTGGAAGTTGAAACTCTAAAAACTGATGTAGCTCGTCAATGGGTGGTTTATCTGCACTTAGAAGCACAAAAGAGGATGATTTTTCTGCTCCTATCACAGAGAATTTTCGTAGTACAAAGCATCAAGAGTTTAGAAACTCCTGCACTGTTTTTTGCTTATTTGGCATAAAAGGAAAAACGCATGATAATTGCTTACAGAACAGAGAGTTATGCTCCAGCGACTCGAGTCATTCTAAAGAGATGCTGAAGAAAGTTATGATGCAATAGTGCTTGTACTTTTTTTTTTTTTTATGAATCACTGACATGGAAGTCTATCATCGTAATCATTGATAAATTGGAACACAAACCAGCAAAGACATTCGTACAAAAGTGGGCACAGAAAACTGAGAGCAACAATCCAAAAAAGCGTACCAAGATACTTTGACAATGACGAGAAAAGCAGACCCTAAAGCAAATAGGCATTTGACCCAAAAAAAAGCAAATAGACAAAAGAAGCAAGCCAAAACACTCAAAGCTGCATAGATATTAAGTGTCACTAGACAGGCAGCCCTTTTTTCGTCAAAATTCAACATCTCTCTAAGACGAGAGAATTTATTTGCTGATTATTAGGTAGAGAGTAACCTTTCCACATATTAATAGCATTGATACCAGGTAGATCAGTGGACGAGGCCTTTCAAAGATTATTGCTTGGTCATTATTTACTAGACTTAGATTGTCGCACTGCAAGAATCACATGGCCCAAGTTGTTCTCTGGACTGGGTAAAATAGTTATGACTCAAGCAAAGCATTTCGTAGCAGAAGTATAACTCTCGTGGTCATGCTAGGGGGTCCCTACACCAATTGTCCCTCCCCACCCTTGATCTCCATTCCTCTCCAACCCCCTCCCGCTCCCCCTCTTCTGGCAGCCACATCAATGATATATGTTAAGATCATGAAAAGTGTCCCAATTTTGAGGTTTGAATGCACATGGTCATCAAAAGGAGCAATAATACCATAATAACAAGTAACACAAGCAAGTCAAAACTTATCATGCTCAATACTGAAGCATGCATCCTCTCGTAATAATGTAGCAATACACCTACTGCAAATCTGAAAATTCAGTCCCTCCAAATTGGCATACTTCTTTCCCTACTCCAATTGACCTGAAACGCTACCATTAAGTCATCTTTTAATTAGAGCATCTGCACACATTTAACATGTCAACCACCTTTAAAGAGGCCACACATCATCTTCTTGAACCTAACGAATTGTCCACGTAAATTGTATACATGCAGAGCAAATGATAAACGAAAGTAAAAGTAGAATTGATATTTCATAATTTCCAGACCATGCATGCATTTACCAAAGAATTTCTACTTAACTACCATAGCATTTTACACGATTTGGTACTTAACTACTTAGGCTCCGACCAATAAATAGCCAGCCTTACCATAGTGCACTTCTCCAAATTCATGCATCCAAACAATATCCTCTTGGGATGGCATCTCGATGTGCTTTAACATGCACACACTGTACAGAATTGCTAGTTTTTCATAATTCATTATCCGTAACTCCCACTACCATTTACTTCAGGTTGAGTCCTTCATTAATCTTGCACTACAGTTACTCCACGTTTTCCCAGTGCAATGCAATTTCACCACCCATAATCTCAATTTAGAAGTTTTGAGCCATTATTCATTAAGTCCATCCTAAAAGCCATTCAGGAGTAGAACCTACGGAATATATTAATCACTAGTACACACCATTGACATCAGTTTTTATGAATCAAATTCCAGCAATTCCTGGTTAGTGAGATCGTCCACATGCTATATTTCATTCAGCCATGATTAAGGTGGTGCTCGGCAAGAGTGTGTTTTTCACCGAAGAATTATATAGAATGAGACTTAAAGGTGGAGCTTAACAGTATGAGGACTTCAACCTCACTCAGAAGGCAAAAGAATTTAAGAGAAGTGGTTAACTAAAACATATGCCTCTCAAGAACGCACTAAGAAAATTCTGGGTCAAGGAAAAGATGACAAATATCCATCTACAACCATTATGGTAAGGGAGGTAGGCTAGCTTACTCTTAGCCACGATAAATTGCACGTGGAAGAGAACTAAGGTCGGCAAGCTAAGGAGAATTTTAAAATTTAATAACGGGACAATCTCCTGCTGAAGCATGACATGTAATTAAAAAAAAAAAAATAGCTAATATATATCCTCTGGGATGTGGATAGCTTGGAAATGTTCAAATAGGCAACCCAACCCATCATGCTGTTTTTGAATGCATCATTGTTTCAATAAAATGCAAGCTCTAAAGAAACACAGAGGCAGATCAGTCCTTACAACGCAGATAGAGGTTAATGGCATGGCTCAAGAATCCGCTTCCATGAATCCCACTTAGCATTGATGCAATTGGGATCAATGTCATTGATACAACATCAGGTTCGTATATAACAGTTTGACTCCACTCACTGTGAGATAGATTTTTCCTAGTGTTTCCACCTTTGCGTGTGCAATCAAATATGATGTCCTCCACCTGAATATGACAGAGAATTTGATTGCTCGAATAAATATCCTATGTGACGTATCAGAAGTACCAGCCCACAAACTTCAGATGAAAAATACATGTTGGCCAAATACAAGGATGGATACGAAGCTATCAAAGCAACTATGCAGAAAAGGAATAACATGATTTGTCATAGGCTTAACAACGTAAAACTGACTTAGAAAGCTCCACTAAAGGAATGCAACATGCTTCAAGTCATAGACATTGATCTGTACCTCCATTCTATAGTAAGAACTGGATGGAAATGCGTCCATGAGGTTTACCCCGCGATCCTAGACAATAAATTAAGATATATGAACAAAAGTCAGTATCGTCCGACAGGACATATGTTTTTCAACATTCAGTGTTTCAAGAAGACAATATGACTTAGCAATCAAAGCCTGCAGAAAGATTTATAAACTCTCAATGGCAAGACCATGAAAAGATAAAAAAGGAACATAATATACTTCTTCGAACAGCATTTACTGCATCACATGTAAAAGGAATGCGAATTGTGCATCACCATGAAATTCCCAACTTAACAGAAATACATATCAAAGGATGCACAAACGGCATGAATTGTCAGGCATGCCCATAAAACTTATACCTTGAGCACATCTGGATTCTAGGTTCAAGATGATAGTGATAAATTTTCAAGAAGCAGAAACCTCTCTCTAATAAGCCAAAAAAAAACAAGAAGACTTAATATTCTTCTCATCTATCGAAAAAGATTGAACATCCTTCTAGCTGATCAATTGTTCTGCTTTAGATATGATATCTTAAACCATACTTCTCCCGGTCTTTTCTGCACTCTTATATTTCAAGCAATGGAATACCCATAAGCTGGCTCCATGCATATGAAAATTCACGTGTAATTGACAGCTTCGACATTGGGTAGAAAGATGTTCAAAGAGAGATTTATTCTTTGGGTTAGAAAGAGGGGCCAGGGCTGGACTGGGAGGTAAGTCATCGGTCATACTGTAGAACTCGAGAGCACTGGGTCCTGAAAATACATGATTTATCAAATGAGGCACTTCAACTAACACTTAATCATTCCAATGACATTAAATCAGCATTTTCTAGAACCAGCACATGGAAGTTGACACAGTGGATTTTACTTTTGTGTCCTTTTTACCATAATTAAGTCCCAGTGAAAAATCATCGTCTCATCAATGTAGATCACTATTTGCAAGGTGCAAATCTGTTTATGGGTACGCGCACGCGCGTGTGAGAGAGAGAAAGATGTAATTGGTGGTTTCAGGTCGAGTACAATCATGCATATCGATGAAAAAACATATTGCAATAATTGTCAGACCTTTCCCCTGTTCTGCACAGCCCCATCAATAAAAATTTTGTCTGCCATTTCCTTCAATTTTTTCTGCATGTCTGCAGGTTGAAGAGGGGATGCATGCTGCTGCTTGGCATAAATCACATCCTTCCCACCCATCTTTACACCAACAATAACATGGGTACCATACTTTCGAATAAACCTGACAATTAACCATCAAAAAGAAACAATATCCTAAATACTATGTATCATCTCCAAGAGTTTCAACTATATGCATCATAATATTGATGATATCAGGAAAAGTAAGTAACCAATAACCTTTCAGTTTTACAACGTCACAAGAATTGAGTGTCATGTTACTTACCCAGAATGATAATATTTTATCCTGAACAATTCTCCTAAGCTAGGGAAATTGTGGAAAGAGCACAGAAAGCTCATTGCAAATGAGTGAACTCGCCTTTATCAATTATCATTTGAGTTTGCGTTGCCTTAATTACTAATGAACCAAACCAGCGATTTCAAAGGCAGAAATCTCACAATCCTACTGTGAAATATTTTCTGTATCCAAAATATAATTGTCTCTACAATAAGTCGCACAGATAGTCACTATATAACTTTGTCTAATCAAGTGTTTCTGGGTTTAGCATAGGGAATACATGGGAAGTACTTCCTTAAGTGTCTGAAGCTCAAACGTCCAAATGGGTTGATATTCCCAACTCTGTTCCTTCTAGCAGAGAAGGTGGTCTGAAAGCAGATTTATTGGAACAGCTAGACTAGATGGCAGTTTAAGCTGTAAGCTAACTTCTTGAGGAGCTCCCTGGCCTGGAAAGAGGAGCTTTTGCAATAACAAACCAAATGAAAAACTTCAATTCAAAGTAAATTAAAAAATTTACCATTAGTTTGGGCAAAACAGAACCAAGAAAACGCAAAGAAAGTGAGCGGACGAATTCGGTTTGATTTGATCTGACAAACCAAAATCACTTATGTTACTTAAAAATTGCAACAAAAGATGTTTTGGCTAATGTGTGTATATCCAACAATATTTCCTTTGTTATGTACTTTGCTTTTGGACTAAGTGAAAGTTGTAAAAGAAGAGCTCTTGTGCAGATGCAGAAATAGCAAATTAGCTCTTTTGACCAAACATTTTGATGTGAGATGGGACTCATTCAGAGGTTATTCAGCAAAGCGAATTGGACGATGGGAACATTGCCTAAGTTTAGCTCCTGGGTGATTATGTCAACAGCCACTTGCAGCTGGATCTAACAACGGACAGACTTAACAAATGCACTTGATGGTCAGTAAAGATGCAGCTGATGAAGCAAATCTCATTATCAACTTTGGTTCTTGTGGAAACTATGCAAGAGTCGCTAGGTCTCAATTTGTTAAATTGATAATGGAGAAATCAACCCTTCTCCTCTAGTCTGAGACTTTTTAAAGTACCACGCATCATCGCATGATGAGGTGCCCAGGGAGAGACAGAAGGGGTACGAATTTGAGTTTTGAATATGGGGAGAGAGCTACTCGGGAAGTCACAAAAATGTCGGCAGAGGGTATCAAAATGTGCAGAAGTTTGGCCCTTTCTTATCCTGATTCTTTGCTGTACCAACCACAGCGATATTTCTTGCATATTGTCTAGATACCTCCTAATAACAAAATGCACGTGCACTAATGGGAATGGAAGACGAGAGGGAAAGAATCAACTAACAGGAGGTACTTGACAAGCTAAGCGAGTCATAGATCCAAAGGAACAAATTTAAGCTCCTGCATAGAAACATCCGACTCTATAACAATCCAAGAAGCATGTGAGGTAAGGCTAATAAAGGAATAGGTACCGAGCGAGAGCCGTAGGATCCCAGGTAGAGGGAACGGCCTCTTTGACGTGATCAGAGAGGAGGAGCTGAGACTTGCGCAGCTGGATGTTGTAGAGGGTGATGAACACCCCATCGAAGGCCAGCGTCTTGGTGTTGGCCGCGTCTATCTGCCATCCCTGCCTGAAGTCGAAGGCCGCGTTGAAATGGCCGGTCGGTATCTTCCCGGACAGCGACAGCCCTCGGTTGAACTGCTCGGACATCTGCAAAAAAGATGAAGGTGTTTCTCGGACGATCACGATGACGATGGCTTTGTAAAGATCAGTTAAGCAGCACACACACGACCACAGAGAATAATTACCTGCTGGAAAGAGAGGACGTCGGTGCTGAAGCGCATGCGCTCGCCCTTGTCGCAGTGGACGGAGGTGGGGACTTTGGGGATGGAGATTCCGACCCCGGGGATGGAGATGGTGTGGTGGAGGACGGGGTCGTCGGTGATGCTAACCAGCCTTGACTTGTTGCAGTACCTGAGCCTGAGATCGACGGTCAAGTCGTAACCCAGCCCCATGGCCTCCACGGCGGCACGTGCGGCCTCCCTAGCCCCATCCAGCGTCTTGCTCCCCATCGCCTTTGTCAATCGGTGGTGGGATGCTTCTTTCTTCTGCGTGTGCTCTGTATGTCTTTTTGTTTCTTGGCCTGCCTGCGTGCCTGCGTTTAGTTGGTCATCATATGTATGAAAGCAAGAAAAGAAAGCTTCAAAAAAGTCGCAGAGAAGAACGGGTCCTCCCACCGTCGAAGCCTCTTCCTCTGACTGTCGATGGATCAAAGATTCAGCACTTTCAAATCAAATCAATCGCTCAAATGTGGCAAGCAGAAGAACCCTCCATTCTTTCTTTCCTCTTCTTCTTCTTCTTGTTTTATTTCTTTTCTGGATGCATTAAAGAAAATTCAATCTAGCTGACCGAGCTGAGGTGGGTTAAAGTCCTTCTTGTTATATTAATAAAATAGACATCTTGGTTGGGAGAAGATGGGATGAGAGTGAGAAACAGAGAAAGTGGGTGGTGGGTGGATGAGATGAAAGAAGGGTCAAAAGGTTTGACGGTCTTCGATTGGATGCTGCTCTCCTGCCATTTATACAAATTTGTCCTTTTCCTCCTCCGTTTTGAATAACATAATCAAATTTTCAAACCCATACCCATTGATGATCCCAGATGATGATATGAACTGAAGATGGGAAGGAAGAGAGGGTTAGGTGGAAAAGCGGGTCAGACTGGGTGGGAAGTGGGAAGTGGGAAGGAACAGAGGAGAAGAAGACTGGGTTGGGGAACGAGGAAGTCAAAGCTGTGGTGCTTCGCTTGTTTCGCGTTTCTTGGAAAGAAAGGGTGCGAAATGGAATTTGCAATACAAAAGCCCCCACCTCAACTCTGTTTCTTTCCCGCTCTCCATTCGAAGCAAACAAAAACCAACATTGGTTTTGCATCCTCGGCGGCATCTGGGCAGGATCGGCTCACTCTTGTATTGCCACGATCATGCAAATGGTTGCATCTTCCCTCCCAACGCGACACTGCCCGATCGTCTCAAGGTTTTGGCCTCATTGTTTATATCTCCCCCCCCCCCCCCCCCCCCCTCTCTCTCCTACGTTGCTAAAATGTGTTGAAAATATGCCAAGTTTGAATCCGAAGCAAAAAAAAATTGAATTTCAAAATAAATATATCTTGATATAACTTGAATTCTGTTTGGGTGAGATTTGTTTCGAATATCCTGAAAATCTATGCTCAATGTGACAGTGTCATATTTGCTGTTCGGTTGTCTTGAGCCAAAGATTTTCTTTATTGTCGGTCAAGAAAAAAAAACATAGAAAAAGGAGATGTCAGAAGTTGGGCTTATATTGGGATTTGGTAAAAGGATTTAGGTTGATCGAATCTGTACATCGAACTTCCTCTTCTTTTTTCTTTTTTCTTTTTTCTTTTTTCTTTTTTTACGTTGGACTTTTTCAAGGATGAGTTTTTTTCATATATATTCATGGGCTGATCTTTTGTCGTAAGACAGTACGTAGTTGTTGATCAATTCGTGCAAAGATTGAAGCGTCGTTTATATTCTCGTTGAATTACATCAAGTATTTAAGTGTCGAAGTATATTAAATCTGAATGTTAAATTTGTGAAATTATTTTGCGAGATTGAGATATTATTTATCTATAAATTGTCGGCTAAACATTGTGTGCGTTATTGATGTAATTAGGGTTTAGGAAACACTGAGAGTGTTTCAGAGACTCAAGTATGATTTGTAATTTTCGTATATCGCTCGTTTTATAGTAAAATTCGTTGTTACGCTTCTCGTGAACGTAGGTCTCTACGACCGAACCATGTATATATGGTGTGTGATTTACTTTACTCGTTCTGTTTATTTATTTTATCGTTCGCTTGTTCCAGGTAATAATTAGTATCAAAGCTAGGCTTGCTGAAGTCAAAGTGAATCGATAGCGACAGAAAAAGGTAAAGTGAAAATCGACAAATTTAAGGAGAAGTATTTTGGTTTCTATAAGATGCAGATTAAGGATTATCTATATCAGATGAAACTGCATGAGCCCTTGTATGGGGAGAAGCCATATACGATGAAGCAAGCCGATTAGGGATTGCTAGATAGACGAGTGATGACTGTTATTCGGCTGACATTGGCTCGTAAAATCGCGTTTAATATCGTCAAGGAGAAGAACACAACGGGTTTGATGAAAGCCTTGTCGAACATGTACGGAAGACATCTGCAATCAACAAGGTATATTTAATGCGATGTCTATTTAATTTGAAGATGAGCAAAAGTTCATCAGTTGCTAATCATATCAATGAATTCAATGCGATCGTTAATCAATTGAGTTTAGTTCATATTGACTTTGAAGATGATGTATGTCTTTTGATTCTATTATTCTCACTACCTGATAGTTGGAATACTATAGTTACTACTGATAGTAATTCCTTTGGATTGACAAGTTTAACGTTCGATGGGATTCGAGATTTAATTCTGAGTGAGTATATCCGTAGAAGAGAATCTGGTAAATCTGTATGTGCTGCTTTAGCAAGTGAAAGAGGAAGAATTAGTACTTGTGTTAGCAGAAGTTGTATGAATATGAATATACGCAGTTAGTCTAGGACTAGCGGTGATGTCTATTGGAACTATGGTAAGAGAGGGCATCTTAAAAAGAATTGTTTTGAGCTGAAAAATGAAAGGGCTAAGGGAATTAGAGTTGAATCTGCGGATGATATTGCAGCTGTAGCTGAAAATTCTAATGGTGTCGATAGTGTCTTGTCTGTCACTCATGATTCATTATTTGATGAATGGATTATGGATTCTAGTTGTTCTTTTTATGCTATACTAAACAGAAACTAGTTTGCTACCTATTAGTGCACAAATAGTAATAAAGTGCAGTTGGGGATGTTATAAGTATTGGTGATGTTAAAATCGGAATGCATGATGGTATTGTGAGGACATTGACTAGGGTAAGTTATGTTCCGAAATTGAAAAAAAACCTTAATTTCCTTGGGTGCCTTAGATTCAGCTGGATGTAGGTATTATTCACGAGGTGGAGTTTTGAAAATTTTTTTGATGTGCCCTGGTGATAATGAAAGAAATCAAGTATGATGGACTGTATAAACTTTAAGGTGAAACATTGATAAGTTTTGCTCTTGAGACGCTGACATCTGTTCGAGAGTCCAATGGCTACTCGAGGAAGATTTGGGTGATTGTGTCGATGCACAAGTTTGGTGTTGTTGTCAGGAATACGCGGTCAAGAGATTTGATCAGGTCAACAGATTTAATCAGAATGGAGACTGGTAAGTTGATCAAGCATGTGCAAACTGACAATAGCATGGAATCCTGCTTGAAGCTGGTAAATAAATTATGCATGAAAAATGGCATAGTGAAACACCGCATTAGTGTCAATAAACCATAACAGTTTGCAGAATTGATGAGCAGAGCGTTACTAGAGACGATCGGTAAAATGATCTCTAGTGTTAGTATGGCTAGGAGAATTCCAGCGGATACGCTTAGTATGGCGAGTTACCTAGTGAATAGATCTCCATCGATTACGATTGGATATCGGACTCCCGAATAAGTGTGGTAAGATAATGTTGCTAATGATTCTATTTTTAAATGTTTAGTTGCTCGTGTTATTATTGAGAAAGTTATGGTAACCTCGATGTGAGGTCAAGGTGAATATTCCATGGCTATGCGAAAGGTGAATGTGGCTATCAGTTGTGGTGTCCAAATATAAATTCATCTATTTGCAGCAGAGAAGTTACTTCTGACAAGTCTCCAATATTTCGGGCTGTGAGTGATTATGGCAGTGTTCATACGGATCTGGACGGTATTCAGCTTAAGGTGGAATTGCAACCAGAAACTTCTTAGGTAGCAGGTACTGGCGAAGTAATCGACACAGATGGTGCTTGTAACGAGGTAGAGCATGTAGAGCCAACAGTTGTTGTAACTACTAATATTAACAAGATATGTATTTGATATCCTGATAGATATGGATGCAACGGTGGTTTTGCTTTATCTGTGGTTAGAGAGCTTGTGTCAGAAAGTCCTTGTGGAGCAGTTAAAAGTACATGTGGAGTTGGTGTTGTGATGAGGGCCATGATTATAGCGAAGTTTAAGCGTGGCTTGGACTTGGATGAAGTCTGTGGCGGTTGAGCCCATCAAGACTGTTGGGAGAGTAGTAGCGATGGTGTTTTGATATTAGCGAAGCGTTTGTGACATGGTTCAAACGTCAAGCCAAGTGGAGATTGTTGAAAATATGTCTCGAGTTTAAGTCCAAAGCAAAAAAAAGAAATTGAATTTCAAAATAGATATATGTTGATAGAACTTGGATTCTGTTTGGGTAAGATTTGTTTTGAATATCTTGAAAATCTATGCTCGGTGAGACGGTGTGATATTTGCTGTTCGGTTATCTTGAGCCAAAGATTTTCTTTATTGTCGGTCGAAAAAAAAAAATAGAAAAAGGAGATAACAGAAGTTGAGCTTATATTGGGATTAGATAAAAGGATTTAGGTTGACCGAATCAGTACATTGAACTTCCACTTTTTTTTTACGTTGGACTTTTCAAGGAGGAGTTTTTTTCATGTATATTCATATGGGCTGGTCTTTTGCCATAAGACAATACGTAGCTGTTGACCAATACGTGCAGAGATTGGAGTGCCATTTTTCACGAGTGCTTGGAAGTGGACATTCTCGTTGAATAATATCAAGTATTCAGGTGTTGAAGTATATTAAATCTTGATGTTAGATCTGTGAAATTATTTTGCGAGATTGAGAGACTATTTCGCTAGGAATTGTTGGTTAAATACTCTGTGCGTTATTGATGTAATTGGGGCTTGGGAAACACTGAAAGTGTTTGAGAGACTCAAGTATGGTTTGTAATCTTCATATATCGCTCGTTTTATAGTGGAATCCGTTGCTGCTCTTCCCGTAGACGTAGGTCTCTATGACCGAACCACGTATATCTGGTGTCTTATTTACTTTACTTGTTATGTTTTTTTATTTTATCGATCGCTTGTTCCGCGCAACAAAATGCCATGGATGGATACGCTTCATGTTGTCGCCTATGAATGTGACTTGAAGTTCATATATGTAGAATAAGATTGATCGACAAACCTGAAATCAACGCAAATGAATAATCTGAATGTAAATGAATGATCTGAGCCCAACAAAATCATATTTTGTCCTTAAGACAAGTTTGTCCCCTCTACCGATATTCAAGGTTCTTAGAAAATTATCTCCTAGGATAGAATGTATCGCCCTTTTTCTCTAAAGCGATAATATTTTAGAGAAAACTTACGAACGCAACTTTGCGAAATAATCGCGCACAATGAATATGAAAAATGAACAACGGAAAAAATTTCTCAATACTACATGGGACAATCAACACTTTATATATAAACAATAATGTGAAGAGTCACGAAACAATGGTTGAGAATGAAAAGTCACCAATCCGAACAGTTCTCTTTGGAAGATTGAAGAGTTACGAAGCCAAATCAGTTCTTTTTCGAACAAACATGTTCGTTTGCTCTTTCATGAATAAACATGTACATTCGAATCAACATGTTCGTTCAAACAGACATGTTTGTCCAAAGAAAAGACTTCTCGAATATCAAGTCTGTATTCTTGCGACTTTCGGCATATTGAAGTCGACCTACCGAACTTTGGTAAGTGATATGTAGCAGTCAATTTACTGGATTTCAGTCAGTCGATTTATCGATCTTCAACTTACTGAATTTAGGACATTCCTGATTTACCGAATTTGGGACATTCTCGATCGGTATTTATGGTCGTTACTCTCCATTTCTCATTCTCATTCAACACCCTATAGGACTTTGAAATCAAAGTTCTAACAATCCCCCACATGAATGAGTAATACAGACATGATGACTTTTCGTATATGCATGAGACGTAATGTGCGATTATTCCATGAGAGAATGTTGTATCGGGATAAGTAATCTGAAACTTTAAACTTTCCCTATTGAAACCTATCGAACTTACTCAGTCAATCAATAGACTTGATATCTTTGAACTGTCGACCTTTGGTATAAACCAAGACAATACAAGTCACACAACTATCTCTCGAACCAAGTTGGTTCTCATTGTTGTGTTCGTTTGGTCATGAACATTGCATGATCTCATGAGTGCTTTAGAGAATTCGGCCTTTTCAATTCTCACAAAAGCGACCATCACTTCACACTCACATAGGTGATTCTAAATATGCGTTATATCACATACTCGATTCATAATCATTAAAAGCTTACACTTAATCTTCCCATGTTAGAGACACGAGAATGAGTAAGAATTTACAATACTCTACTCTGCCTTCATAACTTGATTGTCCCTTTGAACTTAGATCGTGAAATCTCCAGTCAACTAGGTAGGGTTTCCACTATGATGACTTATTTTATGGCCTTAAACCCATTCCGTTTGATGTTTTCACAATCATCTCTCTAGTTAGGCCTTTTGTTAATGGATTTGCAACATTATCTATTAATTTCACTTGTTCAATCGTGATAATTCCACTAAAGAGTATTTATCTTATAGTATTATGTATCAACGTATATGTCGAGACTTATCGTTATGCATGACATTTCTTACCCTGCCTGTTGTCGCTTGACTATAATAATGAATACACACAGCTGGCACTGGTTTAGCCCAATTAGGAATATCTTCCAAGAAATTTCGAAACCACTCTGTTATTTGCTTCTGTAGTAGATCCTGCAAAAGTTTATTTGGATGATTTTCAAGACATTGCTCTCCCACCAAGTGTAAACACATAGTCACTTTGTGGATTTTATGTCTTTTGTGCCGGTCTCCAATTTGCATAACAGTATCCTTCACGCACCACTAGATACTCTGTGTAATGCAAAGCATAGTTTTGAATATGCTTCAAATAGCCCAAAATATGTTTCATAGCTCTCCAATAATTTTCGTTTGGATTAATTGTAAATCGACTTAGCTTGCTTACAACACATGCTATATCCGGCCTAGTACAGTTCATGACATACATTAAACTGCCTAGTAAATTAGTATACTCATTTTGAGCGCTAGTTTTCACCAGTATTCTTTGAAAGATGCAAATTAACATTTATCGGGGTCTTTACAGTCGAAAAGTCTAGATTCTTGCACTTTGTAAGAGTCTTCTCAATGCAATAAGATTGTGATAGAGCTAATCCTCCATATATATATATATATATATATATATGGATTTTGATCCCTAAGATAACATCTGCGACCCCAATATCTTTCATGTCAAATTTAGTTGTGATAATGTGTTTGGTAGCCTTGACAACCTTACTATTGCTGCTCATTATAAGCATGTCGTCTACATATAAGCACAAAATGAAAAAACCTTTATGAATGCTTTTAACATATACGCATATATCATACTCATTTATCTTAAAACCTTTTGACAACATGACTTAGTCGAATTTGGCATGCCATTGTTTCGGTGCTTATTTCAAATCATGGAGTGACTTGATAAGCCGACATACTTTCTTCTCTTGTCTTGGAACAATGAACCCTTTAGGTTGTTTTAAATATATTTTTTATTCCATATCTCCATTTAAAAAGCTATTTTCACATTCATTTGATGGATCTCAAGCTTATACACTGCTGCTATAGCAATTAGCATCCTTATAGATGCAATTCTTGAAACAAGTAAATAAAATATCAAAATAATCAAGATCTTTTCGTTGCTTGTAGCCTTTTACCACAAGCCTAGCCTTATACTTATTAATAGTACCACCCGCTTTCATTTTCCACTTAAAAATCCACTTATATTGTAGTGATTTATTACAAGGAGGAAGGTCAACCAATTTCTAAGGATGGTTTGAGAGGGTATATTCACTTTTACTATTGATAGCTTCTTTCCAAAATGGGACTTCTAGGAATGTCACAGCCTCTGTATAGGTATGAGGAATCCTATAACAGATATGTTAGAAAATCGGGTCCAAAGGAGCTAGAAGTCCTTTATCTTTTACTTCGTCTAAGTTCATCTTCCATATGATCACTTCTAGATACAGTATCCTGAAGGCTCTTACCATTGTCAATTGGCTTATATACTATGTTATATGAAAATATATTCTCAAAGAACGTAGCGTCCCTTGACTCAATGATGGTATAGCATGCATATCTTGGATCTCAGGTTTATGAACAAGAAAATGATATGCGCCACTATTAAGAGTGTATCCAATAAAGACACAATCAACGGTTTTCGGTCATATCTTAACCTTTTTAGGTTTAAAAATCACAACCTTAGCCAAACTCCCCCGCAATTTTAGATAATTCAAATTCGGCATTCTGCCTTTTCACATTTCATAGGGAGTTTGTTGAGCCTTTTTGTGAGGTACTCTATTTGAAGTGAAATTTGCCGTCAAAACATCTTCCCCCCATAAATTCTGTGGTAAACTGGAACAATTCAACAATACATTTATTGTTTCCTTTAAAGATTAATTTTTTATTTCTGCCACACCATTAAATTGTGACGCATAAGGAACGATGATTTGGTGAATGATATCGAATTCGGTACAAATTTCCTCAAAAGAAAATTCATATTCACCTCTTCTATCACTTCTTATCATTTTTATTTTCTTATTTAACTGATTTTCAACTTCAAACTTATAAGATTAGAAACATTCACAGGCTCACCTTTGCTACTTACCAAATAAACATAACAATACCTTGAATAGTTATCTATAAATGTGATAAAATACTTATTACCACCCCTTGACGGTATTGTTTTCAATTCACATATGTCTGTGTGTATTATGCGTTTCTATTATCTACAGAATGAAATGGAGGCTTAGAAAAGTTAGATTCAATACACACATGGCATTTTTCACTTGGACAGTCAAATTTCGGGAATAATCTCATGCTCATTAATTTTTTTATTGACTTATAATTAATGTGCTAGTCTAGCATGCCATATATTTGGAAACTAAACCATATAAGCAAAAGCAACTTTGTTGATCTCATCATTGGATAGAATAGTCATTACATTTAACTTGAAAAGCCATCACATACGTCTCATTTTTAGAGAGCACAAACTTATCAGACACAAACACCAACTTGAAGCCATTCTTGCGAAGGAGAGATTCGAACACTAAATTCTTGTGCACGTCTAAAGATGGCAAATAGGTAGGTCGGGTTGGGTTGGGTCGAGTCAAATATGGTCTAACCCATATTGACCCATTTGACCCATATTTAATGACTCAAACCCGACCCGTTTTGACCCATATTATCAAAACACAATAATATTTTAAGAAAATAATATTACTAAAATACTTCCCGGTCTCAGCCTCGTCCCTGGCCCCTGTCCCAGTCTCGTCCTTGGTCTCCGAAGCCCGGCACTGGTTTTGACCTGGTCCACTAGCCCTGACCCCGGTCTTGGTCCTAGTCTCGATCCCAGCTTCGATCTCGACCTCAGTCTTAGGTCCCAACCCCTGCCCCGGCCCTGATCTCGGCCAAACCCCATCCACGGCTTGGGTTTTGGCCTCGATCACGGCGTGGCCCCGGCCCCAATCAAGGTACCGACTTCGGCCCCTGTTTCGGCCTAGGTCACAGTCCTAGCGCCTGCCCCGATCATGATCCTAGCGCTTGCCCTGGCCCCGGTCAGGGTCCCAACCCTTGCCCCAATCACGGTCACGGTCTCGGCCCCGACCTAGGTCTTGACGTAGGCACCGGGACTCGACCCCAGCCCCGGGTCCTGACCTAGGTCTTGATCCCAATGTCGGCCCCTGTCTAGATCCCGGTCCCGACCACGGCCCCGGCCCCGTCCTCGTCTAAGGCCCGGCCCAGGCCTCAGTCATAGTCTCGGTCCCGGGACTTTGCTCTTGCCTCGGCCCCTGTCTAGATCCCGGTCCTGACCGCGGCCCCGTCCTCGTCTAAGGCCCTGGTCATGGTCCCGGCCCAGGCCTCAGTCACAGTCTCGGTCCCGGGACTCTGCTCTTGCCTCGGCCCCTGCCTAGTCCTTTGCCCCGTCCCTAATCTTGGTGTCGGCCTCTGTCCCAATCTTGATCCCAACCGCAACCCTAGCCCTGGCCTCATCCTCGGCCCTGGTCACGGTCCGGGCCAAGGCCCTAGGTCTTGACCCTGGCCTCGGCCCCTGTCTTGGCCTCGACCTCGGTCACGATCCCGGCCTTGATTATTGTCACGGCCCCAGGGTCAGTCTCGGGATCGTTTTGTGACATTCTGAATTTCTTGCCATTTTGATGCTATTGAATGAGAATGTATCTATTGATGTATTTTAGTTTTGTCTGGCTCAGATCTGATCAATCTCAAGTAAAGTGACCAAAAGGGAAAGTCTAACGCATGACAAGATAGGTGGACCTAGGAAACTCAAAAAAGAAAATGACACTTTGACCATAAGGATTGTTGAGGGAACATTTAGAACCAATAAGGCCGATAGATAACGATTAAGGAATACATTGCTAGTGATATACAATTGAAGCGCGGGTGATGCCGCTTAACCAATGTATAATTTGTAAATTTTCCTAAATCGAGTTATGACGATCGAAGCTGTCGGAACTAGTGATGAACCCTTGCAATTACATGACAAACAAAGATATCGTAACTTGAGTCATCCTAAGTGTGATGAGAATCACAGAGTGGATACGCGTAATGTCTGCAAAAGCCGCCCGTTAGTTCGAGACAAACTGAACTACGATCGATGGACGACTGATCATGAAATGGAAGTTCAAAATTGGCAATTGGAAATAGAGAATTCCAAGATTAGAAAAGGATTTGATGTCATCTCGCCAATGGTAATTTCGAATTGGAAAAGTGAAGTTTCAGACTGAAAGTGCAAAATTACTATTTTGCCCCTTGATCATTTGCGTTGCCTTAAGATTTCAAGAAGGACAAAATGGTCATTTACTCTCCACCATAACGTTGCCAAAAATTGATGTGCATGGGGTCAAAGTCTTGAATGGCATTATTGATACATGCCATGTGCACTCCTTGAAGGCCTTAAGCATTAATTACCCCACCTAAATCAATCTTGTTAATTTTACCTCAATAATTTATGTGAAATCCTTTGTTAGAGACCCTCTTCAGCCATGTACACACATTCTCCCATTTCCCTTTCATTTTCCTCTCCATTTCCTCTCCACCGAAAACTGCCATGACCGACCAATTTTTATCCTGTCGTTCGGTCATCTCGCCGACCACTTTCCATCGTTGCCTTACCTTGTACCGACCACCAAGAGCAAGATCAACTTCTCCTTGACAAGTTCCAAGTAGTAGCTTGACGTTTCGTTGAGTGGTTTTTCCCGACTACCCCGAAACCAAAATTGGATAGAAGTCGAGCGAGCTGGGGTAAGGCTTTCGTTCTCCCTCTAAGAGACTCCGATTGGCCTCAAACTTTTTGTGAGGTCTTCATAACATCTAGTACTAAAGTTAGATGGTCTGTGGTCACAAGTTTGGTGATGTTAAAATAGGTTTTCATGGCTAATTGTGGGTGATTATAACCGAACAAATTCTGACCGTGCGAGGATTATGAAGAAATGGGTCTGTTTGAAGGTCTTATGAATTTATTTCGCAACGAAACTCTTGGTGAGCTTCCTAAACACATAGATTGAGGTTCTAGTAAGTTTATTTCATGAGAAATTGAGGTCTAAGATTGAGATATGACTTGATTGTACAAATTGAACCAAAATCAGTTCTATTTTGTTTGAGTACCCAGTTCTGGACGAATCTGATGGAGGCTATTTAAGTGGTATTTTAACTTCAAATTGACTCGTAGGACTTCATAAGACGTTATGTGAGATGTTAATGGGGAGTATGTGAAGTGGATTGGGAGTTGGAAGTGATTTAAGGGCTAATGATGCATGAAACTCCAAGTTTTATTCTGCCTTGCATGTGGCTTCATGAACCGAATGTATTGAGGGTTCGTGGAAATATTGTCATGTGTTTGATTGGTCGATAAGGCGTCTTGAGTTGCCAATTGAATGGTTATTAAGGGATTGGCTTAATGGAAGTGAGATTCAATGACTTTTGATCCGAAATTGATGAATTTTTATAGGTTGACGAGTGATCCTTGGTTGGTTGCGTACTTGTGGAATTGAAGAGAACTACTTGGTGTGGAATTTTGTTAATCGATCAATATAAGTGTTTCTTAAATCTTTATCTGAATACTAGGACACTGCTGGATGATTTAGTGAATCGATTGAATAATTGATGAGGTGTGTGACCTGAAATTGATCGATGCCATGGTATGTGTGATTTTATTGTGAAAGACAATGATGATACCGATTGACATGTGGCCCCGGTGGTATCGATTGGTCTGTGGCTCCTGAAATGACAATTGGCTATAAGCCAAGAGGCACCAATTAGCCTGTGGCCCCGATGGTACCAATTGACTAAAATTCACGATGATATCGATTGGCCTATGGCCCCGATGATATCAGTTGGCCGGAGAGCCAGAGAAGTACATCGTGGTTGAGAGCTCAGACGATGAGTGGATGTGAAAACTATGATAGGGATGTGTATTGGTTTACATGCTATATGTTATGAGCTTGAAACCCTGAAGATGAATGTGATTGATTGTGTTTCTTATCCATTCTTGGTTATCGATATGCCGTTTTAGTGATGCCTTTGCCATTACATCTTTAAATACTTGCATTCGGTGGCATTTGTGTGTGGTCTGGGGGGACTGGTATTGAGGTTTAGGTTTAGGTCTCACTTCCTGATATGTAAATCTCATCCTGTAGTGGGACACATTTTCAGACCCCAAGCCCTAACTATGTCGCCAATCCGACTGGGCGATCCAAAGGAGATGACCGCCCCTTTTCATGAGTTCCCTGTGAGGAAAGGTATTGTGTATGTTTGCAAGCGCACGACCATCTGGTGGATGAGGGAAAGATGGAGTTATAACCCCACCGCTTTGAAGCATGGTTCCATCGACTAGGAAACAGCAACTTGATGGGACCTCTACTACCTGAGGATGTTCCATCATAGGTGGTTCCAAATTGGTGTCATCCGTCCCGACCTTAAATCGAAGTGGAGAACTCAGCGTCAGTAGTAGATTCGAGGAACATACATGAAAAGTCGAAGTCTCCACCTATAGAGGAATACATTAACTACATTGAGATCTTTGTTGATGCGATCGAGGCCACCAACGAAGACAACGAAGCAGAAAGTGAAGAGGAAATCGAGGAAAACACTGAAGAATCATCTGAAGTGATACCATCCGAAATATTTTTTGATTGCAATCCCGAGGACGAGGAGGATGATGGAAGCGATGGATCAATCGGTTCTTCTGAGTAATTGGATGAAGGGGGTGTAAGTTAGAAGGGATTAGGAAAAATTTTGATGTTAGACCTTGGGGAAGGCTAGTGGTAACCTTTAGCACTTAGGCGTTCGTTTCTTTTCCTACCCGGGTGTTCGGTTTTAACCTTTTGTCCTTTCCTTTATGAGTACAGTTTATGGTTGTTGTTTTATGTATTAATGGGTGTGCTTTTAAATCATTCCAAGTTTCGTTTTTATTTTCATTTGTATGGGGATGTTATCTCTCCTTCCGTATGCGCATTTCATTTCATACTAGGCCTTGTGTGGTTCCTAGGTATTTACTGACCTGAGGTGGATGTGACGAGCTCCAAGAGACGTGAGGCGTTGCATCCCCGTTTGTGTGGCATCAAAGTAAAGTTTGCTCGTTTACAGTTAATTGAGGATTTGAGTAATAAGGAGTAAAAGAATTTGGATGATTGGGGTAGTAAGACACTAAGGGGAGTCGTTAGAGTCAAACATGAATGTATGGCATATGATTGGCGCATGTGATTGGCATCTTGAAATGACATGGCTGTGATGAACTTATGAGGGATCAAGCTCTGCACTTAGCACATTGAATTGTTGTGGATGCTGGTTTGATGAGTGAATTATTATCTCTGATTATACTAAGTTGCAGATGAGTCTGAACTTAAGGTATAGATTCGTACCCCTGATTGATGTGCTCGTGAGAATGCCTGAGTGGTTGAATGTTGTTTTATGATTGCTACCTTGTTGAGTAGCATAGAATCATTAAGACTTGAGTAAGTGACTTAGGTATCTGATTCCATAATGGAATTATAGTGACTCAGGTAAGCTAGTTGAGTAAGCATGAGCAATAGACTTGGAAGGTCGAGCAGTGGAGTTTCTAGCTCTAGAGCACTAGCGGCTGAGGATCCAAGAGTGGGTGGAGTCTTGAAAGCTTTGGAACAAATTGGAGAGCTGATGGGAAAGGAAGCCCAAGATAGAGCTGCAGCCGCTCTTAGTCAAGCTGAATATAGAGTTGAGATTATAGCTCAGGCTGCTGAAGCTGCAGTGGCAGCTGTGAATATGACAAATGAAAATAATGCCCAAGGTGCTGAAGCTGGGAATACTCAAGGTGATGTTAACGCCAATAGATGGATGGGTCAGTTGGTCGAGTAGTTTATTAAACTGAAACCGACCTAGTTCGACGGCATTAGAGATCCTAAGTTAGCACCGAGATGGATTGAGAAACTCAAAAAGGCTTTTGGAGTGCTGAGATGCACCGATGAAGAAAAAGTATTGCTAGCTATGTATCAGCTAGAGGGAACCGTGAATGATTAGTGGAGTGCCTCGAAGGAAAGAGTATTTCTTGAAGGTACGGCCTTGACTTGCGCTGCCTTCACTCTCGCTTTTAATGATAAGTACTTTTCTAAGACGGCACGTGAGAGGAAACAAGTGGAATTTCAGCGATTGCGACAGAATCAGCTGACGGTGGACCAGCACGAAGCTAAGTTCGCAAGATTGTTAAGGTATACACCAAGGTCAGTTGAGGATCCACTTGAGAAAGCGCAAAGGTTCCGAGATGGTTTGAGACCAGAGATTCGCAGTCGCATAAAAACGATGAACTTGAGAACGTATCGAGAAATTTATGAGAGAAGTCAAATGATCGAGAGAAATATCAAAGAAAGAGGCATCGTTTCTAGATCGCAGTTTACTCATTTGAGAGATAATCGGCAGTTGGGAAAGAGGCCGATGGTGAACAATCGACAATTTGTCCCTCTAGTACGAAAGAATATCGAAAAGTCGTCAAACTAGTCAAGCTGGTATTGTCGTATTTGTGGTAGGAGGCATGGAAGTGGTCCTTGCCCTGCTAGGACAAGAGCATGTTATAGATGTGGTCAGTTAGGTCAACAGATGAAGAATTGTTCGAATCAAGCTCCAGGGAGCCGAACTCAAGGACAGAGATCGCATGCTGGACAGCTAGCAGTAGTCCCACAGAACGAACAGAATCGACCACCAGCACAAGAAAGAATGTATGTTGTGGCACGTAGAGAGGCGAATGAAGCGCCTGGTGTGGTTACAGGTATGATCCATTTATGTGACCAAGCTGCCTATACTTTATTTGATTCCAAGGCTTTGCATTCCTTTATATATGCTTAATTTGCTGATCTAGTAGATGTAGAGTTGAAACAGTTGAATGTACTGTTGCATGTTGCTCACCATTAAAGGATAATGTGCTATTCTCGCTAGGTTGTGGGGACTGTAAGATAGTGATTGGTGGTAGCGAAGAAAGAATAGATTTGGCTGTGCTACCTTTGTACGATTTTAATGTGATTATTGGCATGGATTGGTTGAAAAAACAAAAGGCTGTAGTTGATTGTGGTAACATGATAATTCGCTTTTATCCGAAAGATCGCTCTAGTTTTGAATTTGCAGGAAGTCGGGGAGGAACCTCGATTCCTTTAGTTTCGTTGCTTAAGGCGACTAAGTTGTTGAACGAAGGATGTCAAGCTTACTTGGCTATTGCAATTGACACAACGGTTGAGTAACCAAAGTTGAAAAGTATAGCAGTGGTACATGAATTTCTTGATATCTTTCCTAAAGAATTGTCAGGATTACCACCTGAGAGAAAAATTGAGTTCATGATTGAGTTAGCTCTTGGGACGGAACCAATCTCGAAGGAACCGTATAGAATGTTCTTGTCTGAGTTGAAAGAGCTAAAGGTACAGATGCAGGAGTTACTAGATAAGGGATTCATTAGACCGAGCGCATCGCCATGGGGAGTGCCGGTCCTATTTGTGAGGAAAAATTATGGGACTTTGTGTTTGTGTATAGATTACAGACAGCTGAACCAAGTAACTATCAAGAATAAGTATCCCTTGTCGAGGATAGATGATTTGTTTGATCAGCTGCAAGGAGCATCTGTGTTTCCCAAAATAGACTAAGAAAGAGGACATACCAAAGACTGCCTTCAGAACAAGGTATGGGCACTACAAGTTTACAGTTATGCCTTTCGGTTTAACTAATGCCCCTGCTACATTTATGGATTTGATGCATCAAGTGTCTAAGGAGTACTTGGATTGATTCGTCATTTTTTTTATAGACGACATCTTGATTTACTTGAAGAGTAGTGAGGAACATGAAGAACATTTTAGGGTAGTTCTGCAAACGTTGAGAGAGCATTCGCTTTACGCCAAGTTTAGTAAATGCGAATTTTGGTTGAGTAAAGTAGCTTTCCTTGGTCATGTGATTTCTAGAGAAGAAATTTCCGTAGATCCTTCAAAGATTGAGGCAGTGATGAAATGGCCTAGACCTACGACGGTTATTGAGATTAGAAGTTTTCTGGGATTGGCGGGCTACTATAGACGATTCGTGGAAAAGTTTTCATCTATAGACGTTCCATTAACGAGGCTAATAAAGAAAGATGTGAAGTTCGAATGGACTGATAAGTGTAAGAGGAGTTTTCAAGAACTGAAGCACCGATTGATGACCGCACCAGTATTAACTATTCCTTTTGGACCTGGCAGTTATGAGATATATAGCGATGCTTCGCTGAAGGGGTTAGGGTGCGTGTTGATACAACATGGAAAAGTGGTTGCTTATGCTTCGCGATAGTTGAGACCTCATGAGATGAATTATCCGTCCAACGCATGATTTGGAATTAGCTGCCATTATCTTCGCTCTAAAGATCTGGAGACACTACTTGTGTGGTGAAAGATTTCAAATTTATATAGATCATAAGAGTTTGAAATACCTATTTTCTAAAAAAGAATTGAATATAAGACAGCGACGATGGATGGAATTACTCAAGGACCATGACTGCGAGATTTCGTATCATCCTGTAAAAGCGAATAGAGTCGTGGATGCACTTAGCCGGAAATCAAGTATTGCACTCTTGTTGGTTAAGGGATGGTCCTTACTAGAGGAATTAAGGGATTCCGAGTTAAATTAGAAGTTTACCAATTGTCAAGTTTAGTGGCAACCTTGAGGATTGAGCTTGAAATTCAAGAAAGAATAAAAGCCTTGCAGTCTATGGATTCGGAGATTTAGAAAATTCTCGAGATGAACGCGGCAAAAAGGAAACCTGAGTTTCAAGTGACAAAAGATGGGATTCTCAAGTTTTGTGGACGTCTATGTGTGCTTGGGGATGAGGACCTTAAGGAAAAGATTTTGTCGGAAGCTTATAGAAGCAATTATAGTATTCATCTGAATAGTATCAAGATATATCAGATTCTACGTCAACATTACTGGTGAAATGGAATGAAAGTAGATGTAGCCAAGCAAGTGGCGAAGTGTTTAACCTGTCAGCAGGTGAAAGCTAAACATTGCAAGCCTAGAGGATTATTGCAACCTCTAAAAATTCCTAAGTAGAAATGGGAGCATGTGACGATGGATTTTGTGATGAGATTGCCAAGGAGTCAAAAAAGCCATGACTCAATTTGGGTAATCGTGGATAGATTGACCAAGTCGGCATATTTCATACTCGTACGAAAGGATTTTTTCATGGATAAGTATGCAGAGTTGTATATGCGTCAAATTGTGCGATTGCATGCAGTTCCAGTCACAATTACATCGGATTGAGATCCCAAATTTACAGCAAATTTTTGGAAGAGTTTTCAGGAGGCTTTGGGAACTAAACTACAGTTCAGTACAGCATATCATCCACATATTGATAGACAGTCAGAGAGAATGATTCAGACGCTCGAGGATATATTACGAGTATGCATCATAGATTTTAAAGGTGGATGGGAGGATCAGCTATATTTAGTGGAGTTTGTGTACAATAATAGCCACTAGCAAAGCATCGGTATGGCATCGTTTGAAACACTTTATGGTAGAGCTTGTAGAATGCCTACATGTTGGGATGAAGTTGGAGAAAAGAGTATGACAAGCCTTGAATTAGTAGAACAATCTATTGAGGCGATTAAAGTCGTTAGGGAAAGGCTGAGAACAACACAAAGTCGACAAAAGAGCTATGCTGATAGAAGATGCAAACCATTGGAATTTCAAGTTGGTGACCATGTTTTCCTAAAGATATCACCAATGCGTGGATTGTCTCGATTTGGGAAAAAAGGAAAGCTGAGTCCGCGGTACGTAGGTCCTTTTGAAATTTTGGAACGAGTTGGAACTTTGGCCTACCGACTCGCCTTGCCGCCGAACTTGTTGCAAGTGCACAATGTGTTTCATGTGTCAATGTTAATGAAATACGAGCCAGATCCAACTCATGTTCTAGATTTTGAGACCATTAAAATAGACGATAAGGTATCGTATATGGAAAAGCCTATCAGAATCAAGGATCCAAAAGAGCAGGTCTTGAGGAATAAAACAATTCCTTTAGTTAAAGTGATTTGGGAGCATCACGGAACGAAAGGCGCTACGTGGGAAAGCGAAGAAGCCATGAGACGTCAATACCCCCATTTATTTGGATAGTTGGGTTTATTACAAATTTCGAGGAAGAAATTTCTGTAAAGAGGAAGAATTGTGACATTCTGAATTTCCTGCCATTTTGAGGATATTGAATGAGAATGTATCTATTGATGTATTTCAGCTTCGTCTCGCTCAGATCTGATCAATCACGAGTGAACTGACCAAAAGGGAAAGGCTAATGCATGACAAGATACATGGGCCTAGGAAACTCGAAAAAGGAAATGACGTTTTGA
The DNA here is from genome assembly GCA_028455895.1 of Rhodomyrtus tomentosa. Taxonomy (NCBI): domain Eukaryota; kingdom Viridiplantae; phylum Streptophyta; class Magnoliopsida; order Myrtales; family Myrtaceae; genus Rhodomyrtus; species Rhodomyrtus tomentosa. The sequence goes on along the minus strand of JAPCWY010000002.1, from coordinate 36,272,132 downwards.
CCATAAAGATTGTCGAGGAAACATTAGAACCAATAAGGCCGATCAGATAATGATTAAGTAATACATTTCTAGTGTTATACAATTGGAGCACGAGTAATGTCGCTTAACCAATGAATAATTTGTAAATTTTTCTAAATCGAGTTATGACAATCAAAGTCGTCGGAACTAGTGATGAACCCTCGCAATTACATGACATCCAAAGCTGTCGTAACTTGAGTCGTCCTAAGTGTGATGAGAATCACAGAGTCGATACGTGCAACGTCTGCAAAAGTCGCCCGTTAGTTCGAGACAAACTGAAGCTATGATCAACGGACGATTGATCATGAAATGAAAGCTCAAAATTGACAATTGAAAATAGAGAATTTCAAGATTAGAAAAGGATTTGAAGTCGTCTCACCAATGGTAATTTCAAATTGGAAAAGTGAAGTTTCGGACTAAAAGTGCAAAAATATCATTTTACCCCTCGACCATTTGCCTTGCCTTAAGATTTCAAGAAGTACAAAATGGTCATTTAATCTCTACCATAGGGCTGCCGAAAATTGATGTGCATGGGGTCAAAGAAAAGTCAAAGTCTTGAATGGCATTATTGATACATGCCATGTGTCACTCCTTGCAGGCCTTAGGCATTAATTACCCCACTTAAATCAATCTTGTTAATTTTACCTCAATAATTTATGTGAAACCCTTTGTTAGAGACCCTCTTCAGCCGTGTACACCCATTCCCCCATTTCCCTTTCATTTTCCTCTCCATTTTCTCTCCACTGAAAACTGCCCAGACCGACCAATTTCTGCCCTGCCGTTCGGTCAACTCGCCGGACACTTTCCGTCGCCGCCTTGCCATGTGCTGACCACCAGGAGCAAGATCAACCTCTCCTTAACAAGTTTCAAGTGGTAGCTCCACGTTTCTTTGAGTGGTTTTTCCCGACTAGACCCGAAATCAAAACCGGACAGAATTTGAGCGAGCTGAGGTAAGGCTTCTGTTCTCCCTCTCTAAGACTCCGATTTACCTCAAACTTTTTGTGAGATCTTCATAACATCTAGTAGTCAAGTTGGATGGTCTGTGGTCGCAAGTTTGGTGATGTTAAAATAGGTTTTCATGGCTGATTGTGGGTGATTATAACCGAACAAATTTTGACCGTGTGAGGATCGTGAAGGAACAGGTCTGTTTGAAGGTCTTGCGGATTTATTTCGCAACGAAACTCTTGGTGAGTTTTCTAAACACATAGATTGAGGTTCTAATAAGTTTATTTTGTGAGAAATTGAGGCCTAAGATTGAGATACGACTTGATTGTGCGGATTGAACCAAAATCGATTTTGTTTTATGGAGTACCTAGTTCTGGCCAAATCTAATGGAGGTCATTTAAGTAGTAGTTTGACTTCAAATTGACTCGTAAGACTCCATAAGACGCTATGCGTGGTGTTAATGGGGAGTATGTAAAGTGGATTGGGAGTTAGAAATGATTCAAAGGCTAATTGGTGCATGAAACTCCAAGTTATATTCTGCCTTGCATGTGGCTTCATGAACCGAATGTATTGAGGGTTCGTGGAAGTATTGTCATGTGTTCAATTGGTCGATAAAGCATCTTGAGTTACCAATTAAATGATTATTGATGGATTGGCTTAATGGAAATGAGATTAAATGGCTTTTGATCAGAAATTGATGAATTTTTCTAGGTTGACGAGTGATCATTGGTTGGTTGCGTACTTGTGGAATTGAAGAGAACCACTTGGTGTGGAATTTTGCTAATCGATCCATGTAAATGTTTCTTAAATCTTTATCTAAATGCTAGGATACTGCTGGACGATTTAGTGAATCAACTGAATAATTGATGAGGTGTGTGACCTGAAATTGATCGATGTCATGGTGTGTGTGATTTTATTGTGAAATACAATGATGATACCAATTGGCATGTGGCCCTAGTGGTATCGATTGGCTTGTGACCCCTAAAATGACAATTAGCTATAAGTCTAGAGATACCGATTGACCTGTGGCCCCGGTGATACCAGTTGACTAAAAGTCACGATGATATCGATTGGCCTGTGACTCCGGTGATATCAGTTGGCCAGAGAGCTAGAGAAGTACATCGTGACTGAGAGCCTGGACGATGAGTGGATGTGAAAACTATGATAGGGATGTGGATTAATTTACATGCTATCTGTTATAAGCTTGAAGCCATGAAGCTGAATGTGGTTGATTATGTTTCTTATCCATGCTTGGTTATCGATATGCATGTTTTGGTGATGCATTGTGTCATTGCATCTTTTAATGCTTGCATTCGGTGGCATTTGTGTGTGGTCTGGGGGGACTGGTATTGAGGTTTAGGTTTAGGTATCACTTCCTGATATGTGAATCTCATCCCGTAGTGGGACACATTTTCAGACCCCAAGCCCTAGCTATGCCGCCAATCCGACTAGGCGATCCAAAGGAGATGACCGCCCTTTTTCATGAGTTCCCTGCGAGGAAAAGTATTGTGTATGTCAGGAAGTGCACGACCGTCTAGGTAGATTAGGGAAAGCTGAAGTTACAACCCCGCCACTTTGAAGCATGATTCCGTCGACTGGGAAATAGCAACTTGATGGGACCTCTACTGCTTGAGGATGTTTCATCAGAGTCCGTTCCGACCTGAGATCAAAGTGGAGAACCCAGCGTTAGTGGGAGGTTCGAAGAACATACCTGAAGAGTCGAAGTCTCCACCTATAGAGGAATACATGAACTACATTGAGATCTCTGCTGATGCGATCGAAGCCATCGACGAAGACAACGAAGCAGAAGGTGAAGAGGAAACCGAGGAAGACATTAAAGAATTATCTAAAGAGGTGCCATCCGAAATATTTTCTGATTACAATCCCGAGGACAAGGAGGAGATGGAAGTGACGGATCAAGCGGTTCTTCCGAGTAGTTGGATGAAGGGGGTGTAAGATAAAAGGGATTAGGAAAAATTTTGATGTTAGACCTTGGGGAAGGCTAAGTGGTAACATTTAGAACTTAGGCCTTCGTTTATTTTCCTACCCGGGTGTGAGGCTTTAACTTTTTGTCCTTTCTTTTTATGACTAGTGTTTATGGTTGTTGTTTTATGTATAAATGAATGTGCTTTTAAATCATTCCAAATTTCTTTTTAATTTTCATTTGTATGGGAATGTTATCTCTACTTCCGTGTGCGCATTTCATTTCATACTAGGCCTTGTGTGGTTCCTAGGTATTTATTGGCCTGAGGTAGATGTGACGAGCTCCAAGGGACACGGGGCGTTACATGTCCCTTGCCCTGCCTCAATCCTTTGCCTCGGCCCCTACCCCAGTCCTAACCCCAGCCCCAAGCCCCGGCCCTGATTGCTGGCCCCGGCCTCGGGACCCAGCCTCTACACCGACCCTAGTCTCGGGACCCAACCCTGGCCTCTGTCCCCGACCCTAGTCCCAAGATCCAATCCTAAGGCAATGGCCTAGGTCTCGGCCTCGACCTTAGTCCTGTTCCCATATACACACTGCTTGTTGGCTTTGATGGGTCGAAATTGGATTGAAAATGGGTTCACATATGGACCATTTTCGACCATTTTCAACCCATCGGATTTTTCTTCAATTTTATTGGACCCATATTTAGTAACCTTCCTAAAAATTACAACCCATATATGACTCATTTTATATAAAATATGGGCCAAAAATAGATCATTGACCCATATTGCCACCTTTATGCACGTCTAGCACGTGTAGCACATTATATTGTCATCATTTTTCCAGATGTCATCTTTAAAGCAAATTTTCCAATACCTTCAACCTTAGAGGTCGATGAATTACCCATATAGAGTTTTTCATCACCTCTCACGGACGTGTAAAATGAGAATATCGATCTATTTTACGCAGATGTGATGAGTTGCTCCAGTATCAATCCACTATTCTTTGGGGTTTCCCACTAAGTTGCACTCAGAAATCATGGTAGTGAGATCGATATCATCAACACCATTGGAAATCTGTTCCAACACATTTGAATGAGTCTTCTGTCCTTTCCTGGCTCTACAGTCTTTGGCATGATATCCAGACTTTCCACAATTGTAGCATTTTTCAGTGAACTTTTTCAGACCTTGGGTGGAACCCTCTCCATGTTTTTTCCTCTTCTTGTTGGGTTTGATCCTTCTACAATAATGTTGGCCTCTAAGACCTCCAGATTTCTTCCAACTTTCTTTTCAAAAAGTCTATTGTATTCCTCTATCATCAATCGAGCAATCAATTCTTCAAGTGATAACTCTTTTCTCTTGTGTTTGAGATAATTCTTGAAAGAGTGGTAGATTTTCAATGAAAGCAGCCACTTGGAATGACTCACTTAAAACCAAATCTTAAGCATGATTGTCATGCATGATCACTCGAAGTTGTTGAACTTGACTTAAGAGGGTTTTAGTATCTACCATCTTGAAGTCCAGAAATTTACTGACGATAAATTTTTTCAACCCAGCATCTTTTGTTTTTTATTTCTTGTCCAGACTTTCCTATAACTCCTTATTAATTTTCAGCGAACTATAGACATTATAGAGGGAGTTATTCAAACCATTGAGGATCTAATTGCAACATAGTTGCATCTATAGCAGCAATCTTTTCATTGTTTGTCTCTCCTTCATCCAAGTTAAAAGCGTCATCATTGAAGAACCTTGGCTAGTTCAAAGTCGTGAGATAGAATAACATTTTATGTTGCCATCTCTTGAAATCCGAACAATTGAACTTCTCTGGCTTTTCTCCATGTGTCGGAGCAAACGCAATAAGCGACGTTATCGATGTCGAAGTCATTTCTATTATAAACAACAGAACACTCAATGACGAAAAATAAATATACAAGCCAAGTACGAAGAAACAACAAATTTGCCTTAAGATTGTTGTTGCCTATGAATGTGAGCTGAAGTTCGTATATGTAGAATAAGGTTGATCAACAGGCCTGAAATCAACGCAAATAAATAATCTGAATATAGATGAATGATCCGATCCCAATGAAATCACATTGTGTCTTAAGACAAGTTTGTCCCCTCTATCAATACCCAAGATTCTTGAACAATTGTCTCACAAGATAAAACGGATTGCCCTTTCCTCTAAAGCGGTACTACTTCAGAGAAAACTTACAAATGCAATTTTGTGGAATAATCGAACACTATGAATATGAAAAATGAATGATGAAAAAATTTCTCAGTACTACATGCGACGATCAATGTTTTATTTATAAACAACGATGCGAAGAGTCACGAAATAATGGTTGATAATGAAAAGTTACTAATCTGAACAGTTCTCTTTTAAAGATTGAAGAGTTACGAAGCCGAATAAGTTCTTTTTCGAACAAATACATTCGTTCTCTCTTTTATGAATAAACATGTACGTTCAAATCAACATGTTCGTTCAAAGAGACATGTTCGTACAAAGAAAATACTTCATATTCTTGCGACTTTCGGCATATTACAGTCGACTTACGAACTTCGATAAGTGATATGTAGCAGTTGACTTACCGAATTTCAAGTAGTCAGTTTACCGATCTTCAACTTACCGAATTCGGGATATTTTCGATTTACCAAATTCAGGACATTCCCGATCGGCATTTGTGATCGTTACTCTCAATTCCTCGTTTCCCATTCAACATATTATGGGAATTTGAAATCAAAGTTCCAATACTTCACAGTTAAATTAATGAGGTCCCAGGTTCGAATCTTTTCGGTTGCGTCTTGAGGGACTTAACTGATGGCATTAGCGCTCATACTCCTACCACCTTGAGGAATAGTCTATTACACGTAGAAAACCTCGGTTAAAAAAAAAGGCAGAAATTTACAATTATCCGACTCCTATGGACGTATCCTACGCCATTTGATATGCTCATTATCATCAGGCAAGCTTTGCTTTCTCCCAAAATGAATGTGCAGATCGATCTCGCATGAAGCATGATGGCATTGTTGTTTCAGCCGAGATGGGCCTTTTTCGAAATTAAGAGAACGCCTTTCTTTACCGGATACGATATCTACTTGGCTGGAGTTCATTTGGTCGACAAGATTTGAGATTTGCCCATTTAGAGTGCGTATGATAACATTTTTGAAGTAGAATTTTTACTTCAAAAGTGTTTACGGAGCAGAAATCTATTTAATAAAGTAATTTTTGAAGCATTAATTCATTTGGTTTGCAATTGTATATTTTTACTTATGTAATAATTTTTAACTTCAGAAGCTGTTTTTGGGATCTGGATCGCCTATACCTTAAAATTTTAAGCATTTGTCCTTAGTATTCGGGTCGTTTATTTTTGGACGGACGATTAATATTTTTTATTTTTATGGAGTAATATTTTAAATTTTTATATATATTTTTATTAATAATAATTTGGTATATCCGTTCATAAGTATCCGAATTACAAGGATAGGATATAACTTTACGAGCAAAGGTTAAATGATCCCTTCTCACCGGGTGAATTTTGAAAATTCATTTGCTCGACTCTTCGCTCGTCTGCGAAGCTCTCTTCGCTCGTCATCAGAAAGTTACGAGAGCACCTCTGTCTCTCTCTTCACTCGCTCTCTGCACTAGTGGCCCACCGCGGAGCTCGACCACAATCTTCGGCGCATTCTGATCCCCAATTCAGATCTGTTGGAGGTTACAGCTTTCTCCCTCGCATTTGTGTTGAATTCATCATGAATTCGATTTTAGGGTTCTCTTTTTGGTGCAAGATTTTGGCTAAACCTTTGTCCACGGTTCCTCCAGAAGAAGTCTTTACCTTGTATTAAACAGAGGAGGGCTAGTTCCTTAAGATTTATCTCCAAATTCGTCCATGAATGTCTACAACCCCAAATTGGGATAGGTTGATCTGATGGAAATAAAACATTGTGAATTCGCTTGGTGCGTTGCGAATATTCCTTAGGCCTTGGACAAATACATTTTACCATCTTCACAGTGTAATGCACAAATGATAATCAGCATGTAGTAGTAGAAGTACCATTCTGTGAATTGTTGTCATTTTCATATTTTTCTTCCTCTTCTGCAGTTTTTGGAGTTTAGTAAGTTGTTTCAAAGATGTACATACATGGTCTCATTTTTTCCTATTCTTGACAAGGTCACAACTACAACAAAACCCTGCAGTGAACATGGAAGTGTTCGACGAAAAAAAAAAACAACATGAAAGTGCAATACTCCAAATCCATAGCAAGTCGATAGAACTGGAGAAGGTTCTAATAAGCGTCTATTTTCCTCTGGAAATGTGTATTTTGCAGGGAATACTTTCATCTGTTTAGTAGATCTGTTACTACTCTCTCTACATCTTTGTGTGGGATGGTTTCTGGATTTGTGGCATTAGTACAGATGGACCATTTTGTATGTTCTCTCTTAGGTGATTCTAATCCTTGGAGAAGTATCTCTTGTTCACATCATATGCATATGCACGTTGTCTGCCGTTGTTTTCGTATGATCTTTCAGTCCTTGACTTCTTCCAGATGATATAATAAATATTGAGCTCATTCAAGTTGAGATGCACGTGGAATAAATTTTAAGCAAGAAAATCTATGTTTGGTTGATTGAAGCCTGTTTTGTTTGGACCGACTGATTTGCTTCTTTGGAAGCTGATCTCCTTATGTCTGTGATAAATCTGTCTTCGAATATGTCCTCTGTATATAATTAGGCTTTTCACATCTGTTTGTGTCCAGAGCAGCCTACTTGCCAACTACAAGTGATCTATATTATACATGGACTTCAGAGACAAGCCCCTCATTGTGAGGCCTTAATAGTAGTCATTAATTACACTAAATGACTGATTGTGGATGCTTAAGAACATAGGGCTCAAGCTTGGGAGCCAGAGAAAATGATGGAGAAACAATGTGGCTGGTTGACTCTTACGAAGGGCTTGAGATTTGGAGCTCAAAGCTCCCTCGAAATTTTTTAGATGTATGTTAGATGCGTGCTAGAGTTCGCTTTCAAATCTGCTTTTATCTCTATTCATTCATTGGGTGGTTATTTTGTTGAAGTGAGAGATAGAATCTGTTGATTCTTCACGGAGAATGAAACAGATGAGATGACTGGGGGTCTTAAGATGTGAGGGTGCTTATATCTTGTCAAACTTGTTTTGAGATTACTTTCCGGTTAAATTGGTTTAACAGTTTCTTATCAATTTGACTGTAGCCATTGACATTCCACATCTCTTTCATGGGCCATTTTCCTTTTATAAGCTCTTATAAATTCCCTCGGATAAAAGGAACTACAGTATTGACTAGCTTGCATATGCTCTGTGTAATTGGAATGCATGATTTCTGCAGGTAATTTGCAGAAGATGTCAAAGACAATGGATTCATTTGAAAAGCAGTTTGTGGACATGGAGGTGCAGGTAGAGTTCATGGAGAGTACGATGGCTAGGTCGGCCCCGCTTTCCACTCCTGAAGGAGAATTAAATAGCTTGGTGTAGCAAGTAGCGTATGATTATGGATCGGATGTCTCTGTCCATTTGCCACAACCGGCTGCACATGCAGTTCCAGCTAAATCATCAGAGAACGTTGATGAAGATTATTTTTTAAGACGGCTTGCAGAGCTCTAGGCCAGAGGTTGAGATGTCTAAATTATATGAGAACGAGATGTCATTTAATGTAAAACATATGTTGGTATGGGGAATCCTGTTGGGTGTCTCAAGATTCTTATTATTCTTGTGTAAATGCGACTGGATTCGAACCCGGCTTCATATGAGCCTTGTGGCATCTAGCATCTAAGCCGAGTTTTATCTACTCTGTGAGTTTCCGTGCTCGACTCTACAGTAATTTCATTTATTAGTCCAATCGCTTGGCTATCATATTCATTAGTACAATATTCTCATAATTTGGTCTGCGTTTACATAAATATTAAAATGATGAAATATCCATAAATTCGTCAGTATTTGTATATAACTTTTCTTGAACATGTATTATAGATTAGGATAATTAATTTTCATAAAATAATTTGTGTTAATAATGTTTCAAAAGTAGAAATTTTCAGTCGTGATCAAACAAATTTCTTTTCGAGAATTAGAAATTTTATCACGTTTTCGACTTTTGGTTCTGAAACAGAATTAGCAAAATCAACTTTTGTATGTCAGAAATGATTTCTGAAATAGAAGTGTTATCATGTGCGCCCTTAACGACTTGTATAAACATATGGCATGAGCAATTCAGCCAACCCAAAAACTACTAAAATCTATAAACATATGGCATGAGCAATTCAGCCAAACCAAAAACTACTAAAATCTAAAATGGGCATCTGCTGCTGCTGCTGCTCTCTGGGAGGCCCAAGCAGAGAAGCCCAAATGAAGAATTTGGAAGCCCAAGCGGATGCTGGAGAGCTTCATCAGAGGCACAAAACGAAAGGCCTCTCACTGCATAACTAACTATAATTATATATATTTGCCTCCCAGAAGCAGGGGAGGTGGACGCAACGCAAGGAAAGAGCGAGCGAAGAGAGAGGTCTTCTCTTTCTCTCTCTCCCTCTCTCTCCTTTCGAAACATAACTCACCGCTCTTCCCTCTCCACTCCCGACCTCTCCTCCCTCTTTGCTTCCGCGTCCCTCCTCAGATTTAACCCCACCCCCCGCACATTGAGCTCCCCTTCAAGGTATCCTCTCTCGTCTCTTCCTCCTCGCTTCCCCTTTCCACTGCAGCTCTTTAGCCTTTTGACTCCCATTCTGGCGGGAACGCCATGTTCTTGGTCCGCCTTCGCTCCCCTCTCTCTTCTACCTGCGCTCTCTTGCCTCTCCCCTCTTCTTTTCCCATCTCTCTGTCTGGTTCAATAGGTTGTCGCCTGTTCTGATCCTCGATTCTCTAATTTCATGCCGCTCGTCGGTTACGTGTCCCCATTAATTACGGCGTTATTGGGTCCGGTCTTGCGCCTCCTGATTCCTCCCAAAAGGGCACCTTCTAGGGTTTCTGTTGTCTTCCACCGTTTTTTGTCCTTGCTGGGTCTTTTCTTGATTGCGTTGGGCGAACAACTTCATATCTTTCGCCATTACTTCTGTCGGACGATCATAGAGCTGGACATTGTCAAAATGCTCTCTAAGCGGCGTTCCTTGAAACCAAATCCACGTTTTCTCCTGTGTCTTTTTTCCCGTGTTTATGTCAATTGTGAAACGTTTAGACAACTTTGGGTGACGCGTGTGTTCTGATATAGACTGCCCAAAGAACGTGTTTACCAGATCGTTATCGCTTATTGTATTAGAGATTTTTTTTTTAAGTTCTTAATGATGGTCGAGCAGATTTTTCTTTTGGGTCATATAGAACTCTATGAGTTTTCTTTCACTGAATAACTTCATCATTTCGCCATCTCGTGGAAGTACCCTCTTATTCTTCTCTTGTTCGGATGTGTTATGCTTGCAAACCAAGTGAAAGCATTGGGTTGATTGTTGTGCATTTCATACGATAGCTTTTGCTAACTATTGTAATTATTACTGCTTGTTGGTTTAACTTGTCTGCACTGAATCTTCTTATTTTTTATTTGTTGCAGGATTCTATTTGCTTTCTTAATCATTGCCCTTCTGTTGTTTATCATTATACTGGTGGACTGGAGTTCAAGTATGCCCCTCTACAAGAGAAAGCCTTTTTCCCTTGTAGAAGTGCCAAATGATTTGGATCCTAAGGAACTTGTATTCCAAATCCGTTTTACAAAGGAGATATTTCGTGATTACCAGTATCCTTCTTGGGAAATTGTTAGGAGTCCTTAGTTTTCTTAATATTTTTTGGCTGAGATTTTAGTTTCTGACATGGCCAATGAAAGGACCCTATTTGTGTGCCTGTTCTTCGCTTTTCATGCTGGTAGGCAACATTGTTTGTAAATTCCATCAATCAGGCTATTGAAATGTCTTTTCTTCTTTCCTTAACCTGAGTAAGAGAGTACTTGAACCGCATCAATTTGTATCGACAAAGACTATGGACCTGTAAAATCAGCGGAAAATCTAACTTGACCTACGAAGAGGCTCTGGTGTCCGAGAAACGTGCAATTGAGAAGGTTCAACAGTTCCCGCAAGAGCTAATGGCGCCTATGCTGGGCATCATTCAATTCAGTAAGTGTTAGATCAGCATCTGTTTTTTAGGCTAACTGTCCTCCACTTTGGACTGGCATCCTACTATTTATGTTGGAGACTTGGTAAAATACAAGGTTGTCTGGGTAACAAAGATGATGGTAGAGTTTAGCTGTGTATGTGCTCCATGGACAAAATTTTGGAGTTGAAAATTATTGGTACATTGCTGTTATATCGGTTTGTTGCTTTTTGGTTTTTTAACTCTAAGATGCTATCTTGACAACATATAAAAGTGAAACATTAGAACAGCTTTTAATCTTCTAAGTGGACAGACTCCTCTTGCTCCTTCTTTCTTGGTGGACATTTGTTAAATTGGATGGATGGGTGCCGCGGGCCGGAGGAGAAGGGTGTACAAGTTATGGGTGATTTTTTATGGATCTGGATTTGAAATTTTGAATGGGCATGTGCTGCAAATTATTCTAAAAATTGACTTCTTTTTCTTCATTCTAGAATCGATAAAAAAAGTTGACTCCTTACTCTTAGCTTGTGATAACTCTCAATGTTTATCTATTCTTTCGTGTGAAAGAACAGAACCTTGTCTTCTTCTTCTTCTTCTTCTTCTTGGGAGACGCCCTGCTTTTCAATACATCCCTTTTCCCCCGGACTAGGAGAATGTATTGCCATCTTAGAAGGTTAACTGTTCACAGTTAGTTTAGTACATTCCTCCAATACAAGATTGATTCTCAATGAGATTGATTGCTAATGCACTATTGTCTTTTTATTATAGTATGAAAAATTTCTAGGGTATCATTTTTGCAAGCTCATTTTGTTTGGGACCTTTTCATGTAATGTGTGCTGGAGTTCCATTTTAAACTTATTTAGGAATATGTATATATTTATGTATATATATAACACCTGGCATTGATATTGACAATATAACATTCAATGCTACATTGTTCTACTCTTTGGAGACAATAAATTTTAGGGAATTAGGGTGGTTATCATGGCCCCATTAGCAAAAAGTCAGAGTTTAAGCTTTAGTAAAACCCTATTAACTATGCCTTTACAGGTCGTACGTAATGTATTAATCTTCTCATTCCAGTTAAAGCTTTAGTAAATGTCTTCCTAGTAAGAAAAGTTCAAGCAATGAAGGAGATCTCTTTATTCACTAGAATATGCAAGATATCAACATACTGCACAAGATCTTTGGTTACATCCCCAGCAGCTTCACAAATATTTTATTCCGTTGCTTAGTGGTTAGTATTGTTGTGATATTCCTCCTAAAGGATACTTGGTGCTATGGAATTGCTATAGTTAGTTACTTTCATTACAATGATTCCATACCTTTGTCTAATAACTTAAGCTTATAGAAATGGTTGCGTGGTGGTCCTGTAATAAAGCTTTACGTGGTATCAGAATACGTGGTTGTAAGTGATACTCCAACCTATGCATATGAAACCATGCATTTGTTTAATAACTTAAACTTTGATAAGAATGGGTAGTGATCTAATTAAATATTACGTTCTCATTGGTTGTCGCTATGATGCAGCGTCATGTGCCTAAAGAAATCCAAAAGATCATTTATCATGAAGGAACTTACACAATGACTAAACAATGAAACTACTCAGAAAAGGTCTTATTAAAATGTCGATCGTTTAATAACATGGTAATTGCCCCTGCTAGTACCGGAGGTGATAATAAAAGTGGGAATGTTGTCACTGGAACGAAACAGACCACACGAATAGGTTAGTCAGTGGTTAAAAATTAAGTGAGAATGCACTAGCAAACAAGAAAACAAGGCAGGGCCCAACCAAAAGAATGTACCATGTTTTGTGCCCATCCCAGGATCAAAGTATAACATTATTAGTCAGATGACATTGCAAAGTTGACATTTGTGTAGGCCTGTTCTGCTTTTTATCTAACACAAATTTCAGGTATCATTTGAAGCAAATTCAAGATGACATGGGGCTATACATACTTTTTAGCCTTCATATGGTGGGACAAATGTTTGCATCAGGCAATCCGCAGCACTCCATGGTCATTGTTTTCTAATTACTGATATTAACTAGAAAAAGAAGCCGCAGTATGACTGAATTGCTAACCGTTATGTGCTGGGAACATTGATACTAGTGGAATTAGGGAGGTGGGCATTAAAATATTAATGTTTAATTCATCAAAAATTTTGCATGACTTCCCTGTAGACATAAGTTTGTTGCATGGTGGGTCAGCTGTATTACCTTCTTGTCATGTTCACTTGGATATAGACAATTGAAAAGAGTTGCCTTGTGTGTCTCTAGTGATAGACAGAAGGAATTGATTTATATAGGTGCTCTTGATGAGGTTACTATATATTTTTATTTTTAGCTGGCTTTTACTTATTACAACCTGATCAGGCAGTAAATCTCCAACTTGCATAATTACATTTACATTGGCAGGCATGCTTCCACTGAGAGATCTTGCAGACAAGATTGCGCTAAAGTTGCAAGAGTGTTTGTTTGCTGGACTGGAATTATATGGACGAAAAGAAACTGGTGTGTTTCTATGCAGAATAATAAAGACATTGCATGATTCTACTGGCAAAAAACAATACAAGATTGCTTGGTTGGACAAAGATAAGGAAGTAGTTGGATTTGATTTAGTATATGATGAGGATCTAATTAAGAGAAAGCTCCCATTTAGTAGAGAAATGGTGAAGTCTTTTATTCGAGAATCTACATACCGTAATGCACCTTGGGTGCTCCATGGTAGACTTGCAGAAAAGCATGGGATCTCTACCCATCTTCCAGACGAGTTAAAGAGCAAGTTTTACTTTCAGAATGGCACTCTCATCAGTTACAAGAAGAATAGAAAAAATGGGGAAGAAGAAATGGTAGTCATCTAGTTTGGTCTGGTCTTTCTTTGTCTGGATTCATTAATGTTCTCCATATATTCACAACACTTTCATTCAGGATGGGGAAGATGAATCTCGAAAGTACAAAGGAAAGAAGAGAACAGAGAGGGAGAAAGTTGGATCTTCACATATGGAGGAGGGAGGTGAAAAAGGTAGATTTAAGTGCTGATGATTTAGTTTTTCCGATCATTTAATAATATATTCCCCTCAACGTTTTATCTGAGTTTGCAGAGGACAGCCTAAAAAGATTAGAAGCCATCAAGTATCCCATTGAAGACCTCTTAGTACAGCCTTGTCCAGACGATCCAATATTTACTGAGAGGCCTTCTCCATCAAGAGAGTTTAAAGTTCCAATGGACTGTGTCGGGGAACTTCTGATGATTTGGGACTTCTGTTCATCTTTTAGCAGGCTGTTGCATTTGTCACCATTTTCTCTTGAAGATTTTGAAAATGCTGTCTGTCATAAAGAGAGCAATTTGACTCTTATTGTCGAGTGTCATTCAGCTCTTCTTCGGTTGCTTATAAAAGACAATGGTGAATATGCTTCAACTATAGTAAAAAGAAAGCGCAAGTCTAAGGTCAGTCCTGTTTGTCACATTACTCCTTGTTTTAACCAGAAAAAATTCTTTTGGTTGTGTTGGATTTTTTCTGTTGCTTCCATGATATGTTTTTATTGATGTAGATGTCTTTTCCACTGCAGATAACATTAATCACTTGGAGAGAGTACTTGTGTGATTTCTTAGATATGAATAACATTTCCAAATTTCGCCCTTATATGGCTACGATTAAGAGAGGACACTATGGCCTTTTAGATACGCATGCTAAGTTGGAAATCTTCGGGGAATTGCTGAATTGTGCCCTTGAGACTGATCTGATCAGAGAGCAGCTTGATGAATATATTGGGCAGTGGCAGAAAATTGGATCAACAAGAAGGGGAGAAGCATTGGAAGAAGCCAAGAGAAGGAGAGAAGAACAGGAACGGTTGAAAGCTGAGTCCGAGGTAAATGGATTCGCAAATGGCAATGGCTTGAACAGCTCGGGAAACAACCTAGGTGTGCTGGTGAATAGTACTCACAATACGCAGAATGGCGTAGCAGAATCCGAGAAAACGGACCATGTCTCAAAGAAAAGGTTTGACTAAGGACACTAGAAGCTTAGATCTTATTTTTTCCAAATTAGATATGATCTTAACTGTATTCTTTCCATCAGAGAGAGCAGCCAAACTGATGGTGCCTTCAGAAAGAGAACCAAGAAGCATAATGGGAAAGATGAACACAAGCTTGAGGATGTGCAACATATATCTAAGAAAGAAGCACAGAAGATTGCACTAAAACATATGGAAACTGTTGAAAGGGAAGAAATTGAAATGAGCAGCAAAGAACAAAGGGTTTGATCTATTCTACTACTCTCTTTGTATCTGTTCATCAGTCGCATACTTGTTGTCATAACAAGAGTCAATAAAAGGATCCTTTTGACACCTGCAGAAACAACATTATGAGACTGAAATGGAGAAAAGATTTATACGCACAAATCCTTTGGGGAAGGATAGGCATCATAATAGATACTGGTGGTTTCGGCGGGATGGCAGGATATTTATCGAGAGCTTGGACCACAAAATGTGGGGCTACTATGGTACCAAGGAAGAGGTATTTGAGTCGTCATGCGTCTTATAATAATTATAATTGGACTTGGTTGTGATCCCAGTTAATTTTTTGAGCAGCTTGATGCATTGATGGGTTCACTGAATCGCAAGGGTGAGAGGGAAAGGGCTCTTCAAACACAGCTAGACAAATTCTATGGCAAAATCTGGTACTTGTTGAACTATTTTCTTTTTTAAGGAATAAATGACTCTGGGAATCCTTAAGGTGGTACATCCCTTGGATAACTTTCAGGAAATTTGCACTGTTTCTATTATGCTTGGTTTGTGTAGATGTAACAACTGGTGGGCATGAATTGTCTTCATTTTCGAAGTGCTCTGATACTTTTTTTTGTCAGAATTTCACTGGCTAATACAATTTCATGGTTCTTGAGGTATCGCCATATATGCATGTGTGCCTTCTGTGCCAGCATTAACTTACATGGTTGGTGCGTTTCAAAATGGATACAGAAACCACCATGTCATTGCCATTTTCCTTTACTGGAGTTTCATGTTGGAAAGACAATCAGAAGGACTTCCTTGTCAATGTGGTAAACTGGAAATGATTGTTGAGTCGACTATAGGAAACTTAGTCTATACATAGCATACAGACAGGCTTCTCACACATATGGACTCTTTTTAGGATGTCCTAGGCCTAATCAACCTAACTACTCTGCTTGTATTTAATTTACCAGCTTGGGGCTACAGAAAAGATCGAAACATTCAGCGGACAAGATTGCACTGGAGGAGGCAGTGCTTCGGAGATCAACTCGTGTGCGGGCACCTCCTAGGGATAATCCTGCTGATGCTTTCCTTCGATATGTTAACAAATGGAAAGAAGATTAGTTGGCCTTAGTTTTCAATAGAATTCTATTCATTATAGCTTCATGCTTAGTCCTGCAATTTGCAGGTTTTTGGTGTTATCGTTGATATTCTTAATGTCCCTCCTTCATTTTGTTCTTCGGAGTTGGTGGGACCTGGCTTGGGGTGGGCAGCAAGGATGAGGTACAGAATTATACGGGCAATGGTGATCGTATTAGATCTTTTCTTTCCGTTTAATTCATTAAAAAGCCAAGCATGCTTTTGCTTGCTTTCTTGTAAATGAGTTTGGGCATTTCCTGCCTCTGACAAATTTTCCTTTTTAGGGTCAGTGTTGCACTGTAAGTTTCAAGATAGCTGTGAATGAAATGTTTTCCCATTGCTCTGTCTCTTTAGTTGTGTTTCTGAGGTTACATGCAATCTCTACTCTGAGGTTACTGCCTTCTTATACCCAATTTTCATAGTTTTTCCAAGGAATCACGATCACCCTACATGGAGGAATGGTTACACGAAAATTCTGATATAATCATTTAGGTCATTTGGCCGGAATTGCTAAGGTGACAATCTAGTCATCATTGGACTCCTACTTAACAACTTCCACGTCAACGATTAAACACAAAAATTGGCCAAAAGCACTAAAAACTGGAATTTGTAAATAAATTTATGACTGAATTGAAAAAAAAATAAAATATTTAGAATTGAATTGACACTCGTAAAAAAGCTTTTACCTAGTCAGACAATTTTCCCCTCTTATTTGAATCTTTTATCAACGTTTATTTGATTGTGAAATTACCAACCGTTCGAATATTTAACTAATTTGTATTTGTTAAATTACCAAGATGCTACATTTGTTAACTCTTATATGAAATTACCAACCATTAATTGTTCAAATAATTTACCAAGACTTATTTTACACAGCTTACCAATTTGTTCAAGTTAATAACTCCACTAGGAAATTATCAACGTTGTTAATTTGTTCAAACTTTATTAGGAAATGTTATTCTAGTCCACTTACCAATGTTTATTAGATTGGTTTGGAAATTATTAACTAGTCATATAATTTACCAACATCCATTTGTTACGAGCTACAAAACCTATCACATTGGTATTAATTCAGTTCTAAACCTTTTACTATTACCAATTTAGTCCCATACTTTTTTCATTTGTATCAATTGAATTGAATACATTCGGTTAATTTTAGCCAGAAGACGTAGGCGCAGGCCATCTCATGTGGCATGACCGACGCTGACATGTACATTTTTTTATTATTTTTGAATATTTTAATAATTTTTCTTCTTCTTTTTTGTTTATTTTTTCTTTCAACAGGTGGTCGGCCACTGGCCATGGCCTGAACGGCTAGCCTCGCCTTATATTGGCGCAAATATAGTGCTAAACCTTGTCTTGATGCCATATTAATTATAAACATTTTGCATGTGTGTCAATATAGTCCTAAACATTTTATTGACGCAAATTTAGTCTTAAACCTTTTGCATTTATGCTAATTGAGGCCACCCAATCAATTTAAGCCAAAAATCCCACACATGGACGCCGATCATCCACATGTCAAACCATCACTGATGTGGACATTTTTAATATTTTAATATTTTTTTTCTTTCCCTTTTCTATTTGCAAGTGGTTGGCCGTAGGCCATGGCTCGAACGAATTACCTCGCTAGGGAGACGGCAAGCGCCGGCAAGGCTGACCATCAGCCAAGCTAGGCAACCTCGTTGGGCATCGCCTGGGAGAGGACGAGGCCCGGTAAGGCTGTCCTTGCCTTGTTGAGGCCTCACCATTACACCTTCAGCAATCACCAAATACTAGCCCCTTGACCACTTAAGCCGTCGATGTGTCCCTACATCTCTGTCTTTCACCATTCATGAAGGTCGCATGAGTCGGTGTTAGCGATGTGATGCAAATAAAGTTGACAATCTCCGTAATATTGCGTAATATTAAGATTTTAGGCAATTTCGTGATTTTACTAATATTTTTGTAATTTTGCATTTTCAAGTTAATTAGGTCTAACACTATATATAAGGGTTCTTAGAAGATTTGAATTTTTTTTACAATACAGCGATTTGATATCGTTTGAAAGAGCAGAGGTTGTTCCTCATTTATCAATTTCGATTATTTTGTTTGGTCTTGCTTTCTATGGCTTCGGCATCATTTGATATCAAAGCACGGGTTGCTTGAATCAATGGATGAACAGAATCGAGGTGATCGAAGACAGTGTGCTCGTGGAGAGTGTGGAGACGTTCCTAATGCAGATGAACAGTCACGTCTAAGAGAACTGGGAGACATAGAAAACGAAGAACTGAGAAGACAAAATCAAGATTTGGAGCGATGTCTTGTGTAAAAAGGGCTAGACGCTCAATTCGAAGAAGGAACGGAATCTAATGATCCATCCGATGATGAAGAAGAGGATGACAATCCTTTCGAGGATTTGAACCAGGGACGTAATAGAGGAGTTCGACCTGGAAATCAGTCCACTTTTCTTAATGTTGGGATGAAGATCGAGATTCTTGAGTTTCAAGATCCGATCTTTGACAAGAATTGAATATTTGACGAAGATTCGATTTTTTATGAAGATCTAGTCTTTGATCAATATCCAGTTTATGATGAAGATATACTTCCAGTTTATGATGAATTCGATAGAGAATAAGAGGATGAGGATCCAGGTACGACAGTAGAAGATATCGTGTCGGCGAATGACGACGAGGTCGCCCTTGGCGACGTCCCCTAGGCGGTGACTCGGATGCCGGCATGGGCGGTAAATGACTGCGATTTCGCAGTGTTCGAAGCATCGATTTTCGATCCAAATGCCTATGGCGGAGATGGAGGCGCAGAGGAGGTCGATGAGACAACAATCAGATTACCTTTGTCGGGTTTGACCAATTTTTTTAAGAATATTGTATTGGCAATCGAGGAGAACAGTGCGGATGTTTCTGATGAATTTGGAGTTTTGACAATTTCTAGTAATGGAAATTTGATGGTTTTAGATGGGGATGAACGCACAGTTTGGACTTGTGGCATTAATTTTTCCTCTGTGCCCACCAGCCCGATAGCTGTTTTAATGGATATGATGGAAATCCCGTTCTTTTAGCCAGTGAAGATGCTGACTCTGCTATTGCTGATGGTGATGTTGGCTAATCACACTGGCAAAGCCTTTAACACCGAACGGACACGTACTTGCCCGGCCTGCGAGTTAGGGCGAATTGTGCGGCTGGAGAGAACTGTGCCCTTATGTCATGGACAAGGGTGTCAACAGACTGGTTCAGGTCGAGAGCCGATTCGAAGGTGAATAATACTTAGTTCGGATTGGACCGGATTATTTTTAATTTTTCTTTTTTTAATCAAAATTAATTAAAATTTTATCAAATAAAAAAATATAAAAAGAAAAAATTAAATTAAATTAAATTAAAAAAAAATATTAGCATTAAAAAAATCAGGGCATTGGGCTGGCTCGGACCGACTTGACCTGAGTGCCAACCCAGGTGGCCCGGCCAGAAAAGGCCCGAAAATTAACTAAATTTTCGGGCCGGCCTGCCAGATGCGGGCCTTTTTGACACCTCAATGGACATCGTCCAACAACCCTTCCCCTGGGAACTTCTCTCTGGCGTCAATCCCCAGGTACCATCACAGATGGTGATCTGGGGCCAGTCAGGCCGGCTATGGAGGAGGGGGCCTTGGGATGGGCCGATTTTCACTGGAGGAGCATATGAAGTTGGCCGAAGAAATAAAAGGGCATAAAGAAGAGGCTAAGGCTATTAAGTTTCAAATGTCTGATGAAGAACTTCAACGGATGCCAGAGTTTCAAGGCCGAATAGATGTTCCTGGAAGAGTTGATGCTGCAGAAGAAGAAACAGGGTTTTTTTTTTCCCAAAATAGGCTCAATAAAAAAATAATTTATAAAAAGGGGTCGATTTTTTTTAATTACCAGAATGGGTCTCGTGCGGGAGAGTGGGTACCGCAGGGGTTCGCGCAAGAGTCACTCTCCCCCACGGGACGCTGACGTACCCCGTGCGGGATTCTGACTCCCGCACAGTTGCCCTTACATCCATGCGGGAGTCAAAATCCCATACGACTATTTTCGATTTACTAATAAAAGAGGAAAATGTGACTCTTTGGTTGGTGGGTGCAATTTGTGGGTTTTTTTTTTTGTGGAAAATAGGTCAAAAAAGTTACAAAAATGGGTCATTTTTATTATAATTACCAGAACATGGCCCCTACGCGCAAGGGTGCAATTTGCGAGGTTTTTTTTTTTCGAAAATAGGTACAAAAAAAAGTTATAGAAATGGGTGGACTTTTCTTATAATTACCAAAATAGGGCCCGCGCCTTTGTGGGACTTAGACCCCCTGCACAGCTTACATTGCCCGGTTTTTTTTTATCATTTATTTTTTTACATTGACTTATATAAGTTTATAAATAATTATCAATAAATAGAAAATTTATTAAGATATATAGTTAATAAATAATTTTCTATTTATGGAATTAATGTATTTAGTAAATAAATAATTAATATAAATAAATAAATAAAAAGTGGTAAGATGTATGAATATGTCATATTCGTATTTAAAAACTTGGATAACACAAACCATGAGCGAAAAAAATCAAACAAATCCAAACTATAATAGTAGATAACAATCCCCAACTCCAATTATATTAGCTAATGATGTGATCCTCCTACATGCCCTCCTGTTCCACAACCCGATGGTCTTCGTTGTCAGGCGGGCCTAGGATTGTACCAAGAACGAGGTTCCAGATGAGCAGTATGTGTGGATGATGAAGGCATATCTTGTGATGGCCAGCGTGGCTGTGATATGGAGGCATCATCAAAGTGAGCAAATATCCCATGCTCAGACCCTACATATCCTACTGAAGGAGGGCATGGAAAAGGTGAGAAATCAGATCCATGAGAACTATAAGAATTAGCAGGAGTCTACGGCTGTTGAATGTCATGGAATGAAAGAGCGGGTCCTTCGTGAAGTGGACCGGCAAACTGGTTGAACCCTGCATGGTGATCTGCCTGGCTCAACTGTGGAGTGAACTCGAAGTGAAATTTGCTGCACGATAGGCATAAGGGACATCATCAACTGGATGATCTCTAATGGTCCTTCGAGTCAAGGGAACAGTCTCAAGTGGGTCATCTTCATGCGACCCAATGGGTGTTCCTATGGATGCTGGTTGGGGTGGCATCATTGTCATCCGCCTCTCCTCTTCGAAGTCGTATAGCATTGCGGTAGCTATCCTCGTCATAGCCCTCATGTTCTCCCTAGATTCCCTAGAATCTAATTGTACGATATTTTCCTCGCCATCACTCTATTCATGAAATCAAAATCAACAAAAGTTATCAAATGTCAATAATTTATGTTACTAAAAGAATAATTAACGAAATAAATAAAAAGCATTTGCACGAACCGCTGCACCCACTGCAGCTCCCCTAAAAGAAATCCATCTTCTCGTGAGTGTACGATACTACTCTATATATTCTGAATGATAGTGAAGTGGCTCTGTTCCAGGAATATCATCGACTATATGGTCAACTGTCTGTGCAAAGAAGCCCAATCTTTTCCAATCGACCTTAAGTCAATATCATGATAGGCTGTATGATTATGGGAAGGATCTGGTATTGCCTGCTGCATACCAAACTGATGAAGTACACGCTCTGGATAATGCCACTCGACAATGTGGAAACAGATAAGTGGAACACGAGCCCTCCAAATGTGTTGTCCCTGCAGGCAATAATCTGGTAGAGCTTGGAGAATGTGACTGGTAGAGGGCTCCCAAGTAATCTGTCATTGTATTTTATTTATCTAAAATTAAACGAAGAATTAATTTAAAAGCTAACATGACATATAACTCATTGGTTGCCATTATTACTTACATCTTTGGATGCCATTCTGTCAAATTGGTAGCGCAAATGTGTCAAGGTATGCGTAGGGACCTTTGTTGTCTGTCGGGCAAGACTCCAGCTAAAAAAAAAAAAACAAGAAGAGTTATATATTATTCATCACACAAAAAAATATTATGGCTCGCAAAAAGAAAAAGCAATAGGTCACATACCGACTACCAAAAGGTGCATCTACTAAAGGGTGACGACTTCCAATGGATGGGGAGACACAACGGAAACGATCCCATACCCAAATCTGCAATATGTGTAGGGCCCATCGATTTGGTGCGCTGATGGATCGATTGCATGGCATAACTATCGATACAACCACGCAAGTGCCGCTAAACCCCAACCGTACTACGTAGGATGCGCAAGGTCCTCTAGTAGTGGAAATAAAATCAAACTAATCCTAGCTCCTGACTTGTCTGCGAAGATAGATCCTCCAAGCAACCGAAGAATGAATGCCCTAGAATGTCGTAGTACGGTAACCTCATTGGCGTCGGCAGGAATTTGACCAAAGCATTGTTTCAGCCATGCTAACTTTACCACTGAACCACACAACTCGAGTGGGCGCTCACCAAGTAAATCCTCATAAAGAATACCCCAATTCCAATCGGTAGGGCCAATTACTGCATTTCCATCTATGGGAAGTCCTGTGAGAATCGCGACATCCTGTAGTGTTATCGTGCTTTCACCTTCCGGCATATGAAAGGTGTGAGTGTCAGGCCTCCACCGCTCAACCAGGGTTGTAATCAAGTGTCAATCGAGTTGCCAAAATCCCACGAAATAAACTCCGTAGAATCCCCAAGATCGAAGGTATTGTAGGATGCGCGAATAAAGTTCGGCTATGTGTATTGTTGTTGCTGAACGTTGACATTTAAGAATTGTATTCTCGAAGTCCTGTAAGATGTTACATTAACTTTTAATTGCAATTTCATGACGATACAGCTGTTACAAGCGACATATCAAGAGCTAAATTTCTTAAGTACTTGATTGTTCCATATTTTCTCTGATCTATGTTGGGTTTGCTGTGTAAGCAGCGAACCATATTGAGGTCCTGGATGAATGTACTTCCTTTGTTCCACATCTACAAATGAAACAGAGGAACCTAATAAATATCGCATAATTGAGATATTATAACTTCACAATAATTTCATTAAAATAATTCAGATAACCCAATTTTCTATGAAAATAAGATCTATTACATTGTACGCTTGCACACCATGTAAATTTTACTCTGTGGCCGATCTATACGCACAAGTTTGTCTGTTGTGCCATGATTTCCTACAGTCAGTACAATGGTTACGCGAGGTGTCACTGCTCGACGTCTCCCAGTCTATCTCATTACGTATTCGTGATGCACAAGACCTTTTTTTCCTAATACAGTTTGGGTTTGGCACTAATAGCATCTCGTCAGGTTCGGGCTAGTAAGAAAAATCTCCCAATGGACGAAACAAGTATCAATAGCATTGAACCGTTTTATCCAATGTATATAATTCATCCATGAACGCACGATAATCAACAGCATGTCTTTGATATGCTGCAATTACGTAGGAATAAGGAATTTTCATCTCTTGAAATTTCCCACATGTGCATGTTCGCAAGTTTACTCTTACTACATATATCCGGCCCCCCGATCCTCTGCATTGGGTTGTGTCTACTTTTAACTTCAAAAAGGCCTGTGTCAGAGTTGAACTGTATCACTTCATGGCCATTCGCTTTTTCTTCATTTTCCCGGAGCGTGTCACTCGCAAACTGAGTATACAAAAATCCCTGGTGCTGCTGGCTCCTATATGGTGTTCTTCTAGTATCAAAATAGTGGTTCAATTAATACAATATCTTTTGCACCATAGTTGTTCTTGGCAGAGCACGCAAATCCTTCAGCATCCCATTAATCGATTCAACTAAATTTGTTGTCATCGCTCCATATCTCCTCCCTTCATCATAAGCCTTCATCCATTTTCCTTTGGAATCTGGTCACACCATGATGCTGTGTCTGGATCAAACTCTCTAACTCGGTTCATGATGTGTATGAACTTTCGCTCATGATTCGCGTAAGCTATACATTACAACAATAACATATATTTAACGAATTAAATTTATGAACATGTATTCTTCTCAAATTTACCTGCCGTTTGGACACATTTTTTTCGTTGGCATTTTTGAATTGTTTATTGTAGTTGCTAACAATATGTCGAATGCAATATCTATGGTGGCCATATGGAGGACGCCACCCCTCTGTCTCCATTGCTCTCTGAATCTCGATATGTATGTCTGATATCACACAAATATTTTCTCTCCTAGTGACATATATCCGCAACAAAGTCATAAACCGAGTCCAATTATCGACATCTTCTCTGTCGACTATAGCAAATGTCAACGGAAATATATGATTGTTCCCATCAAATGAAGTTGCACAAAGTAGCGTTCCTCGGTATTTCCCGTATAAAAAAGTTTCATCAATAAACATGACAAGACGACAACTTTTGAAACCTTCAACCGTCCGTTTGAAAGTCCAGAGCATTCGGTTAAAAACTATGCAACTCTGATCTGGGTTCATGTGATCGTTGATCACAAAATGAGAACCCGGATTCTTGGCGACCATTCTATTCATATACTTCCTCAACATACCATATGACTCACCCTATCACGCCTCGCGCCCTCGAGCACAAGCACGTAACTCCCTTCGTGACTACTCTAAAAGCCCAAGACTTACTTATTAAAATATGCATGATGTAATTAAGCATGCGGAAATGAAATAATTATAAACCCCATATTAGTCCGAATGGGAAATACTGGGGTAGCGAAACTTATAAATATAAACATAGCATAACCAAGAATTTTTACACAAAGGTGCAAATAAAACACTCCTGCAGACGGGTTGGGGTGATTGGGACTCAACCAAAAAGGCAACAAAAATTCTAAGTCCCCAAAAGATTACAAACCAATGAGGGTCACCAGCAAAAGGCTACTAAGTAAGGTTAGGAAACCCCTAAGTCGAACCACTAGCTCCGTCTGTCTCGTCTTCGTCTTCGTCTTCGTCTAGGTCATAGTCCGAGAAAATCTCAGAACGCACATCCACCGAATCGTCCGCCATAACACCCTTTAGCTCACCCTCGGAAGCAGAGATTTCTATCATCTCGTCAACGTTCTCCAGGGTAGGAGTCTTCTCTGGTATATTCCTCGATCTTGCTATGGACACCTCTACTTCCACCTCATCTCGAGTAGGATGACACCAGCTGGGAACGACTCCTCGAGGGACTTCGGTGGACTTCAAAGGACCTGTCGCGACCTCACCTACTCTACGGAACCAGGCCTCGAACCTATATGGTTTCCAATCCTTACCTCCCTTGTCAACCCAAATAACTGTACATTTCCTAACATAAACGGTATCCTGACCATCAGGAAACTCGTCAAAATAGGCGGTCATCTCCTTAGGATCGCCTAAAAGGGTCGGAAGCATCTTCAGGGTTTGGGGTCTAAAAAAAAAAAATAGGGTCTCACGACGGGGTGAGATTTACATCTCAGTAAGCTGAGTCCTAATTCTAGATTAGGCTGACAGTTCACCCAGACATAAATACAAATAGTGAACAAGAACACTCCCAACAACATAATGCAACCATCAATCATAAAATGCCATATGAAAACAAATAGTTGATAATCACGCAAGCATATCAACATAATGTATAACTCAAGTCAGGCATGGAAACACAAGGTCAAGTCGTACATTCCATCCAGAATTATCTCAAATTTACGTCAGCGTCAAAACGTCTCAAGCTTGATCCGCGTCATAACACCTCAGACCATTATAAACTTAAACCCACATTAAACGCCTCAGGTTTCAAATGCCATTCCAGGCTTATGTCAACACATGTTTGCCTATCCCGCGTCTCAATGCCTCAGGATACACGTCAATACAACCCCGCGTCTCAACGCATCAGGGTATCAAAGTTCTTAAGCATGTCAAATCCCATTCCATTTCAAGACTTCATGATTGAGTACAAGCCCATTTATCAAGCTAAGAGTCTACAGCATGCGAGTCAACCAATTTCATCACTCACAAAATGGCATTCGATACAAGGTATATGCATTGAACAAGCATACTTGCATTCACCAACCACGGTGATTAATATTGAATAATCACACAATAAACTCACGAAAATTCGCCCACTTTGAATCCAATTCATCCAGTAAAGGCCTATCCTCCTAACCAAGGTTTAGGGACTCTTTACCTCAAGCTTTGATTAGCTAAAATTCCTCCCAAGCACATCAATGATTCGGTTCTAGTGGTCCAAAGACAGGGCAGCCGTGCAACCTAGGGGAATTCATCCGATTCATCAATTTTCTCATCCAATTTGTCAAATCACGAAGCATACGCCTCAACATCTCAATTTACATCCTAGTATGTCTCAATGATGAAATGACGGCATGGTGACACCCCAAACAGCCTTCAAGAACTTGGTTTGTACAAACCGAAACAGGGAATTTTCGGTTCTGCCCTCGTCTCCTCTAAACCTCCTTAATTCGATATTAAACCTTAATTTATCACATAATCCACTTTCTAATATATAGTTCCATGTCTAATAAAGTCTCACAGAAAATTTTGGGGCTAGTCGACGTCCGAAAGCTCGAGAACAACTATGGCTCCCTCAAATCTACCGCCGGTCAAATTCTGCTCAACAGAATACCATCACAAAATAGCCATGTCACCCTTCTAAACTCCATCAAATTTACCATCTCAGCTCATTCATCCCTAGTATTATATGTTAAGAAATCATCACCGAAAATTTGAAGTGAAACGAAGTCCCTAAAAGGCCGAACGAAGACTTACCCTCGGCTTCGCTTAAATCTGTCTAGTTTTGGGAAAACAGCTGGCCGGAGCTCCACCAATGTCCAACGGCTGAGCTATCACTTGAAGGTTTTCGGCAAGAGGTTGAGGTTGGAGTTGGTGGCCGGTGCGAGCTGTGGTGATCGTCGGAGGCGGCGGTCGTGGACGGCAAAAGAGGCGGCAGCGGCTGGTCGTGCGGGGTCTCGGCAAGAAGAAGAAGAAGAAGAGGAAGAAGAATGGTGAGATAGGGTGAAGTTTCGACTAAGCAAGAGGAAGAATAAGGCTATACAATAATTGGATGGTCAACAATGAAGAATGACAGGTAAAAAGGTTTACCATTAATGCCATTCAACCATCTAATGGCACTTGTCTCTATGTCAATCTTTTTGATCATCCAATGGCCATTAAACACTCCCATTTTCGGCAGCCTAGGAGATTTGCAATTGACCAATTTGCCCTTCTTCATTTATTAAGGCAAAGCCAACCTTGAGGGTAAAACGGTAATTTTACTCTCATCGTCCGGAACGTCATTTTTTCAATTCAAATTTCCTTCAATGAGGCGATGTCCAATTCAATTAGAATGTTGAAATTCTTTGTTTTCTATTTTTCAATTTCGAGACTCGTCCTTGGGTCATTTCTCTATTAAATGTAATTTCAGACTTCCTTGACCTAACGAGCGGCTTTTGCAGATATTACGTGTATCGACTTTGTGATTCTCATCACACTTAGGGTTCATCAATTCATAGCTACTTTGGTTGTCATGTAATTGCGAAGGTCTAATACTAGTTTCAACTGTCTCGATCATCACCGTTTGATTTTGAAAAAAATTTCAAATCATAAATTGGTTTAGTGGCATCACCCGCACTCCAATCGATAATGCTAGTAATGCATTCCTTAATCGTTCTTAAATCGACATTTAATGGTTCTAAATACTCCATCGGCAATCCTTAAGGTCAAATTGTCATTTCCTATTTGAGTTCCCTAAGTCCACATACTTTGTCTTGCGTTAGTCTTTCCCTTTTGATTAGTTAACTCGAGATTGATCAAATCTGAGCAAGATAAAACTGAAATACATCGTTAGATACATTCTCATTGATAAGCCTCGAAATGATAGGAAAATTAGAATGTCACACACCCCAGCCTCCAAAAAGTTTTGCAATCGCCATTTATTTAGCTGCCCAGATTTTATGATATGTGGGTTCGAAGCCCATCTTGTCATGAATCTCGGCCATTAGTGTCTTGATTTTAATACCTGGTTGGACAGAAACAATTGCTTCTATCTGGCCGTAGAGAAACTTCTAATCAAGTTGACAGTGATCCCTTGACATTTGCGGATTACTACATGTATGTGGTCCACTGTATTTCATTATTTTCCAAAACATGGCACCTGCTTTAGTAGTTGCAGGGAGCCTCCAACCACACAGGCTATTTGCATTACCACACTTTATCACATATTTTGTCTTCTTTGACTCATCGCTACGAAAGTGATGATTTCTTTTCAGAGAATACTCTTTCGCAGCGGACTGCAAAGCATCACGTGATGGAAATAACATCCCCACCTCAATTTCTTTTGTCGGATCAAACAACAAATGAGCTGGCTTGGCTCTTGTATTGACTTACATCATATCAAAGTCGATATCTGAATAGGGCGATGGATGTACTAATGGCAAAATGGGATTACTACAATGGGTGTTGTAGTATGCCTCCATATTATCACCGTGGACATCTTCTTCATCACTGTCTTCAGTGTCCATCCAATCATCATCTTCTTGATCACTATTGTCATCATCATTATCATCATACTCCATGTCATCTTCATTGACATCAAAACCTTCCCCATCTGAATCGTTCGTGACTTCGAGTTCATCTATAGTTACATAAAATTGAAGGAACCCCATAGAACCACATTGGAGTACAAATTGCTAGATTATGTTCTCTGCAGCATCATATGTACCTCCAGAATATTATATATAATATGACTTTGTCCTGTTTAAATCGGTTGTCTATACATCAGACTTTGAATATAACGATTTTCTGTTATATTATACGTGCTCGCAATCGTAGCACGTAACTTATGTGGAAATATTTCCAAACCCAAACATAGCAGATTGTCCAACTTCGTAATCTTGTCCATATTCATTTCGTACTACGTTACCTCCCCAATGCACAGTCACAAAAGTGCTCAACGACATTCTTCTAAATAAAAATATTACAAATTATTTTTCATCCCAACACATTTTGTAATGTTTAAATAAAAAAATAAATTATTAACAATAATACTATAACATATGTAAATAATTTTATAAATTCAAAAATAATAATAACAATAATACTATAACATATGTAAATAAATTATTCATCTACGAATAACACAAATATAAATAAATATATACCAAACAAATTGAAAAAAAATATACTACATAGGAATTTACCTCAAACTGCTGACGGAGAGCACGCGCGGAGTGAGGATGCCGATTGGTTTTGCTTTTATCTCAAATTCTGCAAAGTAAAAAATTCACAAATTATTTGAAACATTACAAAAATTATTACAAAAAATATTAACAAAAAAAATATTAATGAAAACCCCGAAATAATTAATGAGTTTGACGCATTTTCAGTAGCATAGTTAGTGTTTTTTAAAGCTCAAATTGACATTTTTGTATAAAAAATGAAATAAAGGACATTTTTTAGGATTTATAGTAATCTTTCTATTTTATTGATTTTAAATAGTCCTTTCTTGTTCCTAAATTTGTAGATATATGTAAATAATTTTATAAATTCGAAAATAATAATAAAAATAATACTATAACATATGTAAATAAATTATTCATCTATGAATAATAAAAATATAAATAAATCTATACCGAACAAATTGAAAAAAAAATACTATACAGGAATTTACCTCAAACTGCTGACGGAAAGCACGCGCAAAGTGAGGATACCGATTGGTTTTGCTTTTATCTCAAATTCTGCAAAGTAAAAAATTCACAAATTATTTGAAACGTTACAAAAATTATTACAAAAAATATTAACAAAAAAAATACTAATGAAAGCCCCGAAATAATTAATGAGTTTGACGCATTTTCAGTAGCATAGGTGATGTTTTTTAAAGCTCAGATTGACATTTTTGTATAACAAATGAAATAAAGGACATGTTTTAGGATTTATAGTAATTTTTCTATTTTATCGATTTTAAATAGTCCTTTCTTGTTCCTAAATTTGTAGATATATGTAAATAATTTTATAAATTCGAAAATAATAATAACAATAATATTATAACATATGTAACTAATTATTCATCTATGAATAATAAAAATATAAATAAATCTATACCAAACAAATTAAAAAAAATGCTACATAGGAATTTACCTCAAACTGTTAACGGAGAGCACGCACGGAGTGAGGATGCCGATTGTTTTTGCTTTTAACTCAAATTATGCAAAGTAAAAAATTCACTAATTATTTGAAACATTGCAAAAATTATTACAAAAAATATTAACAAAAAATACTAATGAAAGCCCCGAAATTATTAATGAGTTTGACGCATTTTCAGTAGCATAGGTGGTATTTTTTAAAGCTCAGATTGACATTTTTGCATAACAAATGAAATAAAGGACATTTTTTCAGGATTTATAGTAATTTTTCTATTTTATCGATTTTAAATAGTCCTTCTTGTTCCTAAATTTGTAGATATATGTAAATAATTTTATAAATTCAAAAATAATAATAACAATAATACTATAACATATGTAGATAAATTATTTATATTCATCTCATAAATAAATTGACGCCAAAAAAGAGTGCCCAGAAAGAAATACGAAAAAAAAAATGCGAAACAATGTTTGTTTGATTTAGGAGCAGAGACCTTTCTCAAGATCTCATTTACTTGAAAGTAGTCTTGTTGCTTTGGAAAATCTTTTAGTAGAACTCCATAGGTTCGAAGTCAGTCCCGTATGAACCTCTCATAGACACAACTATACTACTAACAAAAATTTCTAAAAAAAACAAACTGGACCACCTAAGAGAGGAATACAATCCAATCGGTAAAACTTCCTATCTGCTTCGGAAATAGCGAATTCAGCAAGCAGCTCATTGGTTAGCAACCACAACAAAGTTATCGTTCAACTACAGTGTTCCACTCTTCCAACTTGCAAAATCGTAGCGTACCGAACAAATTGAAAAAAAAAATTACCACATCGTAATTTACCTCAAACTGCGAACAGAGAGCACTCACGGAGTGAGGAGGCCAATTGATCTTGCTTTTATCCAAAATTATGCAAAGTAAAAATTTCATAAATTAATTAAAACATTATAAAAATATTAACGAACGGACAAAACATGCAACACGAGTGTCAAAAAAATACCTAGCCAGAGAGAATGAGGACGAGGAAAAATGAATTGTTACGAGACAACAGAAGAGGAGGCGAATGAGAGCGAGAACAAAAGAGGATGTGAAAATGAGAAGAAGGTAGCGCAAACGAAAACGTAAAAATTTGGTTATATAAATGAAGGAGAAGAGCCTGGACCCCTACCCTAAAAGTAAAAAATTCAGACTTTGTCGTGAGGTGTAGAGCCGAAAAGGCTCTGCCCGCTTGCAGGCTCTGCCCACGGGGCAGAGCCCGTAGGCTCGACCGGACGCAGAGCTGGCAAAACCTATGTGGGCTCTACCTTGTGCAGGAGTCTAAGTCCTGCACGACTCTACGGCCCTCCACAGCTGCTCGTGTGAATGTCTGACATCCGCACGAGAGGAGTCCGGGAGAGTCACTCCCGCACGGGTTTGTGCGAAGCCCACTCTCCCGCATGGGACCCATTCCGGTATTTAAAAAAAAAATCAACCCCTTTTTGTAAATTATTTTTTTCAGACCTATTTTGGAATAAAACCCAAGAAACATATGACATTTACCCATCTACTAAATCATGGGCACTAATTTTACTTATGATAAAAGGCGCAAGAAGTTTTCTGATCTTATCAAAAGTAGATTGATATCAATGAAACGAACCAGATTCGAGAACGAATCTTTGGAAAGAGATCGCCTAACATTTCCTTATAAGGTTAGGCTCTGCCCTTGAAATCCGAGCTATCTGTGTTATGAATGGACGGCCCAGATTATTATTAACAAAAATATATATATATAAAATTTCAAAAAATTACTCCCTAAAAATAGGAGATCTGAGCAATCCTTTTAAAAACAGACGGCCTGGATCCCAAGGTCAGGCGCCTAACCTTCTAAGGAAAGGTTAGGCAATCCGAATCCCAAATATTTTTCCTAACAGAGTAGAATGATGCATTTGGGGTTTATTGGTTTAAGTATTTTTATAATTTCAGTTATTTTTAGGCTTTTTTTATAATTTTAATGGCATTTTAGTAATTTTTGCGTTTCCTAGGTTAATTAGAGTTTGTGTTTAGGGTTCGTGGAAGATCTAGATTATTACAAATTTGATCATTTTGACAATACAACGATTTGATATCGTTTGAGGGAATAGATATTGTTCCTTATTATCGATTTTGATTCTTCTGTTTGGCCTTATTTTCTGACACAAGGTACTTATTCGATCGAATAGAATTCTTTTGTTGTATCCAGACTAATACCAATTCATGAAAAATATGTGACCAATTAACCAACCAACAAAACTACTTGTTACAAATAACATCTTCTTGTTGCATCGAAACATATAAATGTTGACTAATTTGGCTAACATTGAACTTGGTAAAATGAAATGAATTGGTATCAAAGCACATGTTTCCTGAAATCAATGGCTGAACGAAATTGCGTTGGTCGAAGACAGCGTGCGCGTGGAAGCTCGGGACATGGAGTCGTTCTTGATGCAGATGAACAGCCACAAATGAGAGACCTGCAAGACATAGAAAACGAAGAACTGAGAAGATGAAATCAGGATTTGGAGCGACGTCGGCAAGGCTAGACCCTCAATCCAAAGAAAGAGCATAATTTGAGAATCTATTTGATGATGAAGAGGAGGACGGCAATCCTTTCGAGAATTTGAATCGAGGTTCGAATCGAGTAGTACGACCTGGAAGTCAGTTCACTTTTCATGATTTCGGAATGAAGATCGAGATTCTTGAGTTTCAAGATTCAATTTTTGACGAGAATCGAATATTTGACGAAGATTCAATCTTTGATGAAAATCTAATCTTTAATCAAGGCACGGTCTTTGATTAAGATCAGTCTATGATGAAGATAGACTTCCGGTTTATGATGAATCAGATGGACAGATGGAGAACAAGAGGATGCAGATTTAGGCACGATAGTAGAAGCCATCATGTCGGCAAAGGGCCGCAAGTTCCCCCTTGAGACGTCCCGGCAGCGCAGATCTCAGCGTGGGAGGTGGACAACTGGGATTTTATTGCGTTTAAGGAGGTTAATTATGTTTTCGCTGCAAAGCGACTATTATCTGATGGAAAGGATGACTTGCATCCAGAGATTTTAAGGGATGACGGCGTGACTCGACTTGATAAGCTTGGAGAGGTCCGTGATACTGAGGGTTATCTTGAGAGGACATTCATGAGCCCTGCTTCGGGCTAGGAATCTTATTCGTGGGTGGATAGAGCATGCCAGCTTGAGAGCATGGATCGACCAAATGGGCAATGTACAAGGCTGTTTTGATCGGTTCACACTTGGATACTATTGTTGATGCTGGAATATTCGATGGATCATTAGGTATTGTCTCGGCAATATCTGCACTGAGAGTTCTGAATGCCCGCGAAAAGTTGGGTAATCTATTGCGGCCTATCGAGATAATCGCTTTTAGCGATGGAGAGGGAGTTAGATTCCAATCTACCTTCCTAGGTAAGTGCCGTTATTGCTGGAATATTGCCAGCTTCAGCCTTGCAATTTTCTGATAAAAGCGGTGTAACTGTACAAGAGGTTCTTAAAGAGAACTCCATACAAACCAGCGAGGAAACTTATACAACCTCAAGTATGACCGAGATTCTGTTTGGGGTTATATTGAGTTTCACATCAAACAAGGACCTGTACTGGAATGGAGGGGTTTGCCTCTTGGTGTGATTGGTAAGTTTGCAGAGCGTGGTTTACGTTTGCTTGCTGTGGCATATCATGACGTTCCCAACGAACATGAAGAGTTGCAGAGGCAAGGCAAGGGTAGTGCGGAAGCAAGCACGATTGCATCAGGTGATGGATTTTATGGAGCTGACTTAGAAAATGATGTTGACCCCTCCATTAAATCCACATGCACTAATTTTCTTTATGATAAAAGGCGCAAGAAGTTATCCGATCCTATCGAAAATGAGATTGATATCAATGAGACGAAACAGATTCGAGGGCAAATCTTTTTCTAGCAGAGGAAAATGATGCAAATTAAGTTGGCGATCTTCGTAATATTGTGTAATATTGCGAAATTTTAAGATTTTAGGCAATTTCATGATTTTAATGACATTTTTGTAATTTTGCATTTTTTAGGTTAATTAGGTCCAACACCATCTATAAGGATGTTTAGCATTCTTACAAGATTTTTTTTTTTTTTACATTACAGCGATTTGATATCGTTCGAGAGAACATAGATTGTTCCTCGTTTATCGATTTCGATTCTTCTGTTTGACCTTACTTTCTACCACTTCGGCATCACGGTGGCAATAAAGTTCACATGGGTCAACGTCGCTAGATCTAGCTTGGGCAAGCCTCACTCAGGTAAAATCTAACGATGTTGACTCTTGCCGAGGCAAGCCTCATCCAGGCCAAATCCATCGACGATGATCCTCTGTGATGGCCTGAATTTTCGCCAATTAAATTAATTAGTGGATTGGTTATATCGAGGCTAAGTTATCCGAGGTTATGAGTTGGAATTTCAATAATTGGCACGATGGATTATTAGACGTGAGAATGGTGATGGGCAGCGTAAACACTTCGAATCATGGACCGCGGGTTGTCGACGAAGGTTTTGGATTTGTGAGAATTAGACTGAATGGGCGCAATGCAAACCCCTCTTGACTCCTACTAATTGAAACACACCTCACCCGCCCGCTCACCCAAACACCATTCGTCCTCACGAATGCACGCTCGCGGCTCACCCCCTTCCCTCAATTCTCTCTCTCACTCCCGCGCACGCGCGCCCCAACGCCAACACTGCCTCTCGGTCGAGCTAGCCTTGGCGACGCCATGGACCAAGGCCTGCAGGCGATACCCAGCTCAATCCCCCCTCGAGCTCCGCTATTGACAGGCCGTAGTTCCTCGACCGCGACGCTCGCAAAGGGAGGCGATGAGCCCAAGCTCGATCCATCATCATTTTTGGCTTCATTTTCTTCGAGCTACGATCCCAGGCAAATGGACCTCGATCCTTACCACTAGGTTGCGCATTTATCGTTCGTTTCGGCGTGCGTCATCTATGTTTTAAAATGAGTATGTCTTACGTTGGTTCGTCTTGCATGGTGGCGAAAAGTAGATTGTCTGATCGGTCATTGCTTGAATTGGTGCCTCGGGGCTCTTGGGTAAGCAGGTTTAGGGTTGATCGTCTTGATTGTCATTGGTTTGCGACGAATTGAAATGGGATTATGTATAGGGAGATTCGGCCATATGGTTGGAGAAGGATCGAGAGGTTCGGTCTCTCTAAACGCTTCATGGAGGCAACACTCTTGCTTTAAAAATGAACTTCTGGGAGTTGAGTTTTTTTATTCTCCTTGGAAGCAAAATTCGATTTTTCTAGTTTTGAAGCTATTTCTGATAGGATAAATTTATTTGGTAACGGTTAAAATTTTTCTTTTGAAATATTATTAACATAAAATTTTCTATAAAAACTATTATCGGCGATTTCTACTTCATTTTTTTAATTTTTTTAATTTTTGTAAAAATAATTTTTATTATTAAAAATATTATTATTATTTCTTAACTTCTGCGACTCGACGGAAGCCGATGCGGTGGTTGATGGTTGGCATCGGTTGCAGCACGCAAAGATCGGCGGTTGGCGGCGATGGCGGCAGGCAAAGGTCAACAGTACACGGTGGTCGCCAACGGCGATGGCAGTTGGTGGCAGTCACGAGCTACGACGAGCGAAGGTCGACAAAGGTCTGCGATAGGAGGGGATAGGCAATGGGCGATGGTTGGCTATCGGGGGCGATTGGGTTGGTGGGCGACCGGCGGAGGTGTGCGATAAGAGGGGCCAAGCGATGGTCCACAGTGGTCATGGGAGGTAACCGGTAGACGTCGACGATGGGCGGAGACTGGTGATGGTTGGCGGCAGAGATCCGCGGAGGTGGGTGTGATCTAAAAGTGGTGATGGCGTAATGAGAAAAGGGTGATGCGAGAAGTTATTTTTGAGTTGGTGAAGCTATTTTGTTTAACTTGTCAAATTAGGGGAAAATAGTTTCAGAATTGAAAATTCACTTCGGAATTAGAAATTTCTTTCAAAAGTAAATTTTTTAATCAAATAAATTTCTACTTCAGAAATTGCATTACCAAATGGATTTCTAGATATGTTATCGTGTGCACCCTTAGTGAATTGATTAGCCCAATTGAGGTTGGTTGAGAGGAATTGAAGTTGGATCCTACAAAAGGTTGTTCGGCCACAATTTCTGGGGGGAAGGACCCATGGGGTTCGATGTCACCTTGGTGTTCTCGCTGGTCGTATGGTGGTTATTTGACTTGGGCTAGGACGGAGTTAAAGTTGGATCGCCTGATAAACCACAAACGGAGATGGATTAGAACCGTGGGGTTTGGCGGAGAGGATTAAGAGCGTTTTGTGTACTTTGTGTTCATTTCATTGAATAGTTCCTTGATTGCCTGGTGGCTAGAATGAATGAACGAATAGATGGCTTAGTCGTTAGTCTAGATATTTTTCTTATTAAGCTTCGGCTCACTCCCTTGTTGTTATCCTCTTTTCAGATATCCAGATTTCAACTGCTATAGATGATCGTGCCAATGATTGAGCAGGGAGATGGTGCTAGCTTAGTATTCGGTGTAGCTCTTCCTTTGTAGTTCTCCCATTGTATTTTTATGTTCGTTTAAGTAAATAAAGATGTAATTAACAGGTTATCTATCATAATATCAGATGTTTTTCTCCTGTGTGATTTGTGTGTGCGCGCTAACTATATGCATGGTATACGGATTAGGAAACCCTATTAAGGTCATACCCTTTTAGGCATCGCCCCTGCCATTTTGCTTTCCATGCACTTGTATTTTAGTCCAGTCTTTTCGTATGCGCCCTCTATATTATGTGATATAAGATTAAAACAAAGCGCGGTTAGCAAAGAGGTGGCAGCCCTAGGAACGCCACAGTAACTTGGCGTCAGAGCGCCTACCACGGGCAAGGCTAGCACTCCCCAGTGGCCGGCCACCTGCATATAGAAGAGAGAAAGGAAAAAGAAAGAAAAACATATCAAAAAATCCAAAAAAAATTATTATTTAAAATTATTTTGGAATATTGATATCGTTACTAGTGTGGGTGATTGGCGGGACCGCTAGCTAACTTTACCAAAATTAACCGAATGAACTCGATTGATACAAATGTAAAATGTTTAGGCCTAAATTATCACAAATAAAATATTTAGGATAGAATTGGCACCAGTACAATGATTTTAGTATTTCTCGTTTATTAGATTGTTTCGGCATTTATTTAGAGTTGTCGACCCTTACAAAAAAAAAAGTAACAAATTGATTTTGAGTCAATTACCAATATTTATTTGAGTACTACAAAAGTACCAATTGTTCCAATAATTTACTGAGACCTATGACAGCTTACCTACCGGGAAAAGGTTACAAAATTCTCAACTATTATTTGAATTAGTTGGCAGTGTTTAGTTGATTGTTTCAGAAACACCAAATGTTTCAATAATTAGCCAAATCTAATTTGGACAACTTACCATCATTTTAAATTTACTACTCCTATGAGAAATTACCTACTCCTTTCAAATCGCGGGCTACATTTCAGTAATTTTACCAAGATTAATTATTCCAACTGTCATCATGGCTTAGCCACATTTCTTTGGGCAGCTTTCCAACGTATTAAATGTACAATCAAATAGACATTGGTAAGTGGACTTAAAAAAGAGTTAATAATATTTTATAAGAGCCAATAACTTTAACATGTTAATAACATTCGCATATAAACGTTAATAAATCAATCAAAGGGGTAGTGATCTCAAACAATAAAATAGACATTCGGAACTCAATCAAATAAAAGTTTGTAAAACTAAAACTTGTTAATATGTGAAGAGTTTGTAAATCATTCGAATTAATATTTGCAAGATTCATGTAACTTTAATACGTTGTTGACCTTTAGCAAATGAATATTAGTAGGTTCTTTGAACAATTGACAATTTTGAAGCAATCAACTAAAAGTTGATAAATGGATCTCAAATAAAAGTTGTAAATTCTCTATGTAAGTCAGCGACTCTAGTACTTTGACAAGCTACACAAGTTAATAATTGACAATCTAAAGAAATAGTAATTTAAAACAATGAAATAATCGTTGGTAAATCTGCAAAACTAGCAAGTCACTGACATATCACGAGTTAAATAATTATCGATAACTTGCTAGCACGTTGCTGGTTGAATAATGGCAAGCATGACAACACTTTGAAAGCAAGAATCCGTTTAATAACTCAAATCTATTTGCTCATGCAAGTTCCATTTTCTACTTCTAGGGCATTTTTTTTTTTTGCTGCAGAAATAATTTAACTTCTGGAATCACTTGAAGAAATAAAAAAAAATTACTTATTTCTAAAAATAATTTGAGATAAATGTGATGTTTTTTTTTTTTTTGGTAAGGAGAGATAAATGTGATGTTGATGTCTCTAAAAGTAGAAAATTCAACTTCTGACCAAAAAAATAATTTAAGAGCAAAAGTGTTGCCATGCGCGCCCTAACGTGCCTGTCGAAAAATTTAGTTCTCAAGAAATGCTAACACTCGCCGCATTTTCACAAACGGAATGCCAAAAACCTACCCATACTAAAGGTATAAAGAAGGCAGGAAATATCATTGATTTTGGCTGTTTATTAGAAAAACAGCAGCCAACTCAAATTGGTATGCGTTATGGAAGAGCGAAGTTAATCTCTGATCATTTAACTGCAAAAACACACATTTTAGCAAGCATTCAGAGCTGAGTGTAGGAGTGATGGACTACACTATCTCAACAATTGCTCTGCTGACAATTTTTCCTTGGTCAAGGTCTTGAAATGCTTTGCCAGCCTCTTCAAATGTGTATTTCCTTGAAACTGCAGTGGTGAGATTGAATATCCCTGATTCCGCCAACTTGATCAACTTGGGAAGATCCTGCCTCGCTCTCGCTCCGTACGAGCCAATGACTTTAATCTGATTGAGAAAATCATTGCTAATTGTTAAATCATTTGAGTTTAATGCAGCAAGTTGATCCCAGACTATACATAGTCATCATTCTTCACAATAGCCTAAGAATGAGAATAAACAACTCTAGGTGCCACTTCGACATTCATGATGATATGAAATCTGAACTAGGGCGTTGATGAGTGCCCCTAAAACACTCGTTCAGTAAATTTTATATAAGAGGACAATAATTTATACATTTGAAACCCTAAAATTTCCCCAAGTGGTTGCTTAACAAGTGCGCCTAATGCACTTGTTAACTAATTCTCTAAACTATTCAGCGGAATTTCAGCCAAAAATTTATCAAGACTCAAAATCAAGTTTTCAATTGCCTAAACTTAACATCAGAAATTCACTATGACATAAACATCCGAAATTCGTGTGATTATCATAAGTCATACCAGCAGAATAAACCCATGGTTCTAGTGAAATGTTTTTTTTTTTTTTAATAACCGAGGTGTCCAAGCCAATTTGCGCACACCTCGATTATTCCTCGGGGGGGGGGGGGGGGGGGGACTGGCACGACAACCACCAGCCGCGACCCCCACTTAAGTCACAAAGCGCGAGTTGGGAGATTTGAACCAGAGACTTGACAAGGGATAGTCCATCTCTTAACCAACTCGGCCAGGCGTGGGAGGGTGTTCTAGTGAAATGTTTTTTTTTTTTGTAAGAATGTTCTAGTGAAATGTTCATATCAACAATATCAGAAAAACAACAAGATGCAAGTATACTACAAGACTTCATTTAAAAAACATTAAATTACTGGGGCTTCTCGTCAGAACACTGTTTATAGTGCATTATTCAAACATGCAGTTCAGAGATTATTACTTGAAGTAGTCCCACCAACTTGGTACAAAAGGGATGAAAAAACAGTTTGCTGTTATTTGTTACCTGCAAAACATTTTTTAAAGACTCTGCTCTTATAACCATTTCTTCAGAAAGATTGAAGTCCCTAAACCTCAATAGTATCTACCTTACCAGATAGGTTGCTTTTGAGGACAATGGCTGAACAAGTAAAACAGTTTGTCCTTCAGTATTCATTTCTTTCCCAACTCCCTCACTTTTCAACTAGAAGGTTTCAGCTAATAACAAGGGACTAGCAACTTAAAACGTAATTTTAGTGACCGCAAGATAACTCTGCAACTAGCGTCATTCAGATGGGAACAAATTCTCAAGTATCACAAGTAAACTTGGTTATTCACCTTTCTGCGGACAAGTCGATTTATGTCTACCTCCCCCAGGGCACCAGATTTTGCAAGTCCTATCATCACGGCTTTTCCACCATCCCTAACACTTTGTACACACTGCATGAACGTTTGTGGTTTTCCCAGGGCTTCTACAGCAATATCAACGCCCGTTCCTCCAGTTATTGTCTGCCATGAGATGGGAGAAGCCCTTAATCAAGAAAAAGTAATGATAACAATTACAATAACAGTATTAATAAGACGAAGAAGAAGAGATTGCAGAAAGCAAATTGAGCCAATTCACAAAGCACACTAGAAGTCAATCACTAGATGAGCATGTCAAGGTCAATGCTAAGAGCAGAAAGTGAAAACTGATGTGTAATCATCCATGGGTTCAACAGCAATTTACCTGCTAATCTTATGTCAAGTTATCTAAGACACGCTTTTTACCCATCTTAGCTTCTTCCAGAAACTAAATGCCGACAAATCTTCTGCCCCATCCCCACAAGATTAAGATGGTGTAGCCATGCAAAATAACAACCTAAAGTGCTGTAAAGAGAAGATGGTGCTCTAGGGCTGGTTAAAAGGAGGGGTTGACCAAGAGACCATGGACAGACCTCCACAAATGATTGTTCATTATTGAATAAATGGATCTTGCGGGCATTGTACTAAATGAGCAATTATTACATGCTCCCAAATATTGCTCCTCATACAATTGAACCATTGAATCTAGAGGATGCAATTAATGCATAACATTATCGTGCATCCAACTACTCTGATGCAATTTTACTAGAGTACCAGCAGCAAACCATATTACATAGGGCAACATGGTGTGGAAAGATACATGTGGCGAACTCCGTAGAGGGTGAAGACATCTGTGACTCATGCTTTTACACCTCACGGTGACCCTAAAAGGGATAAGCCCAAAAGCACATACCATAATCTTCTCAATAGCATCCTCTTTGACTGCATTCACGGTGTGGGTGGCCCCAAAAATTTTAGCTTTCTGTAATTTTTCATCACTGATATCCACAGCAATAATATCGGAGGCACCAAATGCCTTGGCTATCTGCAAACAACTGAAACATTCTAAAGGTCATACTTATGTAGGAAGAGAGGACTAAGGTATCAAAGGAGGCAAAGCACAAGGGATAGGATGGAACAACCAGCAGACCTCCCCTCATCCCAAAATGACAAGTTCAGGTGACATAAGTGTTGGCAATTCATTGTTCTCATAG
This sequence comes from Rhodomyrtus tomentosa, assembly GCA_028455895.1. Lineage (NCBI taxonomy): Eukaryota > Viridiplantae > Streptophyta > Magnoliopsida > Myrtales > Myrtaceae > Rhodomyrtus > Rhodomyrtus tomentosa. The sequence continues at coordinate 36,230,377 of JAPCWY010000002.1, read as the reverse complement.
AACATAAAATTTCAGCCATATAGGTTGAATATATTTCACCATTTAACCATAACAGCTTAAGGAATACCTTCTATTTGTTAAAGAAGATCCACTTTTCTTGGTTAGATTACATCTTAGATTGATACCTAGAACCTTGTTTCTAGAAAAACAGAGGTATATAAAAAGCAGGTTGATTAACACCTGTAAACCTCGTCTCTTGAAATCTTAAACATGATATTTAGGGACTTTAGGTGATGCCTAGCAAAATAAACTTGATGGAAGTTATTGCTTGCAGCAAGGAACTTGCACAAAGAAACTGCCAGTTGCATCGTGTTATGAATCTGAGCGTATTCAGATACTAAGATTGGTTTCTTTATGGGGCATACACGGGGTTCATCTAGGGACCCTTCAACAAGATTCAAAAACAACTGGCTGGGGAAGAAATTTTCAGAGAAAAATGGAAAGTATGAACTGTCCCAATTGCTCAATGATTGATGCCAACATGAAGAAATTGGAGAGCTCCCAAGGGTGAGAGATGAAAAGATTTGAAATCAAATAAGAATGGCCAGAAAAGGCGAACTGTCTGACAGAGTGGTAGAAACTTCACAGATAGATATAACTGCCATGGAGTTCATCCATCACATTTCTAGCGCACGATGAAGTGGGGAACTTTTCGCACAAATCAATGGAAAAGAATCAATCACCTTAGTCCCAGGAAAGTTCAGACGATACCATACCTGCTGGTGCATATTTACAAGGGGAAAAAAAAAAGAAACATGTCCATATTCAATTGGAGTCCTACGCCATTCCATCTACCTTATAGCTGGATCACTGTACATTTTTCTATGCCGTAACCAAATTGATGTTCATTTAGGTAAAGACGCTTAGGATGTTTGTAAGTGAAATACTAGATATAACATATGCGTCGTTGGCTGTAGCTTTAGATGATGTGGGAGTGAGGTACCTTGATCCAACACCTCCAACACCAATAACAGCGATGGAATCCCCAGGACGCACCTCAGCTGCGTGGGTCATAGCACCATACGCAGTGAAAACTGCACAGCCTAGAATGGCAGATTCCGAGTAGGGCAATGTGCCAGGTAATACAGCTAATGCATTTGCGGGAACAATGCAGTATTCAGCCATCCCTCCCATACTGTACATATAAACAGGTTCACCTGCAAATATATCCGAGATTCAGGCAGAGGGCATCGTGCAAAAGGAGGAGAACCATCAAACCTCCCTACACATGGTGAATTAGAGATCAAAGAAACTCGTACAACCATTGGGACATGAAACAGCATTGATAAGAAGGGGTAAGGCCAAGTGAAACATGCATCTAAAAATTTGGGAGGAAAGGAGAGGAAGAGAATAACTTGCCAGTGCCGTGGAGGAAAAGGCGAGTTTTGCCGTCATAAAGAGTTCCCTGCGCACGGTTATAAGCGAAGAAATCCTCGCACAGATCATCATGACCCTGAAGTCAAATCGGAGAAAGTGTCAGGTGAGCCAAAGAGAATAGTCTTATGTAATCTTAAAAAGGAAAGGCGTGGCAAAAGAAGAAGAAGAAGGGGGGGAAAAGGAGGGACCGACCTTAGAGCAGTGGAAGCAGGAACCACAAGGCATGATGAAGGCCCCGACGACGAGAGACCCAACTGGGAATCTGCGGACGATCTTGGGATCGGTGAGGGGGTTGTGATCGACGACTTCGCCGGTGATCTCGTGACCGACCACGCAAGGGGAAGCGAAGGGGAGCTCACCTTTGAGGACGTGGAGGTCGGAGTGACAGACGCCGCAGGCTTTGGTGCGGATGAGGAGCTCGCCGGGCTGGGGACGAGGGATTTGGAGGAGCTCGAGAGAGAGGGGGCGGGTGGGATCCCGGAACACAGCTCCCTTCATGGACGACGACGGGCTGACGTGATACCCAGAAGAGGGGGAGGATGAGGAAAAGCATCTCGTGCCGATCTCCGTATCCCGAACGTGAGGATGAGCAGCTAGCCATCTCCAGGAGGAGGAGGGACGAGAAGGAGGAACAGACGACAATGACTTGGACAGGAAGAAGACCGTCTTTGCCAATCTGCTCATTTCTTCTTTCTTCCTTGGCTTAAAAAACCGAGCTTTGGATTTGTTGGAGTAAGATTTTCAGAGACGACGATGATGACGACCAGCAAGCAGTGCCAGCACTCCCACTCCCACACTCACACTCACCAAGTAAGCAGCAGCACTACATAGAAGACGACGACCAGACCACCACCATCGAATCGAAGACGAAGAGCGGGGGAGAAGCCACGCCAGACTGCGGGTGCGGGGGGGCTTCTATCTGTCTCTGACGTTGATTTTGGATTTACGTTGCGGGCCCCACCCCTGTCTCTATCTCCGGAGCAGCAGCAGCTCCAGCTCCAGCTCATCGTGCAAGTTTTTCCTTTCTTTGGTATTTTTCTATCGCAATTTGCAGTTGCGCACCAGGGGAAAGGGAAAGGGAAAGGGAAAGGGGAAGGGAACCAATTGAATGATTCATTCGCTCTTCTTTCTTTCTTTGATTGGCTTTGTTAATTTAATTGAGGAATGCGTGGGGAGATTTCCTGACATTAGGATAACCATCCACCACCTCAACTACGCCGGCAAATTAAAAAATTCAGGAAAACGTGCATAAGATGATAGCAGAGGCCCCCCTCGATCCACGTAAAAGACGGGACAGCGGCCCACATCCTAAATTTTTTTGTTATTGAAGAGCCTATCTGGGCGAGGTCGAGTCTCGCCCAAATCTAGCGAGGTTGAGCTTCACCGGCGCTTCCTTCTTATCTGTTTTCTGGCTTGGACGGTCGGCTAGAGACAGAAGAGAAAAGAATGAGCAAAAAAAAAAAAGAAAGATAAAAATAATAATAATAATGAATATTAAACATCGTCCATGTCAACGCCGATAGCGCTACGTCAGTCATTGATTTCCAGCTAAAATTGGTCAGAATGACTAAATTGGCACAAATGTAAAAGATTTAAGATTGAATTGACATGAATACAAAAGACCTTAGGACTAAATTAATCAAAAAAGGTTTATGATTAAATTAACACATTTACAATAAATTGATAAAGAATGGGTGGGAGATTCATGACATTATGTAGCATTCCATACCGCCACACCTTAAGGACCATAATCGCATTCTTTTCTTTAATTAATCTTTTCAAAGTAATTGCGAAAGACTAAGTGATTGAGTTAGCCATAACAAATAAGTGCATGATAAACTCCAAACATCAAATGGCAGGCACACCTATACAGAAAAGGGGGCATGGCCTTCACAGTTTTTCTAACGAGATAATACACATCTCAATGAACAAGATCAAACAACAATCCGACTCACACACTTTTATTCATATCTCATTTATTCGACTACATCAACTATTCTTTCTTACATGTTCATACAGCCATTTCGTTTAGATATACTGTTTACTTGGGGTAAGTACAACATAAGGGTAATCACAAGGAAGTTGTACTACTCCAAGTACTAACAACTCTATTGCCATCTGCTCATTCTTCATGCACCTTCGAACGTAAATATCAAGCCAGTATGAGGAATGAACTCCTCGTTATCATTTTCATCACTTGCCACACCAAGCGCATTGAATTGTTGAGGCGGAATTAGACCTAACCATCTTGATATCCCACGGCGATACATTGCCTTGAACTCAAAGGCAACTAAACCAATTGGTGGTCCTTCTTCCACATAAACTCAAGATCGAATAATCTTATAGCGAGTTCTCATTAGACTATTGGGTTTGACATGAATATGTTCTTGTATGGATCTACCTATCCATAGAGGTTCACCATAGAGATATTGTTGCACCTGAATCGAGTTATCCGACATACTGTCAGTCTGAAAAAAGGTTTCAACTATCGGAGTGAGTGGATCATACTTAGTAATAGAACTCTAATCCAAACGACTAAACCAACTATAACATTACAGAATTGAGGATCGTCTCACACGAATCAACATATCTCACATCAACAGCAGATAACAGAATACAACCTAAGCAAACATAATCCTCATAGACAATGGATATTAGATTCATACCCAAAGCATCTATCGCCAAACATCATTCACCAGAATTCAATGCTCGCATTCGCAATCGTAAAAAGCTTAGTAATAAGGATAGAGATCTACTATCTCGACTAATCGAGAAAACAACGAACGATTCAAAAACAACAATCAACAAACAAACGAATGACAAACTGCCAGCCAAAAGGCACTAATGGTTAGGGCATTCGACGCGACAACGACGATGGCGCAGGTATCGAACGGCGAGCTATGACAACGATGACGGTGGGATGGCAACAAGGGCAATCAGACAATCTCAAAGGATTATGGAGTCAAAGTGACAATGTTCTGATGATCGAATAGCAAGCAAACTGACTATAAAGGCTTACATAGGGGAAGTAGCTGAAGGCCAATCCGTTTAGGCGAGTTAGCAGCTTATAGTCAAAGCATGATATGACACGTGTCACATGAGCATGCTACGTGTCTGCCAATCGATTATGCGTGTAACATGCGCCCCTCTGTTTGTCTACGTGCGCCCTTGTCCCAATTCTTGCATCCGATTGTCCCAATTTCACGCATAATTGACCGATGGGACGTAACTCAAACACACAATGTCCCTAAAAATAGTATCGAGCTAATAATAAATCCTCAAAAATACCCTTGAGTCTGAATTAAAGTTCCTTAAAGCTTATCCAATAATCTGAACTCATCAAATGCTAATCCACGTAAGCGTTTTCTGGTAATCACACATTAGGATAACCATCACCTTCCTCAAGAATCACTGGTCGTCGCCCTCACTTAACAGCAAACTAAAATTTAGAAAAACATGTATCCATAAGGGGCTCCGTAAAATGATGGAGCCAAATCGTTACGATTAGCATCAGAGCAAGACTCTCTCTGTTAAATATGAGTCCGAACATAGGTCCAAGTGGATGGTGGAGACATGTGGTCCTTATTAGAGTGAAGTTCATACACTCTATCAACAGGGAGTCATGGGGATCTTGTTCCCCAATGAGCAAATGAAGATTTGGGGCTCGACGGTGTTGCAAGGATATAGGTAAGGTCAAGGTGTTTTTATAGCTTGAGTTTGTATATTACTAATAATTTGGGCTGGGGCTAGCTACTGTTATATATGGTATCTATCTCTTATAATTAAGAGTTAATACGTGATAATTATAGTAGAATCATGTCATGAATGCAGATTAGATAAATCTTGTATCTCGATTTCGCTTTATCATATTTACTTTATATTTTACAAAATTCATCGTTCTAACAATTTCACACAAATTCGCATCAGATCAAACCGCTGGTTGCCCTCTAGCATTATTGGTGGAGTACCACAAGTGGGTGAGCCTCACTGGGTTGATAACCTTATCACATCATCCGTCTAATGGAATAAATTCTTAGTTAGTATATTTTTCTCATCACAAATTTTTCGAGAGATTCTAGCAATTTCACTCAATCCACTACGCCCTAATGACCATCTATTATGGCCATTATCGACTCAAGGAACTTATTCTGTGAAAACAACTTACAAAAATATTCGTAATGCCACCCCTATACAGCCAAGAACTCACCCATCTTCATCCTATCGATGCCCCCTATCACTATGGCAACATATATGAAAACTTGCAATGCCCTCCATAATCAAACATTTCTTATGGCACATCTGTCAAGACGCACTACCGACTGCAGTTAACTTATGCAAGTGTAGGATCTTACCTAACTCATGATGCAGTATTTGCCTACGCCAAATGGAAATCCTTGAGCACTTTTTCTTGTTACCTTCCTTGACTAAGCATATGTGGACAACTCAAAGATTAATATACACATCGATGCAACAAAGGTTACAAGGATCGAGGATTGGCTCTTACAAAGCTGGAAATCTGAGCCCCATCCTCAAGGCCCATCCGCGGCAATGGTGGCTCAGACTTTGTGGCAACTCTGGAAGCCCTATAATAACTTCATATTCCGACAACAACGTCCTGATCCTTGGCGCATCATCAGCACCACATATGCAAAATGTTACAAATTTCACCCTGTTGGAATCCTAGCAACAAGAACCCAAATCAGGATGCAATATTGTACCTCTTCAGTGGACACCTCCCCTAATAGGTACTCTGAAGACAAATATTGATAAATCCCTTTTTCCTAGAGACTCTAAGGGTGTTATCGCTGGCATTATTCACAACGATCAGAGCTGTTGTGTTGGGGGATTTGCCCGGTTCGCCAATGTCTTTGAACCCTAGCAGATTGAAGCCATGACATGTAGAGATAGGATTCGCTTCTGTCTTGAACAACAATTGCCACCGCCTGTTCTTATCTAGTCAGATTGTTCCACTATGATCACAGGTCTTGCCCTTCTCTAGCGAAGTTCGCCTTTGGCGATCAAACCCGAGCTCTCTCTTCGACCTCGTGGAATATCCCTTATTTTGCAGGAATGCTCCTTCCTCAAGAATTGAATTCCTAGCTCTATGGGCTTTCAGCACTACCCCATGAGGCCAACCAAGCCGCTCACTAGTTGTGTCAAGCCCAGCAACGTGGTGTGCTTCCTGGTAATTGGATTGTAAAGCAACCTGATGTACTAAAGGCCCTCTTATGCTCTGAAGCCCAACTTCGCCGTACATTTGATTCTTTTACTATATAAACCGTGCATATATTTGATCAAAAAAAAAAAAATTGCCCCGCTACATTGATGCTGACACAACCCTGTCCCACATTCAACTCTGTCCCCTACTATGTTGCTAATGATGCCCTTTGCTTGCAATTTATGTCTTTTCTCTATGTCCCCACTATGAAGCTGAAGAGGTTACTTATGGCTTCTGATTCGATCGGTACGTTTTCCTTTTGTATTTATACGCCCTATGTTGAAAGCCAAAAACTTGCCAACATAACCATCGGTTTGAGCAAGATATTGACATCATACTGCATCCATCTTAACATGTCGTGATAGCTTTTGCTTTTCAATGCACTGCTTTTATTGTATACATGTAATCTACGACTTTGATCTCGTGCCTTGATTTGTGGGGACTTAACATCTACGCCAAGATCAGGGTCTCGGAGCTCAAACTCGAACCTTTAGATGATTGCTAAAGAATGTCACATGGTATATATTAGACGGATGATGCGATTTATATATTTTCCAAATTTGAGATATACAACAACATCAACAACACTTTTATCCCAAACTAGTTGGGGTTGGCGGTCGATGAACCCCTAAGAATCATAAAAATAAAAGCAGAATCAAGAGAGAGAAAAGAGATAAATATGTAAAAATAAATAAGTAAATATATATATCTATCTATCTATACACTACCCCTCCACAACACTAATAGCCTTCCTTCATTCCATCCTAAGACAAACCGTACACCAATCTATTTCCCACTCCATTAAACCTTATTTTACTGCTTTCCCCAAGTAAGTTTCGGTCAACCTCTTGCTTTCTTCGTGTTATGCTCTCTATAGCAAACTTCTGTTCGTACCGGTGCATTTAAGAGCCTTCGAATGATATACCCAAACCATCTCAATCTATGCCCTCTCATCTTTTTCTTCACTGGTTCTATTCTAATTTTTCGTCGAATCTTTTCATTCTTTATCTTATTCATCCTTGTATGATCACACATCCACCTTAACATCATCATTTTCACTACTCTCATTTTATGCTCATGTTTCCTTTGTGCTGGCCAACATTCAGCTCCGTATAACATGGCAGGTCTGACTATTGTTCTATAAAATTTTCCTTTTAATAAGAAGAATTTTGCAATCATACAAAAATCCCGATGCACTACGCCATTTCATCCAACATACTCTAATTATATGGCTTACATCCTTATCAATCTCTCTCTCCTTTCACAATATTGATCCTAGATATCTAAATGTATCTTTCTTGGATACTTCCTATCTGAGCATATTTACGGCTTCTTGATCCTCTCTTCTTGCCGTGTCAAACTTACACTTTAAGTATTCCGTCTTAATTCGACTTAGCGTAAATCCTTTAGACTCTAACGCACTTCTCCATACTTCTAACTTAGTGTTAACCCTAGTCCTAGTCTCATCAATAAGCACGATATCATTTGCAAATAGCATATACCACGACACCTCATCTTGAATATCTTTTGTTAGCTCATCCATAACCAGGGCAAAGAGGAAATGGCTCAAAGCAAAACCTTGGAGTAAGCCTACTATGATTGAAAAATAACTTGATATGTCATTACAAGCTTTCACACATGTAGTAGCACCGTCATACATATCCTTGGTTGCCTCGACATACTTTGAAGGTACTTTTTTCTTCTCAAGAATCCATTACAAAACCTTTCTTGGAACCCTATCATACGCCTTCTTGAGATCAATAAACACTATATGGAGGTACTTCTTTCTTTCTCAATATCGTTCCATCAATTGTCATATTAAGAAAATAGACTCCATGGTAGATTTTCCCAGCATAAATCCAAATTGATTGACAGAAACTTTGGTCTCTATTCTCAAACGATGTTTAATAACTCTTTCCCACAACTTCATTGTATGTCTCATAAGCTTGATGGCTCTATAGTTAGAACAATTCTAGATATCCCCCTTATTCTTGTATATAGGTATGAGTATACTCTTCATCCATTTATCAGGCATCTTATTGGTATGGAGTATCTTGTTAAAAAGACTAGTCAACCAACTTATTGCTACATCCCCTAAGCATCTCCACACTTCAATAGGGATAACATCGGGTCACAAGGCTTTACTAGTTTTCATCTTTTTTAATGTCTCCCTAACTTCCTGTGCTATAACTCTACGCACAAATCTTCTATTTGAATCATCAGAAGTATCTTCTAAATCCACCTCACTTCTATTACTCCTCCCATTAAAAAGTTTGTTAAAATAACTCATCCACCTGCCCTTGACGTCTTCATATCTTATCAAGAATGTTTGATTTTCATCTTGATACATTTAACATATATCAAGTATTAACTTTGCAAGTCTATAAATGCATTTTTTCTCCTTCTTTGCTCCCAAGTTTGTTGTACATATCGGTGAAAACCTTGCCTCTAACCTCTCGTACAGCTTTTTTGGCACTTTTTCTCGCCTATCTATATTTTTGCAAATTCTCTTCATTATGACAGTTATGTAGGCATCTGAAACACTCCTTCTTCTGCTTAATTGCCTCATGCACCTCTTCATTCCACCATTAGGTTTTCTTTGTTTGATGTACATTCTTTCTACTTTCCCCTAACACCCCTTTTGCCACTGTTTGGATGCAGTTAGACATCTCCTACCACATTACATTTACTTCGCCCTTCAATAGCCACGGTCCTTCCTGTAACATTATTTCCTTGAATTCTATTTATTTCTCCTCATGTAACTTTCACCATCTTACTCTAGAGTGCTGTGCACTTCTTTTCATCTTCTGTACTTTGGTATGCCGAACTTCTAAGACCACCAACTTATGTTGTGTAACTACACATTCACCAAGGTATACCTTACAATCTACATACAAAGCTCTATCCTCTCTTCTAACAAGAAAAAAAATTAATCTGGCTATAATTTTAACCGCTGCGAAAAGTGATCAGATATTACTCTCTTTTACTAAAAAATGTGTTTGCCAACATCAAATCATAAGCTAATATCATACTCGAGATGTCTTCGCCAGCCTCATTTCTAGTCTCATATCCAAAATCTCCATGAACTCTGTCAAAACCTCCACTACTCTGACCAACATGTCCATTTAGATCTATTCCTATGAATACATTCTCCTTGTGTGGTATCCGCCTTAAAATATCTTCTAGTTCTTTTCAAAATATGCTCTTTTTGGATGCTTGTAGTCCAACTTGAGGGGCACACACACTAAGTATATTCAGAATCAAATCTCTCACTACTAGTTTAACTAAAATGATCATATCTCCTATTCTTTTAACATCAACAAATCTATCCTTGAAATTTTTATCGATCAGAACCCCAACTCCATTTATACTCTTTGTTGTGCCTGTATACCATAACTTGAATATGGTGTCATCCACTTCTTTAGCCTTCTCTCCTTTCCATTTAGTCTCTTACAGGCAAGCAATATTCACTTTTCTTCTGGCAAAAATATCTGTCAATTCCCTCAATTTACCCGTTAAGGCTCCTACATTCCAACTCCCCAATTTAATCCCTACCCAATGGGCTTTTCTTGTCCCCCACACTCTCCCACGGAAGGGTGAGGACCCTTACTTATTTATTACCACATCCGGCACCAATATGATGCATCATTATGGAAATGATAGCTCAAGTCTAGCTTCCTTACCTCTTGCACCCACCTATATTGGTGTAAAGACCCTTGCTCATTTTTCGCCACACCCGGGCGCGGATGCAACGCGTCGCTAATAAAAGTACGCTCCAATGAAATATCAATAGGGCTCATCTCATAAAAGTGACTCTTTTTTTTATAACCGGCTCACTACGCCTGACGTAACCTTCCTCCTTTACCTAGCTTGGAACAGGATATAGATTGCATAGGCGGAGTTAAATTTGAGATATACAAATTTGATAAAAACTTTTAATTCATTTGAAAAGTCAAGTTATAAAATGAATTTGCCGGCGTTCGTTTTGCGAACAATAAGTAACATAGAAATATTTTAATTATTTGAATTTCTAGAAGATTCGTGGATCAAACAATATACTAATTACGAAAAATTATTTATGTCAATATATTTTTATCGATAAATGAAAATATTTTTTTTGGTCGAAGAAAATTAATTGGACTGAAAAAAAATTGAGAAGATATTTTTTAAAATCGTATGTTCCCAATTTTCACGGGAAAAATAGACCCCTTTTGAGAGAGGGGGGGGGGGGGTGTTGGGTGGGATCTAGCTCATGTCTCTTACTCTCTAGCCCTCCATTGATCCTCCAAGATCGGATACTCTGAATCTACTTTCTGCGAATCGATTTGATAGCACCGGTGCATCAATAAGGCTCCGTGATTGCCTTAGGAATTAAGTGGGAGACGGAACGAGGAACGAAGGAAATGGGATTTTGCTCATGATCATCATCAAATCACTTGGTATGTCTGACGAGCCTGAGGTCCATGCCGACTTTTACACTTTTTATCTTCCATGGGCGTTCAGATTGAGTACCAAGTTTCAGCACTTTGTCCCGACGCAAACTCTCTCGGTGCTGAACTGGGTATCGGTGATCGAGGGGTTTTGTCAATGCCTTGATACGTTCTTGTTTTGTTGCTCTCACTTCAGAGAAGAAGTTGCGCTGAGGGAGTATGCTGCTGCTGTAGTGTCCACAAAGGCAAAACTCTCTTCTTTCGGGTTCTTGCTTTCTTTCGCCTTTCCTTTTCCGAGTAACGGGCATTTTGTGTTTAGTCTGATTCGTTAGGTGCTTGCAATTACGTCCCTATAAACCAGTGTGATTTTGTACTATTTGCTGTTCTGAAATTATAAGCGAATGAAGTACTGATTTCCTCTGATCGAGCAGTAGTTTCTTTCTGGCTTTCCAAAGGATTATTATGCTTCTGTGCGCCTAAGAGAAGTAAAAATCTACCCTCTTGCTGTAAGTTATGTCATATGATCTGCTGACTTGATTTTCTTTTCTTGTTTCCCTCGTGGTTATCATTGTAGTTGTTATGATTGGTGCAACACTATAATGACGACTTCTATAGTGGTTAGGAGGATTGGCAGCTGACTGCTTCGGTCTTCCTCGGCTCTGAAATCCACGTAATGCTTTGTCAGTAGTTGTCTCTATTTGCTTTATCAAGTTCTTGAGTGCAACTTTGGATGGTTTCATTGTGAAGTGGAGAAGCCATGCACAACCATAATTGAAAACCAACTAATCTTGACAATTCAAACAAATTTGAACCTTGCAAGTAAAATCTTCATGTTCTTATGTGATATTCTTGGTCGGTTCTATTGCTGCAAAATATGATCATCACTAAGCATGGTCCTGCTTTCTTTAGTCTACATGGTAGTTTGACTATATGCCCCATAATATAGACGGTTCTTCCAGTTCCAGCTCCTTCTCTTTTGAAGTCAATAAGTATTTGAAAGATGGCTACTGAGCTTGTCAACACGGCAACAAGTAGTAAATTGGCAGAAATGGATTGGGCGAAGAACATTGAGATCTGTGAGTTAGTTGCTCGTGATCCAGGGTAAGTTTTTCTCTGGCTTTGGTTTTTGAGTGAAACACTGCAATTGTGAAACCTAGATTTATCATCTGATTTCTTCTGTTAAAATGGAAATATTTGTCGAATTAATTAAAAATAATGTAAAAAATTGGAACTTTTGCTTTTTAATGGAAAACTTTAGTTTTAACAGAATAATTACAACCTTTCCAGCGTATCCTCATTCCTCACTCAACTCCATTGATGACAAAAAATGCACTTGAATTGCGAATCACTTAGAGATGTCATCCTTGCTATGATAACTTGCAATATCTCAACTGTTAATGAATTTCTTTTTTAACATTTCATTTTAGGTGTTAGTCATGCAGTTGTATATGAAACCAGTTGTTTCTAAAACCAATTCAATTGGCGCTCTTGCCAACATCATGGTTCACCTGTTGCTTACCCTCTAAGTACACTATTACTTACCATGTGGTTATGCACAATCCTGGTTCTAAACAGAATACACTACATTGGTCTGCCAAATAGTTGGCCGTATACTGCATATACAGTATGTTTTCTCTGCTATAATAAGCGATCAACACAGTATCTCCAATAACCATGCAGGGTATCAAAAGATATTATTAAGACCATCAAAAAACGACTGCGGAGTAAACATTCAAATGCACAACTCTATGCAGTCATGGTGAGTGTCATTCTCTTGTTGCCATTCTCAGTTCTCCATTCTGTGACTTTCTTCACTGTTAAATACAGTTTTATACTTCTTTATTGTTGTACTTTCTTTCCTGAATGCCGTTCTTTTTTTTTTTTTGTATCAATAGTTCTAGCAGCAACTGCTGCCATAGTCCTGTCCTATGCTGTTTCTTAACGACTCTTTGAAGAAGGTCTGTTGTGTTGCAGTTGTTGGAGATGCTGATGAACAATATCGGAGAACCTATTCATAAGCAAGTCATTGAATTGGCAATTCTCCCTATTCTCGTGAAGATAGTTAAGAAAAAGGTTTGCTTTTGATGTCACTTATTCTAGATGATTCGAAAAAATTCAAAATGCACTTCATGGAAAATTTCTTTCAGACTGACCTGCCAGTACGAGAGAGGATATTTCTCCTTCTAGATGCCACACAGACATCCCTTGGTGGTGCTTCTGGGAAGTTCCCTCAATATTATTCTGCATTTTATGACCTTGTGGTGAGTACTAGTCTTTAAAATTGGGATCATGTTGTGGATGTAATATTGAAAACTTCTAATTTGTATTGGTCAGAAACTTAGGCATTATAAATCTATTTGAATTACACTCAGAGTTCTGGAGTTCAGTTTCCCCAGAGGTCTCTGTCTTTATTGTCAGACAATGCTCCTGCACAAGTTGTGAGGAGATCCCCAGGTCATCCTACTGCAGAAGCAAGTAAAAAGAGTTCTTCTGATAGGGAGCCAGCATCTAGTAGACAGGATGGGTTTTCTCAGCAATCAGGCACACCTTCTGTCTCTGAACTGAGGTATGTTCCAACTTCCATTATATAACGTTGGCTCCGTTTGGGCAATTGGCTTATCAGCTGGATGTCCTTTTCCTACAGAAAACTCTTAAGCCGTTTACATTAAGCCCCTTCAGTTATCGTATTGGTAAAATAAAACATAGCAATTTTAGTAGCATTTTCCATGTTTTGTGGAAGCTTTAAGGCTAATATGCTGGAAGCTTTAAGGCTGTTGGAATACATAAATATTAAACCACGCCTTCTTCTAATAGCTTAAGCTTTTAGAACAGTCAGTTGTGATCTTATCAAATCTTACATGGTATCAGAGCAGAGGTCCTGAGTTCAAATCTTTCCAGGCCCCTATTTGCCTCCCCAATGAATTTGTCCACGCTTAGTACTAGACAAAAGACCAGACTAAGCGTGAGGGGAGTGTTGGAATACATAAATATTAAACCATGTCTTCTTCTAATAGCTTCAGCTTTTAGAGCAGTCGGTTGTGGTTTTATCAAATCTTACAAAAGCTAATATGCTGAAAGCCTATTTAAAGTTGAATTTTCTGTCAAATTCTTCCTTTCTTCTTGGCATTTTGCCTTAGAAGCCTTATGTTGAATTATTCTCTTGGAAGTTTTATTGCTTTAGTCAACCACGAAAGATTTTATGCAATTAACATGATACTTTTAGGACTTCAAACTTTCTCGTGTGATATCTTTGTCCTTCCTGGATTTAAGTAGTGCAGGCAAAAAACAAGGTACAACATCATTCAACATCAGCATCAACAACACCTTTATCCCAAACTAGTTGGGGTCGGCTGTTAATGAACCCCAGAGATACATAAAAATAGAAGCAAAATCAATCAAAGGAAAAGAGATAAATGTGTAAAAATAAAATAAACAATGATAAATAAATGTGTGTGTCTATATATATACTATCTTTTCACAATATTAATAACCTTCCTCCACTCCGTCCTAAGATAAACTGTACACCAATCTATTTCTCACTCCACTAAATCTTGTTCTACTGCCTTCCCCCAAGTAAGTTTCGGCCAACCTCTTTCTTTCTTCTTGTTATGCTCTCGATAACAAACTTTTGTTCGTACCGGAACATCTAGGGGCCTTCGGAGAATATGCCTATTCCATCTCAATCTATGTTCTCTCATTTTTTTACCACCGGCTCTACTCTAACTTTTTGTCGAATATTTTCATCTCTTATCTTATTCATCATTGTATGACCACACATCCATCTTAACATTCTCATTTCCGCTACTCTCATTTAATGATCATGTTTCCTCTGTGCTGACCAACATTCAGCTTCGTATAGCATGACGGGTTTTACTGTCGTTCTATAAAATTTTACTTTTAACTTAAGAGGAATTTTGCTATCACAAAAAAATCTTGATGCACTGTGTAATTTCATCCAACCTATTCCGATTCTATGGCTTACATTCTCATCAATCTCTCCCTCCTTTTGCAATATTGATCCCAGACATCTAAAAGTATCTTTTCTAGGTACCTCCTGTCCGAGCATATTTAGGGCTTCTTAATCCCCTCTTCCTGCCGTGTCAAACTCACACTTCAAGTATTCCATCTTATTTCGACTTAACCTAAATACTTTAGACTCTAACATGCTTCTCCATAATTCTAACTTAGCGTTAACCCCAGCCCTAATCTCATTAATAAGCACAGTATCGTTTGCAAATAGCATACACGACAGCACCTCATCTTGAATATCTTTTGTTAGCTCATCCATAATCAGGGCAAAAAGGTAAGGGTTCAAAGCAGAACCTTAGTGTAAGCCTACTGTGATTGGAAAATAACTTGATGTGCCATTATAAGCCTTCACACATGTAGTAACACCGTCATACATGTAGTAACACCGTCATACATGTCCTTGATTGCCTCTGCATACTTTGAAGGTATTGTTTTATTCTTAAGAATCCACCATAGAACCTTTCTTGGAACCCTATTATACGCCTTCTCGAGATTAATAAACACCATATGGAGGTCCTTCTTTCTTTCGCGATATATCTCCATCAATTGTCGTATCAAGAAAATAGACTCCATGGTAGATCTTCTTGACATAAATCCAAATTGATCGACAGAAACTTTGGTCTATATTCTCAAACGATGCTCACTAACTCTTTCCCACAACTTCATTGTATGGCTCATAACCTTAATGTCTCTATAGTTGGAACAATTTTGGATAGCTCCCTTGTTCTTGTAGATAGACACAAGTATATTCTTCCTTCATTCATCAGACGTCTTATTAGTTTAGAGGATCTTGTTAGAAAGGCTAATTAACCAACTTATTGTTACATCCCCTACGTATCTCCACACTTCAATAGGAACACCATCGGGTCCCAAGGCTTTACTAGTCTTCATTTTTTTTAATGCCTCCCTAACTTCCTGTAAGGTACAACGTCATTACTTTGGTAAAATTAATATCAATGCACTTTATGCACAAGTATTCGCAACATTTAGGAGTTCTCTTTTCTTAATGGGACAAGATTGATTTCATAGAGATTATTTAACCCAGTCTGTGTAAATTCATGATCAGCGGTGTCCATGTCAGCAATCTCTGTACTTGACAAAAATCATAATAGACTAAACTTTGCAATTTTTAGTATCATGTTGATGGGGCCGTAATTGATAGATGAGTTGTGCTCAATTTAGGAAAGACGGAGGACTGTCATCGTGATTTACCATTGTTATCTGCAAAGACAAATTGTCCAAGTATCATATGGATTCTTTTGCTATATTGGAAGAAATTGACCTAAGTTTTCGGCTTTTGGCATACTTAGCGCGGCAGCTGGTGAATTTGCTGTCTCATTGAGAAACTAATAGCTAGTGCAATCTGTATGGTAAATTGATTGTTTCAGACCATCGGATTACTTTATGTTTGCAAAAAATGTCCACTTTTTAATGGTTGAAAGACTTGTGCTCCTATAGACTACTGATTTTGCTACAAGCCAATTAGTCAGGTAAGAAAAATATAATAATGACAGTAAGTCGGGTCATCACAAGTATAGGAGAGTTGTGAGGAGCATGGTAGAAACATGTGACAAATCTAAGTCCTCTGATGATTTAAATGTGATATGGTCGTGTGGTTTATGTGTTAGGAGGACCCAACCCTGCCTCAGTTGGCACCCATGAATGCCTCTCACAGTAGTGACCCCCCTGGCTTAGCTAATAGCAGTTGAATGCTTCTGTTGGTAGCATGATCCACATGGTTTGGAGTCAAGTTATTGATGAAATATCTGCTTCTTTTACCAGATGCATGAACTACAGCCTCCACTGAAGGAAAGATAAGTAGTTATATCATAGTATACTGGACGATGGCTCTATGTATTGGTAGTCACCCCTTTTGCCTAGTTGTCTACATCTTTCTCAGTGAACCTGATATGCATGGTTCCTCATGGATTTGAATGAATTTGGGATGAGGATGAAAGCCTTGATTTGCCAGGCATTAGAGAGATGGTAGAATTGCGTCAGTGAGGATGAGTGGTCATTTTTCTTTGATGGATTTAAGTTGTTGGTGATCCATAGTGAGTCATTTACTGGAGGGACACATTGGTTGGTGATTATTCTTCATTTTTCTTGCTTGAAGTAGGTTAATTGAAGTCACAGTGCAGGAAGGAGTTGTATAGCCTTATGAATGGGCTATGGAATTGAGAGATGCTGCTGAAAGTGTGGGGTTTAGATTATTGTAATATTAGTAGGAGAGTATCTTTCGCCTAAGTGGTTAAGAACATCGAAACTAATGTGGCACTCCCATGTTTGATTTCTCCAAACTTGAAGCTAGAGCTGTAATCAGGCCATGCCGAGTCAAGAGAAGCTCGATTCTACCTGGATTTTAAGGATTGATACTCGTCGAGTTTGATTTATCTTGATTTTTCTAGCTCGAGTGTCACTTCATCAAATTTTTCATGTGCTTGAACTGACTCAACTAATTGAGCTTGAATCAAGCTCACACAACATGCAAAAAAATAGACAGTATTATACGTATGTTTCTTATTTTAATTTATTGGTGAAGTTTAATGTAGGAGAGTAATTTGAAAGTGTTAGGAGAATGCTTTTTTGTTGTTTCTGTTGGGCTTTTGAGCCACTAGTATGTAATGCTCTCATAAAGCCATATATGCTCCAATTTAGAGCAGACCTTTGCATATGGAGATCCTTTATGCTTTTTTTAGGTTTCTACAAATGGGTCCCCCTCCTTGGCGTGTAAAATGAGATTTCTGTTTTAATCTTCTTAGAGAAAACGTATGCCATCGCCAGTCAATTTTTCCTTTTTTGTTTGATCTTCTTTTGCGTGTGGATGAGGAAAGGGGAGTTGGGTGCGTAGGTGGAGGGAAGACGGAGAACCATTTTCGTACCCTTTTTTTATGTCTGATAAGGCATTTAGCACTCGATCAATATTGTGCAGTGTTGTTCAGAAGGCCCATAATGCATTAGAGGTTCTGAAGGACGTACTTGATGCCGTTGATGCTCAACATCCTGAGGTAAGGTGAAGTTGAACTCTGGATTTTATCATTTATATTGCACATAATACCAAGCCACTGCAGATTTGGAACATGGCTGTCCCCCTTTGCTGGTTGAGGCTTGGCCTTTGACTCTGCTTGCCTCTACTTTTCACATCACTGCAGATTTGGAATATGGAAATAATGTTGTTACACTAGTACATTAAAGCTTTTTACGCGTATAAAAACTAGACAAACATACCTTTTAATGAAGTACTCTTTGTAGGGATGAGTTACTGTAACTTGAGTTTGAATAGTGTATTACCATGTCGAAGTACACTGAGCCTGATAATGCAGTGTGCTTTTTTTTTTGTGTGTCAATAGTCTAATACGAAGTGGAGGGAAGCTATTAGTATTAGAGAGAGGTAGATTTCTTGTGTTCCAGACTGACCTTTTTAAGTCCTTAGTCCCTTTTTCCCTATTTTTATTTATATTTTATTTTTTTTCTTCAATTGATTTTTGCTTTTTATTTTTGTTATATTCTATTTATTCTATTTTTCTTTTTTGGGTTCATCGACCGCCGACCTCAACTAGTTTGGGATAAGGTGTTGTTGATGTTGATGTTGATGTTGATGTTGATGTTGATGTTGAATGGCCTGACAGATTGCAAAAGATGAGTTCACACTTGATCTCGTGGAGCAGTGTTCTTTCCAAAAACAACGAATAATGCATCTTGTGATGACTTCTAGGTGAGTATTCTTTCTAGATTAAGGTTGAGTTAGTATCTTTGACCAATTATCTGATCCATAAGGATATTTTAAAACTGTATGGGCCGAAATAATGTTTTTAAGACTAAGCTTATTATGGTAATTGCTGACTTTAATAATGCTGTTGAAAACCCTAGATTGTAACTAAAAAAATTTGCAAACTGAAATTGATCCTGTTCATGCTTGTTTAAGTCGCAAGTTTTTAATTGGCATTCTCTTTTTCCTGTCAGTAGATATATAGTGTGTCCTGCAAAGACACTAGATTATGGTTATCTTTTACACGAAGCAGGAGATTCTATGGGCACACGACTGAATTTAGTGAGCTGATGGAAAGGTATATTTGATTATTACATTGTACCACTGGACATGAAGGAGGAGAATGATTGGAAAGACATGTTGCGATGTTAATAGATTGATACATAGTCTCCACTCATGTTAATTGTATGAAATTCCACCCCTATTTCATGATTCCTGGGTTTAAGGTTTATGTTGCCAGGTTGATTTGGGTGAGTTGAAGAGATCCTTTGGTACTTCCTAATATTTCATGTCAAAATGTGCTACTAAACTGAATCAGAGATTTATCTTGTCCAGAGATGAGAAGGTGGTTTCTCAAGCAATCGAGTTAAATGAGCAGCTTCAAAATGTTCTTGCACGACATGATGCCCTCCTCTTGGGTAGGTTTGGCACACTAGCCAGTCATGTTAATTATAAAGAGATTGAGGAAGACGAAGACGAACAGCTTTTTCGAAGGTTTGTTAGCAACCTTCTCTCAATTTCCCAAGTATTGCTTTAAACAAGTTATCTGCTGGATTAATTCTCGCGCTTCATGGTTGGAACTAGGGAAGCAATTGAGTGAGCCCATGCTGTTGAAAGCTCGAACTTGACTCGAAATAGTTTCAGCATACTAGAGCTCAGCTTGATTTATATCAGTTTAAGATTGAGCTTGGATTAGAGCTCAACTAACCACAAACAATATAGGGATAAGCAAAGATAAGAGGCCAAGCACAGTGAAGCCAAAGAGGAGGATTCTCCCAACAAATGCCAGAAAAGCATCAAACAATACAACTTCCATAATAAATATGAACAAATATTAAGCACCATTTCTATCCCTACTTACCGCACAGACTAGAATCCGGCAAAAGAAAAAAAAATTATAAAATAAGGACCCTGGGCAGCATTTACTGTAGAGTAGGTGATCCCTCTCTGAAGACGGTTATATCACTTTGACTCATAAAAACTGATTCTCTTCTGAGAATCTATGGCTAAATAACAGAAAATCGACCCCAGTTGACAAAGCATAGAGACTTAACCAAACATGCTAGATACTACAGATCTCAAGGGATATCCCTCGGGAATTTGTGATAGAATATTCATCTTCAGTCTAAACAGGAAAGCATGACTGTTTGTGTTTCTTGAGTTTCCTGTCAGATGCATAACGACAAAGAGACGGAGGCAGCGAATCAGGAAGGATGGAGGGGAAAATAGAGAGAGTTACACAACTGTGGGTTGGGATGTTTGACTTCCATGGATGGCAAATGTCTGGGGAAATTGAAGAAAGGGTAAAAAAAATAATAAAACATTAGCACTTTAAAGCATTTGAAGGGGTAAAAGGGTAAAATATGCAGGAAATTTTAACCTGAAGTTTAAACAAGCAATGGAGGATACTTAAACAAAATAGATTGAAAGTTTCCATGACCGTGAGCTTGATTTGAATATTTACAACAGGCGTGCTAAATTAGGATTCATTTTTCAGATGATCATCTTATCTATTTTTCCTTATTAGATTATGTTTCCTTTTTAATTTAGGATGGTGCATAATGTTTGCAAGTTTTTGGGATATTATGTTTCCTTTCTATTTGAGATGGAATATTATCTCTCGGTTTTTAGTTATGAGATTTCCTCAAGTTTTTAGGATATTATGTTTCCTTTCTGTTTGAGATGGAATATTATGTCTACTCGGTTTTCAGATATGAGATTTCCTCAAGTCTTTTATTCAAGTGTTTCCTTTGGAGAATAGCGTCTAGTAGTCTATAAATATTGAGCAAATAGAATTCCGGCATTTCTTTGCTAAAAGTTGCACGATCCAGTTCTCCCTTATGTGAGATGCTTAGGCCCTTTGCGTGAGAAGCCTAAAGATTTTTCCTTTTTCTTTCCTAACCTTTTTATTCTCGTTAATTTCTCTATCATTCACTAATTAACCAACTCATACCTCGCATTACTGTTCACTGGTACTATCCACAGCCCCAAAACAGTACTTCCAAATCTGATTCACTAGTCTTTTCAATACCACCCAGACTTGCTGGTGGCCTATGGTCTGCTTCACAGCCTCATGTTAGTGGTCAGGACTTGTCTGCTATTTGAGATAAAAGTGGATTAGACCGTCTATATTTTGACTTTGTAAAAGATGAAAAGTGGATGAAAGGGATGGGCTAAGCTGTTGCATATCAAGTAGGCATGCAACAACTGACTGAGGAAAACCTGTTGATATGAGTGGCAAACAATGTGTTTAAATCGATGCTGTTACCTTCGTTGAAGAAAGCTGTTTACAAGAGTTGAATTCTTGCCTTTTTGGAAAAGAAGGTTACTTAATTGTGGCCTTGTTTGGATATGGTAGATAGAACTCTGCATGGATACCAGGTCTTCAAGTGATGGTGCTAAAGCTGCCACTTAACTGCTGGATCATTTGATTTCCGGTTTCATGTGCATTCTTGTTACTTCTAACCATTGCAGGTTACGAAAAGGAAAATCTTGTGTGAGGCCTGAAGATGAAGAGGGAATAGTGCAAATGCCATTGGACCTGTTTGGATCATATGTTCCTGGAGAAATACAGTACCGTCCACTTATACGGTCTCCATCTACAGCGGTATCCGGGGAATCCAATGGGCAGGCACCGCCTGTGACAATCCCCCCTCCACCAGCAAAACATGTCGAGAGGGTAAAATTTTTTGAAGAAAACAAGTCGGATAGTTCTGGTGCGACTGGACACATGAGGGGGCTGTCATTACATAGTCGAAATGCTAGCAGTTCACTTAGTGGAAGCATCTATTCCAGTGACTGATTGGACACTGATCTATTTTCACGCTTCGGTCTGAGATGGGTGCAAACTCTGCCCGTCATCTGGTGTGGAGCTATATACTTCTTTCTGAACCTCGACTCATGGATGTATGCAAGTACCTCCTTTGTATTGGCAACAAGAACACAATGACTTGGTGATATGGGCTATTCATCAGTCAAGCGTCTCTCACTGTGTTGTGTAGTCCACAATGCAGGTAATTGCATTGGGGGAGAGCTTTGGATGTACCAAATCCCATATATATTCGTATGCATGGGAAGTTATGCGATCAGCGTTTGACTTTGTTACTCACTTTTGTATGTAAATATGAGAAGAGCCCATCTTTCATAAAAAACAATTAGCATAGAAACCGATTATCAATCAACACAGTCCACAGAAAGATTCAGAAGCCCGCGATTTAGAATGACAGACCAAAACCCCGCAAGGACAGAAAAAGCAAGGCGAATTTCATACCGAGGTGAAGATTGTTCTCCATTAGCATCTGAAGCGTGCCAAGGGGAGTTGCCAGCAACCGATTCACATAATGGCAACGAGAAACATGGGGAAGAATTATCCAAACCAAAATCAGTCTTTTGATGGCTTCATAGTGCTATTTTCTTTGTTGAACTTGCGATCGTTTTTGTTTTATGAGACCTTGATCAATGCGCCAAACACAGCTAGCGATGTGACGTATTTCTTAGCATCGTATAGCCATGACCAGTTGAGTTGCCAGATTTTAAATAGTACCGTTAGCTAAAACGACTGCAAAAAGTTTTACTATGATCATGGCGTAGCAATCGATCATAGATATAGCTTATGCTGGGAGCTATTGATGCTTAGGTATTTCGGAGAAAGCAAGCAGGGAATTGTTGCTTTGCTGCGATTTGTCGCCGGTACTAATGGTAATGGAATCCCAGTTCTTTATACCAGCATATTATTCAGCCGACCTGGAGGAGATACAACTCATACCAACAGCACAAAAGTAACAACTCAAGTACGAAATTTGGGTTCATTGAGCATCCATCTCTCAGCTATTCGGCAAGAACCGAAATACCACTGGTTAAGTGGACCGCACTTGCCGTTCCGCCTTGCCTTACGGCGCTTTCACACCCCCCGCCCCCCAGGCGGGAACTGCCCTTGCCTGACCTTTCACAATGTTCGAATATGCACTATACCATCACATCTAAGGTTGTCCAAGAACGCTGTCAGAAAATGAAGCCCATACAGATAAGAAAGAACAAAAGAGGACATCAGATGTGTGATGCATTTGCAGTTTGCTGCATCAGATGCCGTAGACAAACAACGAGAGTACCTGCACTGGACGAGATGGGTCACCAACCTCAAAAAGATTCTCTCCTTTTCTTAATTAGTCTATGTTAATTCTTTAATTTATTCCACACTCCCCCAATAGCACTACTTCCAACTCCAAACCCTTCTAGAAGGCATGGATGGCCGTCTCTCTTTTTATACATGCATCATATGTGAAAGCGGGGTTGGTCGAAAGTGAATACGACGGCAAGTAATAAACAAACAGATTTGAGCATCTCTTAATAACATCATCCTTGTTATCTTCATGCTTTGCTCCAAATTAATGTCTTGTTTTCTAGCAGACCATCTAGACGTGATGAGGTGAACCACACCCCCCCCCCCCCCCCCCAAATTTAATTATGAACTAGCTAACTGGGTGTCTATTCTTCAACAAATCATCGAGATGTGACTCAGATGAGCCAAACATTAGCTTGAATTCGAATTGGAAGCCTGATAAAGATCAAATTAACTTGCTTTGGACACCATGGACATTCAATCTTTTGCTTGCAAATAACAAATGGAGTCACTTTCTCCAGGAGAGCCCACCAAATATTTACAAAGCAAGCACATAATTTCAAGAAAAGATCAGAACGAGATGCTCTTGAAAGAGTGCAACGGAGGGAGGATACCTGATCCAATCAGCAATCTGTGTCAGTGAGAGTAGGAATATCAGCAAAAATTAAAGTTAATGTCAATCATGGAAGGTAGGTAGGAGATTTTTCAGTTAAATCTTTTCTCTCTGCTCAGGAATTGACAAGAGTTAGTGGGGCGAGTTGGAATGGGTCTTCTAGAACCTCAGCAATATATAAATGGAAGAAAAGCTGGGGGAGGTGGAAGACCATCCAAGGATACATTTTGTGTTGCAGAAAGAATAATTAATGGTTCTCTTATAGCAATGGCACACATCATGTCATGTTATATGTGTCTGTTGAGGGTGACTTTTAAGTAAATGGGGAGAGATCACAGAAATTGGATGCCTTTATGTGATATGCAGAAAGTTGATGGTTGGTAGGTCCATTGAAATTATCTACTTTTAATTCTTTCCTCTTTATACCCTCCAAATCTGCAGTAATTACGACGACCTCGGCATCAACCCATCCGAAATATTTGCCTTCGAGTCGACCGAGGAGGACGGGGACTCCATATTCTTGACCGGTGTCTGCAAAAAAAAGCTCTCCACAATGTTAAGTATTTACAGCTGAGAGAGCCTGGTGGGTTTGGATGCAGAATGTTGACCATGAAAAATGGAATGGAAAGAGTGATCTTGAGTTTGATCTGCCAGACCCCTTTTATGCAAATGATGATTTTTTAAATCCTTGAGAACAGAAGTATAAGATTTGGAGGTAAGTAGTTGTGGGTGGAAATGGGAATAGAGGAAAACAAAGGGGCCTACCAAAAAAAAAAAAACTAATGAACTCTTTTTTTTTTTTTTTTGGGTCAAAAAACTAGTGAACTTCAACTCAGCAAAAAGAATATGTAAGGCAGACTCCAAAGAGGATACAACAGAGAAAGTAGAGCTACCTACCAAACATCCATCCATCCATCCATCACCACTCAACTTCTAATTGCAATCCCTCTGCTTTTCTCAACACCAACTTGGTCAAATGCTTTAAAATAAATATTTAAAAAAAATGAAAGATGACGTTTCCTTCCTCTCCACCACCGCTACTCTTCTATTCATCTCCTCCATAAGTAGCAGTCCTCTTCAGGTTGGATGCACCATTTCAAATTCAACCTCAATTATATGAACGTCTTGTGATTGGGAGAAGAATAAAGATCAAAGAGAGAGAGGAGATGGGGAGGTCGCCGTGTTGCGAGAGCGAGCACATGAACAAAGGGGCGTGGAGCAAGGAGGAAGACGAGCGCCTTATCGCCTACATCAAGCGCCATGGCGAAGGCTGCTGGCGGTCCCTCCCCAAAGCAGCCGGCCTGCTCCGCTGCGGCAAGAGCTGCCGCTTGAGGTGGATCAACTACTTGAGGCCCGACTTGAAGCGTGGAAACTTCTCCGACGACGAAGACGAGCTCATCATCACCCTCCACAGCCTCCTCGGCAACAAGTAAATGATTAGCATACCATATCATCTCTTTTCTTCTCTTGTTCACGTCTCCGCCAAAGTCCACTAAGAGTTGTTATTCGCGTCCAGGTGGTCGCTGATAGCGGCACGGTTGCCGGGAAGGACAGACAACGAGATTAAGAACTATTGGAACACCCACATCAAGAGAAAGCTTCATGCACGCGGGATCGATCCCCAAACCCACCGCCCTCTCGACTACACCAACACTGCTGGTGCTGCTGCTGGTGCTGCTGCTGCTACTCACGCTATCTGTACCAACACTAATAACAGCAGCCAAAAGGCGGAGTCCCACTTGACAACTTCTGAAGTATTATCGTCGTCGTCGTCACGGCCCCTCGCAGCAGTGACGAAAAAGTTGAATTCATTAGCCAGCGCGGCGGTGGCGGTGGCGGTGCGAGAAGAAGAAGAATCAACTAATTACAGCATGAGCAGCGGCCTGACGACCACCACCACCACCACCACCGTCGCAGAGGAGGTGCAGGTGCAACTGATCAATAACAAGACCGTCATGAATGTTAACAAAGATGTAGATGCAGATGTAGACCTCGACCTTTCGCTTTGCCTCTCCAGTCATCGCCACCAGACTATCATCAGAAACAACAGCACCAGCAGCACAGCAAGCACCGAATTCCTAAGTAGTGCTACGCCTCCGCCAGCTAATACCCATAGGGATCATCAGATGTTGTTGAGTCTAGGGTTTCGTCATGCCGGCTGCAGTGCACCCGCGGCCACAACGCTTGACTTGTTACGCGACCCTTCGTCACACCCCTTCTCTAGAGCCTCTTCTTGCTGGTTGTAATGTGATGTAATCTAGTCTTACACTACTGCTAATTACTGTTCGCCTTTCTCTTCAAGCCCTCGAAACCACTTTCTCATGGGAGAGATCCCACAGTTTTAAGTTTGGTCGTTCGTTTCACGTGACTGATGAATTCTCACGACACAGGTAGAAGACGACAGTCAACGTAACTTTGGAGAAGGGTTCTATGCTAATAATCGCACGCACGCACGCACGCACAAAAGTAGAAGGAGAGGTCAATGGACGGACTTTGAAATGGAAGGAGCTGAAGCTTTACCGACTACTTTCATGCTAGTTATCTGCATATAGACTGACTTAGCACAAGGATGACCTCCTCTTTTTTGCCAAGTTGACTACGTAAGCCTAATCTCTATGATGAGATCAAATTTTTGACAAAATTTAGGGGGAGAAATTCCAAAATTCTCCATAAAATGTCGTTTATTTCAAAAAAAAATTTGACCGTAAACATGACGTTCCGAATTGTCTCTAGAAATGGAATTGTTTTGATTCATTAAGCCCCTCTGAAGTGGTGCATGCATGTTTAAGTTCCCCCTCGTATTCAATTTTATTCCAAAATAACTTCTGAACTTCGCCGCTTCTATCTAATAGCCTCCCCAAGCTCGCCGTCGATGAAAGTAATTAATGGTCAGCCAACAAGCATGTTTTGTTCCTTTCCAAATGGAGCTTTGCTCCAAATGACCTCCATAGTCCTGGAGTTGAAATTAGAATCCTAAGTTGACCTTACCTCCATAGTTCTCGATCGATGCTCGAGAAACCCTAACCTTTTCTTTTGTAATATGTGAAGTTGGGGCAAACATGGGGCGTCCCTGTAGTTTTTTTTTTTTTTTTTTAATGTACACCGAGTGGCAAGGGAGAAACACGTTTTCCTCCGGTTAAAATGCCCTGGAAAAAGGGGCCGGGGGATCGTAAGCGACGAGCACGTTTTCGTCCAACAGTGAGTATTTTCAACGGTGATGAGCTCACATGGTTACTTAGTCAAAATTTAGGACAAACTCAAGCGTAATTTCGGAGAAAGAAAGGGGGGGGAAAAAGTCACCATTTTAGGGGGAATTTTCACAAATTTAGGAATTCATGAGGAAGGAGCTAATGTTGTTTTTCATTCACACTGCCATACCCAACTTGAAAAGGCGATAGTTTCATTTAGACATGTAGTGTTAAACGCATACCTCACAGCAGTCACAAGGACAACAAACACAAGCACTAACCAAACCAAACAGACACACAATACATGGACAAGATCGAAGTGTCATAGGTCAGGTCACTAAATAAATGTATTGGAACCAGAGGAATTTGGCAGGACATACAAGCAAAGGAGGAGGGAGAGAAGGTGTATGGCCTTAGCCAAAGGCAATGAGAAAACTATCCTCCGCCATTCCCGCCATGATTTGACTAAAATCATCACCCATCTGTGGCCGCCGAGGGTCACTGGCGACGCGGATGTAGTGGCGTTTGTCGAGCCTCCAGACCCTAGTCCTCCGGCTAGATGATTTTTCTTCTCTCTTATTTTTAACGTTTGCCTTCTGTTTTTTCTTGTTTTGTTTTCTTCAAAACTTTGGCCTTTTCTGATATTTCCATTTGTTTTAAGAATTGACCTATTCTTAGATGTGCTACGACGCCACGACACCGGCGCATATTCTCAAGATAGCGAAAGAATGCCACATAAAATTTCAATGTACCCCGTCAGTGAAGTTGTCTTAAGACCGCTTGTTGTCTAGAAGAATTTGATTCCATCTTATAAAGAAGCATTTACGATTTGGTTGCACACTTTCAAATGTTTAGGTGGTTTGTGCAATTTACCACATTTTTAAGCATCTTTTGACATTTCTTGTTTTCGATATTCTCTATATTCTTTTAACATTCTTGCATTTACATCTTTTGCTAGGGCACAAGCTAGATTAATCCTAAGAGCAGCTCGATCGAGTTTTCTAAGGGGACTTGTCCATTCTCTCGAGCGAGGAGAGTCCCAATCCATCGATACGGCTTGACGGGACCAGCGGTGCCAAACCCATCAACCCTGCAGAATCTCTTCCATCCATCACGGATGATGCACGATGGTGATAATTCAAATCGTATATTTCTTGGCGAGCGCTTGAACTCCCCGTAAAGGGAGTTGCTATGATTCTACTGACCTTTTCATCAAATGTGTTGGTTGATCAATTATCTTCGAAATGGTCAACTAATACATGTGAGGTGTGAGGTGTGAGGTTTAAAGCTGCTGGACGGCCATGTGGCATCCATTGAATCTCAAGTCACCTACATGTGTACTAAACCTGGCTTGTCTTTTTTTTTATTTTATTTTTTATTTTTTTCATGCCCCAGTGTCACCTAACTCTTCTGTCGTTATCCAATTTTCTTCATGTGTTTTTACCAAAAAGAATATTTAATTGTTAAATATCAACAGATGCTATTATACGCCCACCAAACAACTACCCTCTTTTCCGACCAAAAAAAAAGAAAACAACTACCCTCTTTAAAATACCCAAACCGTTCAATCACATCTACAAGGGTTTGTTTGGTGACATTTTTGTTCCAAAAAATTGATTCGGATTAAAATCACTTTTTTTATTATATTCCTTGGATGAGTTTTAGAGCATCAAAACACATTTGATAACTGCATAAAATTTTTATTTTTGAAACTAAAACGTATTAGCTGCACAAAATATTTGTTCTGGACAATAATTTCTCTTCTTAATTTGTCATTTAAATCAAATAATTAAATAGTCATGTTTGATGACTTTTTTTAGACCCCAATTACGATCCTCTCGCACCATGACATCTTTTTTGCCAAAATAAGCTTCAAATTTGTCCCTTAGAATGATAATACACTAAAAATTGTTATTTTTTCATGCTTCTCTCGAGGCTATACATACGCCAAGGATGCAAGAGGCAACTCTTATTATCTTTTATTACTCGAAATAAATAAATTCCATCTTTGCAATATAGGTGGCTTAGTTTTATCTTTGGATACAATGTAGATGGTCACTGATGGAGCACAACACTCCAGTAATAAATCAGGTAGAGTTTAAGAAAAATTGAAAGGAAAAATCACCAAAAACAAGATTGACTAGTTGAATAACTCATTTCCTACATTTTGGAAATTTTCGAGATTTTTGGGGACGATTTATCCATGAGTGGAAAAATCGTCATTTAGAAAAAAAACGGAAGGCAAAATCATCAAAAAAAAAAAAGGATTGGTCAGTTGAAATGACTCATCTCATAATTTTTGAGATTTTTTTGGAATTTTTGGAAATTTTTCTGATTTTTTCTAATTTTTGTAGAATTTTTATGAATTTTCCATTTTTTATGATTTTTTAATCATTTTTTATTAATTTTTATTTTAAAAAAAAAAATATCCTGACCTTGTTGGGTTGACTCGGCCCACACCTCGCGAGCACCCAACAAAAGTGAGAGAAGATATCATTGAATTTTTCATTTTCAAAAGTGATCTTTTTCTTGAGAAATAAATTTTTTTGTTTCTCAAAATTGATCTAAAAATGTTCCCGAAAACAGAATCAAAATCAGAATCATTTAACTTACCAAACATATTTGTGATTCTTTTTCTCATTCAAATGGCAAATGAACAATGTTGTACATCTAGGCTGCTCCAAATCTTATTACGGAGATCTAAAGTCATGTACAATCCATCCTTACCGGTCTACAAGAAACAATGGATGCATTTCATTGCAAGGTCACGCTCTCCGTAGGTAACATGTGTAAAGGCCACTATCGACGCGCATGTAAGGATCACACCGACGTCTAAGCAAACGTCGATCACCACCGCGGGTAATCACCACCCAGCTATATCAAAGAAGGCTCAAAATCAACTCGTCGTCATCGGACCTTCTAGTTAGCGCTGGAGTCCGCTCGACAAAGCTAGGGTTTTCGCCTCTCTCTCCATTAAAAAGCTCCCATTATCGTACAAGGCCCGGAAATACATAACGACCCAGACATATTCAAACTTCAAGGGAGGGGATCGAACTTGAACTAGGCACATGTGGAACCTCCACAACCAAATGTTGAATACAAGGAGCATTCCTGTGGGATTTGGAGGATGAGCAGAGATAAACGTAGCAATGTAGCCTAAAATGCATTAAAGTAGAAGATAATTGCCAACATCAAACGGCATGTTGAGATTTGCTTAATTATGAACAATGGAATGGAGTTAGACTTTGCTTTTATCTACATTCTGATTTAATCAGCAATTAACAGTCACCCCCAATCCAACTTATAAGATATCTTAGTGTTTACTGGTCTGGATTGAATGAAGGGCACAAATTAAGCTATATTCCCCTCAGCAAAAACTGAGGCTTTTAAAACAGATATCACTCAGAAAACAGGATTCCAGTTTTTAAGATCTACAAATCAAAATATGTCTGAATTATGCTAATCATAGGTTGCAGATCAGACCTCAACAACTGCAAATGTTTTTATCAGTGACCAGACCTCCTCACAGTTAAACTGTGCAATTTGTCTCTCAGACTAGTCGATTGACATCGCAGGAATGAAAGAAAAAACCTAAAAGCATCCATCAGACGTTCTGTTTCCTGGCATGCACATGACCAAAATGCACACACAAAATGCAACCAAATAAACTACGGAGAGACAAAAAATGCAAACACGTTTACGGGAGACCTACTGCATAGTAGTATATACAACTTTTAGCCAGGCTAATAGGATGCACTCCCGACACGAGGCCTATGGATGAGTCCCCCGGGTTGGACGACATACGTGATTTCTTTTCCGAGCATGTTCCTCACTGTGGTGCTGCGTCCGACATGCATATCCATACCAACAATCTTCTCTCTTGGATGCATCTAGTGGTAGAAGCTGTTAACATGCACAATGAGAGAAGATGAGACTAGAGAGATCCTTTAATCAGGACTTTACAAGTACATCAGATTTCCAATTGCTGCAGTCATTCCCATTCTAGTTTCAAACGTAATATCACGGTCCACAACCAGCTGATTGGACAACCAACCCCACAAGTGTAAGCTAGGCAACTGCCAAACCAAACAGTCTTTTCATTGTGTTCAAGGACAATGTTGTGATCATCAGCACATACGAAGCACTGCTCTATCCCCGCTAGTTTTCCTATCCTACGACCTACTAAATGAATTGCTTTCACCTTGTAAAACCTTTACACACTGACATAAGTACCATGGATGTGAGGGACTGCAACTCCGAGCCATAAGTCGTAAAATTCTCACGTGCTTTAACTCTAGAATCTACTAATATTACCAAATTGATGGCATTTAATCATGTAACTAAGAGTTCATGGAACTTCCTCTCAATAATCCAGCTGAGAATTTAAAGAAGTTACGGACTTCATGGACATTTAAAATTTGTATTCCACAATCGTGTGGCAAAACCTAACTATTTCAATTTAGAATAGTCTGTCGTTTGGATTAGTTATTTCTCACAATGACACCTGAAATACTGGTCATAATAAGCCATAAGCTAATATTGAAGTAATGAACAACATGCCACGGTAGTAGAATCTCCAGAGGTAAGACATTAAAGATGCATAGTTCTATAATTTGGACATCAGCCATCACATTAATATGATAAGGTCCACATAGGATGGAGATAAACATAAAACCAAAAAAGAGACCATCTTAATGCTTAACAGTAGATACTTACATATTTAGGCATTGAAAAGCGAAACCAGTACAAGAGGAAGGATACCAATTTGTCGTAACAATCACTGCATTCACCACAAAGACTAAGGTGGAAAAACGGCATACATGATAATAAGGGGAAAAAGTACTTCTTTTCCCTAAAAACATTATAATTATCATTATGAGACCAGATTGATACATAATAGAAATGGTATATCAGGTCGGGAAATAGGTCAAACAAAGTTGTGCTGTTCATTCAAAATGCAGAAGGAACATAATTTCCACCAATAATAATATCCAAACAATAAGAAGAACAATTAAGGACATCTAATTCTTTATTTACCTTTATCTTAACGCTAAAAAAATTTATCTACTTTCAGGAAAATCCCTGTTGATCAATGCCAAAATGTAAAATTAAGCTTAGAAGCAACTATTGGCTCTAACATTCCCTGTATTGTTGTGAAACAAAAGTCAAGTAACCCGAACTCTTCCACAATTAAATTAAAAAGATCTCCATCCTCTAAATCAACTACAAGTCTTCTAGAGGCATCGAAAGGAACGTCTTAAGCCATGCTCCTATCAGTCGCTAGAGATACAAGTTTACAGACAAGTACAGAATGCACTTCATTAAAAGGTTAGCAAGCTCTTTAAAAACTCACGACTTAAAGGATCTGACACTCGACTCTTCTAAACATGAGGACTACCTTCAGCAACAAATCACTAGCAGAACATAATGAGCAATGTCACAGCCTTGGACATACGACAAAGATGTCATGCCCTCAACATCGAACTGAAAGAGTTAAAATCTAACCCTTCCAAGAAAAGATAATATCCAGTAGGAGAACATTTATGTTAAAAGCTTAGTGACAACGAAAGGCCGCACACAAAATAGAAATAACGACTTACTTGCATATGTGTGTTGCAGCAGTTATCACATCAGCATCATTAAGTGGCATCCTGGATCGATCTGGTCACACAATAGAGATTCCATTAGATAAGGACACAGGTCAAGGGTGATTAGATTCATTAATGGTACTGTGTTTCACAGCAAATTTCATGTCGCGGGAGATGTTTTTCAAGCTAGTTCAGGGAAGCTTAGCTCCACTTTCCAATTGTTATGATGAACATCGAAAGTGACACGGAGACTATTTTATGGTGTTTGTCACCCACCAGAATCAACCAAGGAGCTATCCCGGACTGGCATTAGACAATATTTTAAAAACATATTATCTCAAACAAGATGACAGGGATTGGTGTTGCGTGTCCCGGTTCAGGTATTGGGGATCAACGCAGGCACCAAAAACTTGGTCTGGGTGCCGGATCCTTGGCCCCGACGCCAAGGTCACCAGTTGAAGTGCCTAAGTCCTGCATCCCGACCCCAAGGTCTGAACCCGGGCACATCAATTTCTAGTGCGGTAGCTGGGGTCCTAGGTCAAGGCGATCGGCATGCCGATACCAGTAGTGGAGGTTGAAGAGAATTACAAAAAATGATTTGTGCTAGTCAATCAATTTTTAAGCATTAGCAAGTTCTACGGACCATGAAAAAATATTTCCCTTGACACGTCTTACTATGCCAAAGGACTGGAAAAGGTGGAAATGTTTTCAGGTCACTCTCTTTCCACCAAACAAATACCCCCTAAGGAAACAATTGACTCCATAGAGAGAACCCAGCATAGTATTTACAGTAAAAGAATCATCATTAGTCAGAGAGTCAAAATACCAAAATTCAAAAAGACTAGTATTTTTGGGCGTTTACATGTCCAAGACTCTACCCTGGCTTTTCATCTGTTAAAAGACCTGAGATTTGCTCCTTCACTTTATCTACTGATGTTCAAATCCTATTGATTACATTGACATCAACCTCCCCATCCTTTCACAAAATTGATCCGAGATCACAAATTAACTGAGTACTTAGTGCTATATCAACTACTCATTACCGCTTCCATTAGACACGTTTCCTCTTTTCAGAACTTGCACTCCATGTACTCTACTTTTTTCCAACTAAAACAAAACTTTGGGATTCAAAATTTACCACAATAGACTGAGCTTCCCTTCTAAGATCATCCGAGCTTCATGCGTTAAAACAGTATAGTCTACATTACATATTACGCTAACCAATACTAGTGAGAGAATTCCTCCATTACCAAAAAAAGAGGTACAGTTTTTAACAACAAATGGAATTATCAAGTAGCCTCATAGTCGTGCGAACTTATATATTCCATGTGTTTTGACTGATGTGAGAACTAGATCATGCATGCTTTTGTTGCATGAAAATGCGAAGCACAAACCCCTTCCTTCATCACTATACATGTCCTCGTAGTAGATTGCATACGTGAAAGACTAAAAAAATGGATATTCACTCAACTAAAAGGGAATGTCAGCGAACCATACATTAATCGTGGTTAAACATGAGCACTTGAATTGACTCACCAATTTCACGATTGTCAAATTTTCCAATCCATTCAGAGATAACATCTTGGAGTGTTCTTCCCAGTTGTCTAATTGACCTCTCCGTGATCTACCGAACGTTGAACAAAGAAAGTTGAATAGACTTGCCTTCTATTTAAAGACAGAAGAATTACTGATGATAGAGTTCATACATCTTGCTCATATCTATTTGTTTCATGCGCAGTGAATGGAATTCCAGAGATAGACCGCTCCATGATCTGCAACAAATGCCAATAGTTGTATTGTGGCTCAAGAAACCAACTTCTCATTGATACACTTGCATAGGAGACTAATGAGAAAATACTGCAAGATATCATCCGGCAAACAAGCAACAAGTGGCTGCCTAGACTCTAGACCACTCCATGCTATGAGTAGTATAACTAAAGCGACAATCCTCATATTACAAGCCAACAAGGACAGCAGAAAGATATGTATAAAAGTAGCCGAAAAATATTGAACGAAGCAAGAGTCAATTTGAGAAAAACGATCCCAATAGGACAAGAATGGGTATGGAGAACTCCACGTACAGGTTTAAAACTGTCATACGTGCAGAGAGGGTGACCATCAATCCTCGCAACCCCTTGAGAGTGCCAATAAGCACCACAAAATGCTCTATTGCATCCCAAACCTGCAAAAGAGGTACAACATTCCAGCACGTCCAAAACAGCCATAACATATCAGGTGCATTTTAAAATCTACTCTCAACTTAAGCACTCATTTGACAACTGCCAACTTCTCAATATACAAACACCGGATGGCATTGCATTTCTGTGAAAAAATGAAGACAGCATTCCAACATAACTGTAGAAGAATCTTAGATAGTATCACTGCTCAATATCCCATAATAGGACAATTTGCAGCTGATGGCTACAGCAATTAGGTCCATTCTTAAGTTGCTGATTACATCCCTAGTCAAACGTTATTTTTTGTAGTACAAAGTCATCCATGGATCTTTAAATTCTCCATAGCTGATGAAAAATAATTTGAGGAATCAACTGCCGAATTACAAAATGAACAATAAACAACTGTACAATCACAACAACAAACCACTTCTGATCCCAAGTTAGTTCTAATATATGAGTCAATTTATATCATTGCCTTCAATTCTGTATCAAGTCCCCATTTGGCTCAGTTTGGCATAAGAAAACTGGTCTACTTTTCCAGTTTCATACAAAATGAAAACAGAACTAAAAATAAATCTGATCACAAACTGAAAACTATTCAGGTGAACGGAGGAAAATTGTTCACGTTTTGTACTACAAATTGAAAAAAACAGAGATGTGTTCATTTGCTTTCATTTATAAAAAAAAAAAGTGCAGCTCAACCTTAAAAATCGATACAACTAAACATGTTTTAAAAAAAAAAATCGAGTTGAGAATTTTATTTTCATGAACCAAACAGGTTTTGAAAAAAATGGAGAACTGGAAATAGAGAACAGTTTCGTTTTCTATTACACTGAATATCACAAACCCAATAGACCTTTAAGCTCTCAGGTCCGTTGGTTTCAAGAAAGACAAACTTTTCCGGAAAAGATTTTCATATGTGAGTTTGTTTCATAGAAAATCAAATACTTAAAAAAAAATCATCCTAAAAAGAATCGCTTACAAAAATGAACGAACCCAATATTTGTTTCATTATCAACCGAAATACATAGACATGGATTGTTCTGGATAATCAAAACCTTTTATATTGACTCACTTTTCAATCGATACAACAATGTTAGGAAAATGTTATCCAAATCACTCATTCTTTATGAAACAAGCAGACCAGAAGTGTTACCAGAAAACTCAAACACACTTCTGAGGAAAAAGAGACTAGTACAACGACGGGACCTAGGTCCAGATGACGTGGTCTCAAGCCCGACCACCAAGTCCTCTGTTCAGGCTGCATGGAGCATCGAGAACCCGGGACTAAGACGCAAGGGCCGAGACATGATAGAGTTGCGGGTCCAAGCCATGGAAATTTGGGTCTAGCTGCGCAGATCCGAGTCAGTGCATTGAGCAACTAAATTCAGGCCATCCGAGGACACGGATTAAGGCACCGAGGCCCCTGGGTCCGTCAGCCAGGCAAATGGTCCAAGCACCCAAGACAGCTTGTGGTCATGGAGGTAATATTGTACTCTGGAAAATGATTTCCAATTTCAAAAATTGAGTCATTTCTTCTGAATTTAAATACACATTTTCCGTTGACTCATTTTCCTAAGCGATTCTAACACCGGAATATGACGAAAAAATTTTCCAACAATTAATTTTTCGCGAAATACAAGAAACCTTATTACCAAAAATAGGCTAGAGTACTCGTTAGTATTGAAAGTTTAGGAGGACAATTAACCACAGCAAAAAAGCCTTGATGAGGATGAAACTAAAGCCAATACAAGAACTATCCGGGCTTGAATAAAGGAGGGGGATGGTGGATGGTTTGCAAGGTGCTTACAATGTTGTGGTACACTACTGTTTGATCTGGAAGGCATCATTCCTCCACATCCTTGACATGGTATGTGGACGGTGTCCTGATTGCAGCGAAACCCACCATATTCAGTGCCTAATTCATGCAGAAAACTAGTCAATCACAATGATGCATCTATGTAAATCTAAATTAATAAAATGTAAAAAAATATTGCAAGGGAAACTCATTCCTTTTTTCAGTAACTAATGGGACCTTAGATGAAGTCAAAAGAGATGCATAAATAATACATAATCTTTCTAGGGTACAAATTTAACATTTAGAATTAACATGGGAAAAGGAAATATGCAGAAATTGAAACTCATGCAAGATACAGAAAAGCTTCTCAAACATAATTCTTGGTTCTGTCATGGAAACTGCAAAAAAGCAATTGATGAAGAAAAAGTTGATTCTGTCACTATGTTGTGCCGAAGAATCAAATTTTGACTACCGCATTGTGGGCATGAAAGGTCAGGACCGGATGTTTGCTCATCCACTGCCAAGTGAGGTCTTTTGCGTTTTCTTCCACTGCTTATAACCTGACAAATTGCAAAATAAAGACATAAATTGATAAAGCTATGATCTTAGAGCTATGCTAAGTAGGGGCATGCAAATAAAACTGCAGGCTCAGAAAGCCAGACTGGCCCGATTTTTGGGGCTCATTAGTACCAAGCTGGGTTACAGGACCTAAAAATATCTAAGTAAGGGACGGACCGGCCTGACATATAACATCAACATCAACAACACCTTTATCCCAAACTAGTTGGGGTCGGCGGCGGCGGCCTGACATATAAAGCAGAACAAAAATGATTTATATACATTAATGTCTAAAGCCCTAGAACAGCAGGTCCCTCCCATTTTCTTCTCTCAGAGTGCTGCCTATTCATTTCCCTTTCACACGTTAGCACACTACTTGATCTCTCCCATTCTCGTATCTCATGCTCACACTAGTGAAAATGTTGTGTTCCCCAACAAGCCGTTATTCCCACTTATCCCTCGTGTCTTTGGTTGTCTATTTTATCCATAATTCACGTTCCGATACTAATAAACTATCCCCTCGTGCCACTAAATGTGTTCTTCTCAGGTATTCACATACTCAAAAGGTGTATCAGTGTTATGATCCTATGACTTGTACTCATTATGTCAGTGCCGATGTTACTTTTTTCGAGGGCACACGATACTATTCTACTAAGAGTAAACAGTTTTCAACCAATATTGTGGCCGATCCTCCTCTTATTCCCTTAGATTCGGTTAGTCTTTCTCTCGTGTCTCCACTCCTACATGTGTATCAGCGGTGAAAGCAAAGCAATCTACGGCTCCACCAATCTCCAGCTCTTCCATGCCCTCTCTCCAATCTCTATCCATGTCTCTTGGTCCGAACGATCTTCCTATTGCCCTTCGCAAAGGTAGTCGTTTTTGTACACAAAAATCCTCTTTTGCTTACCCTATCGAGCGTTATGTTTCTCTCTCACATCTTCCTTCCCCATTACATGATTTTGCTCTATCATTACACACCCACACAATTCCTACTTCTACCACTGAGGCCTTATCTCGCCTTGAGTGGAAAAGAGCTATGGATGTGGAAATGGAAGCTCTGGCGTTCCGCCAAATGTGGTCTTTGGTTGATCTTCCTCCCGGGAAAGATGTGGTTAAGCGTCAGTGGGTGTACATTATTGAAGTACAACCTAGATGGCTCAGTTGAGCGTCGTAAGGCCCGGCTTGTTGCTAAAAGTTTGAGTAAAACTTATGGGGTGGGCTATTTGAGACATTTTATCATGTGGCACGTCTTAATTCTATTCGTGCTATTATTTCACTTGCTGTGAATTTTGATTGGCCATTATATCAGCTAGATGTGAAGAATGCTTTTCTTTATGGTGATTTGTATGAGGAAGTATATATGGAGAAACCTCCTAGTATGTTGCTCTAAGGGAAAATCATAGTAACATATGTTCGCTGCATAAGACTATTTATGGGTTGAAATAGTCTCCAAGAGCATAGTTTGAAAAATTCAGTTTAGTGATTGTGGTTTTCACTAGTTTTATTCTGATCATTCTATTTTTATTCGCAAGGAGTTGGGAGTGGTCATTCTTGTTGTATATGTGGATGATATAATTGTCTCTAGACAATGATGTGACCAGCATTTCTAAAGTCAAGTCTTTTTATCAGCATAATTTTCAGATCAAAGACTTGGGAGCTCTCGGCTATTTTTTGGATATTGAAATTATACGAAGTAAGGTATTAATATGTCCCAGCGAAAGTATGTTCTTGACCTTTCGAGTGAGATTGGTACATTAGTTTCCAAGCTAGTTGATACTCCTATGAATCCAAATCAAAAGTTAATAATGAAGATGATATTGAAAATAAGCGTCAAACTGACTTATCCTACTGTTACATGTCCCGATATTCCCTTGCTATTGGTGTGGGAAGTTGTTTTGTCGCATTCTTCAGTACCTTAAAAGCTCTCCTGGTAAGAGACTGATTCATAATCCAAACGGTTCTTCCACTCTCATTGGCTATTCTGATGCTAATTAGGCCAGGTCAGCATGTGATCAACAGTCTATGACTGGGTATTACACCTTTCTTGGTGGTAATTTGGTTTCTTAGAGA
Organism: Rhodomyrtus tomentosa; assembly: GCA_028455895.1. NCBI lineage: Eukaryota > Viridiplantae > Streptophyta > Magnoliopsida > Myrtales > Myrtaceae > Rhodomyrtus > Rhodomyrtus tomentosa. The sequence goes on along the minus strand of JAPCWY010000002.1, from coordinate 36,191,223 downwards.
AGAAAGAAGCAACAGACTACCAATGCCAGATCCAGCACAGAGCATATACTGTGGCTAAATTTTTGTGGTTGAAATCCCTTCTCCAAGAGCTTGAATTTCCCATTAATCAACCTATTGATATGGTGTGTGATAATCACGCAGCTATATATACTGGTGGGAATCCTGTTTTTTTATGAGCAAACTAAGCATATAGAAGTTGACTGTTCGTGATGCCGTGAAGAGGGAGTTGATTGCTACTCTAGAGATCAGTTTGTTGATATCTTCACTAAAGCGTTGTTTCGTCCTGCCTTTGTTGTTGGTTGTTCCAAGCTAGGCATGGGTGACCTATATGCTCCAGCTTGAGGAGGAGTGTTACGTTACTTAAAGTAATAGGGTTTATTTTCTGGGCTTTATTTCTTTTAACATACATAAGGGTACAATATATAGTAAATATAACAATAGGTGTCGAGTTTCTGTAATATAGAAATAGAGAACTCCTTATTGAAATTTTACAATCTCTCTCTTCTTTTCCTCTCTTCTTTTCCTCTCTTCTTCTCCTCGCTTCTTCTCCTCTCTTGGCTATTTACAGTAGATTCTCTAATCAACTTTGTGACACTTCCAAATCCTTACTAGCTCAAGTTCCTTAATGTTATTTGCCTAAAACTTATTAGTGTGACCTACTCCTTTTCCAACCCAAAACAGACATCTTCTCATCAAAACATATTGTCTCTTAACATGTTCAAACTACCTTGACTGGGTTTTTCCCACTGTTGGAATATATAAATATATTAAACCACGCTTTCCTCTAATAGCTTAAACTTTTAGAGCAGTTGGCAAGTGGTCTTACAAAATCTTACATGGTATTAGAGCAGAAGATCCTGAGTTCAAATCTTTACAGGCCCTATTTGTCTCCCCAATGAATTTGTCAACGCTTAGTACCAGGCAAAAGACCAGACTAAGCGTGAGGGGAAGTGTTGGAATATATAAATATTAAACCATGCCTTCTTCTAATAACTTAAGCTTTTAGAGCACTTGACAAGTGGTCTTACAAAATCTTTCACCCACCATATTGTCAATTAAAGCAACCGAGACATTCTCAGATAGTTATTTCTTGCTCTCAACTACGCTGTTGTTATTTATGTTCTAACACTTGAGGCCCTGAACACTGCTGGTCATAGAGTATAAAGCACTTTATTGGTCCTGTAAAATCCATACTTACCGCTATTTAATCACACAAAAACAAATCCATAGACCCCTTTCCAAAATGGATCAAAGATACCGAAACTGCTCACTTGTTTGTACTTCTTCACCTTTGATTTTCACTACTAGCCCAATCTTACCTCATCCTTAACTAACTTGCTTCCATGTATTTCATTCCTGACCAACTAGCCAGATGCCCTTTGCTAAGGGTTCGCTCCACAATTCCAGCTTTGAACTCACTCTTGTGCCAGTGGTGAATAGCATAAAGCACTCTATACCGATGTACCAGTAAGCTCATCCACCAATGAGGGAAAAGATGAGATATCAAAACAGCTTCTTTAGACTGTATAATACATACCAGATTTGATTGGATCAACGCGTGTGAATCTAAAATGGCAACATCTTCTTTAGACCGTCCTAGGGAAGTATCAGCTTGCAGGATATCCTACGTTCACGAAGAATTGCAAAAAGTAAAGAACGAGAAAAAATCAGCAGTAAGTATGGAAGCTTCAACTGACAAAAAGACTCTGAAACAATAAATGGCATCTGATGGATCCAAAATTCAAGGAACGCCATGAAGAAAACCTTCAGAAGATCTATACACATTTATATGATATAGTGACTTCTTATATTTACCAGCATCCAAAAAGGCCAAACCGAAACATGTACCCAATCCCCCATCAAAAGGTGCTTTTGGCAATAAGACTCGCTCTTGGCTTATAGAGAGCAAGTCCAATATATTAGTTATGGCAAGGAACAGCCTTAGACCATGCAATAATGGCCAATTTTACTGGAAAAAAAATTCCTTTTTGGCATCTCAATATGCTTAAACAAAGCATTACCTCCACAACCTCACGTAAAAAGTGATTTTTGCCAGCAAACTGCACAACTGCTCTACACTGGGGACAGAGTACTCTAGTACGTCTTTCTTGAGATCTCCTTAACCACTCAGAGAAGCATCCATTGCTGCAATGCACCAGGACAGGCCACTTGATACCCAGCTATCATACTATTGACCAAGAAGAGATTAAGTTCCAGACAGACCAGAAGTTATGAAGGCAAGGGGCAACGGAAATGACGTCGTGCCATATGTTCAAGCAAATGCCGCATTTTGCATTTTCAATGTCTATAGAGATCTGGAAGACCAAAATATAACATTAACTGATATTGATTTCGACAGACAGTCAAGCAGTTACACACACACCCATAATAACATGATTAAATATTTAAGGGTAAGTACATTTAAGTCCTAAAAATTGTCGCGAAAGTGTAATTGAGTATCAAAACTTTAAAAAAATGCAAGTCCTACAATTTGTCATAATGTGCAATCGAGTTCCAAAATTTTCAAAAAGTACAATCGAGTCCTAAAATTTATCAAATTAGTGAAATCAAGTCCTTCCATTGATTACTCTTTTTGAAAGTCTTAGACTCGACAGCACTTTCATGACAAGTTTTAGGACTATATTGCACTTTCATAAAGTTTTAAGGCTTGGTTAGACTTTTTGAAAGTTTTAGGACTCGATTGCACTCTCATAATAAGTTTTAGGACTTCCAATACACTTATCCCAATATTTAATTACCTTTAAACGCTTCTCACACCGCTCGGCAGCAGGGATCATTTCAAACCTATAGCTCAGATGGCCTGCATAAAAAACACATTCAACAATAAAAAAGCAAGCCAAAAATTGTTCATACCAGGCATTTGAGAATTATATGCACAGCACAAGCATAAATAAGATGATTTAATGATCTAAGCCTGTAAATGGAAACACAATAGCATTTAAGTAGAAAATAGCAGATGCATTAACACCCTCCATCTGAAACTTATCATTTATTAAGCCCTCTGACTGCACCAAAAAAGAAAAATAAATCAACAAACTTGAAGAAAAAACATTATGAAGAAAAGAATCATAATAAGTTCGACAAAGCATATTTCAGTGTAAAGATGACAAGGAAAAGTTACTATCAAACACCCAGAAAAAAAGGACACGTCACTATTTATTCTCAAAAGCATAAAGAAAACACTAAGCTGACCTTCTCTATCAGGCCCTGGAATGATTTCAGAGCCAGACTGTATAAGCATAATGTCTTCACTTTGAACAGTCACTCCATCAATAAGAATCGTGGTTGAGCTACATCAGCCAAAACCCACCAAAAATGAACCCGCAAAATCAACAAAGGAAAGAAGGAAGGAAAAAAGCAAAGCAGCAAAGAACATAATCAGTCAAAGGTTTCAACAATAGCAGAAGCACAAATATAGGAAAGGCTGCAGCACCGATGAAAGTACAGATCCATGACAGCAAAATTCAAAATGAATCCCTGTGAGAGATACCTGAAGAGATTGTAGACAAATTACACCAGTAAAACTAACCTTGCTGCACGTATTTGCATTTCCCTGACTACAAAATTTAGCGTAAGGCATTCAAGGATTCAAGCACCAAGCAAAGTGATCATTTGGTTTGATGAAAGCCAGTAGGTTATTCCTACACACATAAAACGAAGGAGTTTACATGATGAGATGGACAGATTTCTCATCGTTCTATCCACCCTTTGATTAAAAAATTCCAAACAAAAACTTTGTTAGAACAAGTTTAGCATTAAGATGTCCCCCAGGAAAGCAGTTCCTAGAAGTGTAAAATAATCTATCGGCTAGAATGAAATAATCAGTTTCATCCTCTCTCTTTCTTCATACAGAGTTAGTACCCATCTATTGAAAGAAGGGTAACTTGGAACATAACCTTTTTCAAGAACAACAGCCTCAAAGTTAAAAGACAATTCTTTCGTTTCTCCACTGCCTGCTCTTCATGTTCCTTCCACCATATTTTGAATACCCCTGTCTCTTCTTAAGTTCTCTAATTATGTAGAGGATCTTCATTACGTACTTTCTTTTGTGTCAACACCACGGTTTCTCCAAAAGCAATAATATGATTTCCATTTGCTTCTTTGGCAAGCCATAAATTTGACGAAGGAATAAACAAAATGCAGTAACAGTGGAAATTGGTCTATGAAAAAACACATTAAAAATAACAGAAGGAAAACAATTTCTTGTTTCTAGGGTAAAAGCAACATTGGTAATTACATTGAAGATAAAAAAAGGAGCAAAAACAACAAATCAAATAAATAAAGAAAGAAACTTTCGCTTACATGCCATGGATTTTACTTTACCTCTTGTTCTGAATCATAGCAGAAGATTGATCTAAACTCCTAGTTATTTTGCACCAGTCATGCTTGTCGTCGGAAGAGCATGAGATCTCAGAGTAGACGACCGTCTCATTTGATCTAATGTCAACAACAGAGTACATCGAATCTGCTGGAACTGCAATTTGGAAAAGAGCAAGTTAAATCCAGCGTCTGGCATCAAACATAGAAACCATACTCTGTAAGAAAACCTAGATACATCTATACAATTAAATTCTGGATTAATTCTTTTCTTTTTCTTTTGAGCTTGAAAAACATTTCTTATAGAAATTTAAAATAAAACATTTTTTTGTTATGGATCTAGGATGGGCTTTCTAGAGACCCCCCTGACCAATTCTCGAATGAATTGCCAAAGACCCAATAAGTCCAATATTGATTCCTTCAGATGCATAATTTCAACAAAAGACCCACACCCAAGTTCCATAGCCTTGGGGGCTATCCTGACACATGCTTAAGAGACTCTATTTTTTTCATTGGATCCCTTACATTAGAGAGTCCCTTCTCAAAAGGCATGAAGTTAAGAATGCCTAGGCTTTTCAAGTAGCATGTGAAGACCTATATGTAGTACATTTGCTTGACTGCAATCTCCAATTTCATTCTCATCAGAAATTCTCATTATGGCTAAACAAGAACTCTATGGACCTATTTCATGTGGTAACATGAATACGTGCAATTAATTGTGCCATTTGCCAAGATCCATCGTGCTAGAAGAGTTGGACATAAAATGATTCCACGTACGAGAGGTTTATGTGGCTCATCCCTTCAATATTTCTAGTAGAAAACAGTGACTAAGTAAATTATCCAATGGTCTCTGGTAACATTCAGCGGATAATGTTATTTTCTTTAAATCAGCTTCTCGATTCTCTTCCTCTCTTATGTTGTTGAGCTTTATTTCCTCATCTAGGAAAAAAATTTCCTCTCAGCAGTATGTTGAATAAGTTGCTTAAAAACAAAATGTGTCAAACTTGTTTAGTTAAAGTTCATAGTTCAATCCGATTAAGTGAGCTTGCTCTCTTGCCTATGCTTGTAACTCTTCCTTTTGTTTCTCTAGCTTAACTCAAACAACTATCTGTTCGGACTCTTGATCATTGTCTCGACTCTCGAGACGAAAATGGATGCGGCAATCCCCAGCAATAAAGCAAAGTGTCGATAAATTAGAGCACATGAATAAGCATGGTAGTTAAAACAGTGTTTCCACGATGCCAACTAATATCTCAGCGGTGCTTTCAATGAGCCTTCGGTTCCACCTAACCACATTCCGTTTACGTCTGTAAGCTTTCTTTTGGTACGCGCATGTGAAAGAGAAAAACAAGGTTGCACGACAACCCAGAAAAATACATGTGAAGGTACCCAATTACACCACGAAAACATCAGCCTTGGCAACTGACGGAAAAGAGGATTCTTTTTCACCCTTTTCCTATTCAATTTAGATAGACAAGAATGCGTTCCATTTTCGCAAGGTTGGGGAACAACCACGGTATGCTCTTGAAGTGAACAAAAGGGTAAAAATGAAATCTTTCTAACAAGTACCACATGCTTCATGGAATAAACTGGGAGAAGAAATGGAAGCATAGAGAAGGAGATAAAGAAGAAGAAGAAGAAGAGGAATACTACCAAGCTTAGCCCAGATATCAGCGTCAAGACAAGGTTTTGAACCAGAGGACTCCGCCATTCCCACCATATATACACTCCCGAGACCGATCAAATGGCCTCCCAAACGTAGAAGGGCGCACAGATATTGGGTGTGTGTGTGAGAGAGAGAGAGCTAGAGAGAGATATTTGTTTATACTGCAATTGCAAAGGACGAGGAGAAAACGTGCCGAGGAAGCGCACACGCTCATCTCAATGTGAACTTCACGCGGAGTTTTTTCCTTTGTTTTTTTTTTATTTTATTTTTAAAGAAAAAATAATCATCTAAGCCATATATGTATTTAAGGGATATTATCTCCTAATTAAGGACCCTTCTCTAAAAGACAATGTCATTAATTTACATGTCTATTAATGGAGATCAATCGCAACATGGTATGTGTAAGATCTGATGGATTAAGACGTAAAATGACATTATAACACATCCATACCATTTATAAACTAAATATCATGCACGGCGTTTAAAATTTGATTTCTCTGTGTACAATTAAATACATTGAAAACTTCTTTTTTATGAACAATTATTGTGCTTACCAAGAGCTTAATCTCACGTTGCTTTGCTGTGCGCAATTATATATGTATGCATGCATGGTCCCGCCCAAAAAACTAAGACAGCCTTAGGTCTCTCTCTTTTTGGCTTGGCTTTGACACTTCGTCTCTGTGCCTCAACCTTTCTCTCGCGAGATAATACGATCGTAGCAACAAGATTACAGGGAAATACCCCAAAAAAAAAAAACTGAAACCTTTTGAAATATGTAGATATTGATAATCCATTCCATACTTTTTCAATTGCTTAAAAAGCAGCATTTCAAAAACTAGGGAAAATAGTGATGAGTAACTGGTAAAAGTTAGTAGAAGAATGAACTAGAAACTCCGGTGGCTCGACCATGATGCCAAACAAGTACCAAAATAAATAGGTCGTAATAAGATGCTGCACCCTAGAGAAGTACAAATAGCTTGACAAATGAAAACTTGAACGAAAGAACAAAGTGAAACCACAAATTGCGTCGAGATCTCGACGGAAAGTTACAACCCTCATCGCACATTTCTTCAACTTCCACTTCGACGTGGTTAAAATAAGTCTGGAAGACTAAGCGAACTATCCAAACTTTGGGCTTTCGTAGCACTTTCTCCACGAGATCGTGTCGTACTAGAGCACCAATTGATGATCTTATACCATAAGCCAAAACCGACTAAGAACTTGGTGTCCATTGATGTGAATTGTGCAATCAGACATCTAAGCGAGGTTGCAGTGTGTTAAATGGGTAACCCAACGACATTTGAGCCAAAAACGACCTGGCGAAGAAGTTCTTCGGGAGCTCAATATTGGCTCCTCCAAGCTCGTAACCACTGATCAATTGTCAAAAGTAGCAAATCCAACCTTTGCTCTGCCGATCACATTCAAATTACCGACTCGTCCCTGCATCCGCAATAATGCCTTGACAAATAATTTTACCAAAGAACGCCATAAATTGTTCAGGACGACCAAATGAGTTTTTAACATATCCAAATTATCCAAATACCGTCATAAAGTAACTTTGCCATTAACTGATCAGCTGATATGAAATACCTACACAAGCTGAACGGTGGCATCTTAACTTTATAGCATCCTAGAGAAAGTTGCTCAGATCTGCACCAAATCTTCGCATCTATGTACCCTCGAGAGTTGGTGCAGCTCCTCCAGCCGATCAGACTTGCGACTCCCAATATAAGTTAGATGTTGGCCCTATTGTCTAGGCACTTGTAACTGAGGCGGCTAGTAAATCCTGTACAAAATCTAAATCCTACAATTTCCTAATGTTCTATTTGCCAGTTAAAACCTCCATGGCATAGAGGCATGATTCCAATTACAATGTCACATTTCTTCACAGATAAAAGGTTGACGGTCCAAATGAAGTAAACTGCCTCGCTGTCTGCATATTACTAACAGTATTGTTCATCTCCACCAGTTGCTGCTCCACCTTGCCTTTCCATTTCGCCAACTCCTTGAACATTTCCTTAACATCAAGAAGATCATGACATTAGATATGTGCGTGAACTAAAAGGCAGAATGAAAATCAAACCTATCTGCTTATTGGACCACATAACCAATGGAAAGGCTTGAAGGTCTTACCTGCAACAGAAGGAAAGAATTATCGAACTCCATTTTCGAGTTCACAGTGAAAGCACCTTGTTTCCCGTTATCTACAGCTCCATCGTGCTTCCTGGGTACAAGATCCCACGGATTTCTGACCATGAAAGATATAAAGGGTGAATCTATTGCAACATGTTCGTTTTTCGATCCATGAATCCCAGATTTTACCTGAACATAGCCACTTCTTCCTTTGCTACCTCCAACTCCCTAGCAGACGTTGAATTTTGCATGGGACCATCAACAGGCTTCGATCGAGGCAGAGAAGGGAATGGATTCTGCATCACAACATTACTCTCGAAATTTCCAACGTCAGCACTCTCCAACCAAGGTGCAATATCCTCCGCTTGAATGTTATCCAGGTTAGTGCTCTCCAACCAATCTTCCCATCTTTCTGATGCCGGAGGACTAACAGCAGTCTTGTGCTGCTTCGCAGCCATAGTGCTCAATGAATTGGAAAGTTCCGTGATCTGTTGTTCAGTTTTGCTTTTCCATGCAATCAGATCCTTGTACATTCCCTGCTAGGACATCAAAGACGCTAAGCCCTGAGAATCTATGTTAATAAAACTCATAGCAATTAAACAAGTAGATCACCTGCATGCCACTCAAAGAACTAGTTATTTCCATCAAACGCTGGCTGGTCTTTGCTTTCCAGTTCATCAACTCTTTATACATCTCCTGCTAACAGATGAGGCAGATATAGAACGGGATGAGGCAAAGAGGGAAGGATATGAGTACTTATATATTAACTGACGATTAACAGGCACCTCCACTAGATTAAGTTGTCCCTGCCCAGTTTTCTTGTCCGCCAGCTCTTCGAAATCTCTGGCAACACAGCAAAAGGAATCACATGTTACAACAGGTAAGCTTCTTCGCTGAGTCAATCCTTCCAAACAAATTACCTCTTCATACTGGCCATTTCTTCTTTAAGCTTTTTGAATTCTTCAGCAGAAACAGTCTGCTCGGCAGGAGCATCCCCAGGTTTCCATCCTGACGGTGGAATCCAAAAAGGATCCTGCACTCCTGCTTCACGGCGAATATCAGCTAAATCAGCACTTTCCAGCCAATATTCCATAACTCCGTCTGTATTATGCCATCGCCGGAATCGATCTTTCCCACCTGGCGCCACTTTACCATCAACATGCTTTAATAAGTGGTCAAGCAGCCCAGTATCACCAATTCTTCGACGGCCAGCTATTCTGAGTTCTGGTCGTCTAATTGGATTACCAAAAATGGCCCCTCGTGCCTTCAAGATCTCCAGCAAGCTTTGTTCCGCTTGCATATACCTTCATAATCAAACAAAAATAATAAATAAAATTTGTCGAAAATGAGAAGCTGAACCATTAACTGGGATTTCTGATCTCACCTCTCTGCTGACCATCTGTCTACAGGATGATCACGCCTTTTTGATTTGGCTTTGACCTGTGTACTATTCTTCTTTTGCTTCACCTGTCCACGCTTATGTGGTTTAACATCTTGAAAAAGGTGCTTTCGTTTCCCCTTTTCACACATTACAGGGGATTCTGCAGTTCCAGCTTCCCCATCATCATATCTCACATCATCGTCAGCGATGCAAGCAGAAAGTTCAGGCTTCCTTTCTCCATCCTGACCGCTAAAAGAAGCCTGGCGATCAGAAACCCACTGTGCCATCCCGATGCGTTGCAGTTCAAACCAACAGAGACCCTTTTTAGAAGCCTCTTCCCATCCTTCAGAGCTATGTCCTAAGGAAAAGAAACATACAAGAAGTTTCAAAACACCGCAATAGAAGTCCAACTTAACTCAGAAAATAAGATAAAACAAAACGGTACATGACAGGGTGACACAAGTGACTGTTACTTGAACCAGGACTGACTTTCAAGGGGAAGAACACACCCTTTGTTAATTGTGTGAACACTAAAGCACCCAAAACGAATAGAGAACAACATAAGTGAACACACGCATGAATAGAGAGCAACATAAGAGAACACATGCATGAATGTGTTATGATACCACAAACACACGTGATGAATCCCCAGAAGCAAGGCGCTCGTCCTAATGAAAGGAACCACTCCGACGGATATCTCGCTTCACAAAAGTAAGAACAGATTTATCTGATCATGCAAAAGGATATGAATGCCCAAGTACCATAGTTAGATTTGCTCCAATAAGCAGCTTGCATAAAAAGCATTTTTCCTCGCGAGCCAGATCAAAACAGTCAGGCAAATGAAAACAATTCCCTTTATAGAAGAAATATTAAACTACAGACAACTCAGCAAGATCTTGCTTTAAATGCATGCCCTCACAAGCCAAGCCAGATTAGAACGGTTTGGTAAATAAAAAAAAGTCTCTTTCTAGAAAAGAAGTCAAACTACTTATGGCTGATGAAGTTTTAAAAAAAGAAAAAGAGTGTACTTCATGACAACAATTCCACAAACCCATCATCATCGTGTCAATGAAACAACCAGAGAATAAAAAGTTGATGTTCTTTACAAGACACTTCCATTACAAGGCCTACAGCCAAGGTCTAACAAGCAGCTCAGAGGAGAACAATAGGAAATATACGGTGGAAACTCTTTCCTATATTTTCTAAAGCTTAAACAGCCATATATCTATAAGAAGAGGCAATTATGAACTATTCCTCACAAAGAAACCAGGACTAATGTGGAATCTTCCTCATACAGTGGACCACACCTTCGACTTTGCAAGCTATGATATGATCGAAGTGGCTGTCTTCGCATGACCTGAGCATCAGATGAGCAAAGAAGTTTCAGTATTAAAACCACAGTTTTCAACACGCTCCAGCACTCCTTCCTCTCATTTCGCCAAGATGAATGAGGAAACAATGTAGTACTTCAAGTCCTTCAGACAACTCAAAAGAAAGACGACCAATGAATCAGATGCATGGTCAACACATAATAAATAATCACACGTTTTCGTGCTAAGTGGTTTCAATATTAAGGAAGAAAAGTTACTGGGAACAGGGAGAGAACGGGAAAACAAAATTATTAGCTGAAATTCTGTAAAATCAGATGCTTTCTCGTAAAACAAAATTCTTCGCAAGCACTTTTGTGAGTCCCAAGTGGCTCGTTCTCAACTTTTTCTATGTTCGTAGCATCGGCGGCTTCTCCGACACAAGATTAATCACTCGGGAAGAGAACCATCGACGCCGTCATTGATATTTCAATTTCCATGGATACCCCTATGAGTAAAGACAGGTTCTAGAGGCAACGGTACAACCTCCGCAATAACGAATTAAGAGCAACAAGTTAGAAATAATTGCAATGGTCACGGCAACAAGCAAAACTTCCAAAGATGCGAAGATCACCGAAGATGCCAAACCTGTTGTAATTGGCGACATAACTTAAAAAATACGGACGGCCTCTCGACCAAGAAAGTCGATATGAGGTATTTTGAAAGCATGCTGTTTTGTCTTCCTTTTCAGGAGCAAAGATACAACCTCTGCGAGGTTCGGGGTCAGGCTCAAACGTACCAACCTCCCCGAAACCCGCAACACAAGGAAACCCATAAACCAACAGGGCCAGTAGATTAAGCACATGAAACCTCACTCATACACACACACACCCCACACTCAGCGTACCATACAATGTCAACCACAAGCGCGGTGAACGAGAGGACGACCCGTTCATCACTCTTTCGAAGACCCATTCATCACTTTAACAAGCAGATAAGGCGTGCAAAAGGCAGAGGTCAACCACGTGCAACTCCCAAGAAACAAAAGATACACAAACGAGGGACTGCAGAGAGAAGCTAAACAACCCCAAGGAAGACACCGAACGTACGAATCTCACCTCTGCGCTCTCCCTCGTTCGGTGCTGCATTATCGCGGGGCAAAACATCAAGAAAACAGCGACGATCATGGGAACCAAAAAACACGAGAAGAGGAAACGAGAGAGAGAGAGAAGGGAGACGGAACAGTACCTGGAGCCACAATGCGGGTCGTTCAACATCCAAAGGAATGGGCGTCGAAGGGGAAGGGGAAAGAAAACCCTAAAATCCCTGCAACCGCAAGGTAAAACCCTCACTCGTAAAGCAGCCAAGGAGGAGGAGAGGGAGAAGGAGAGGAAGGAGAGCAGCGAGAGACAGAGAAAGAGACAGAGCAAGACTTGTGTTTTTCCTTTACCTTTTAGCCTTTAGGGTTTTACAGCGAGAGAGAGCGAGAGCCAGATAGACGACCGACCACCTCTTCACTCCTTTTCTTTTTCTTTTTCTTTTTCTTTTTTTTTTTTCTCTATAGGAGCGAGAAATAATATTTATAGCATCAATGCAAAACGAAAAAGGCGTCACACAAACGGACGAAAAAACGGCTTTTTTTAAATATAAATATATATATACACATATATATTATCGAAATAATATAGTTTAAATAAGGAAAAGCAAAAAAGGAAAAATCGAATGCTTTTTTTTGTTGGTAGTGCCTCATCACCCCTTATTCACATTCCTTATAAATAACTTATGTATTTCAATCACGTCTACAAAATTTATAATATATACTTCTGAAAAATAATTTCATATTTTTACTCAATAATTTGATCAATCAAGCTTGAGCTAGTTGAAGAAAATAAATTTAACTTAGAGCTCCAAGTCGACCCAGCCCTCGACTAAGGAACGAAATTAGGAACACCCGAGGGAGTCGAGTTTAAGCTGGAGGTACGAATAGCTGCGCCGTCTTGACTCCACTCAATTGCGCTGTTAATTGTGTTTGATCGTATATACCCAAAACCAGCACCCGATTTCTTGGGCGTCGAAGCATTTGATTCTTTTAACGGCCCGTTATATTTTGTCGATACTAAAAATAGCATTTTCAACGAATTGGGAATGGCCCCCGTTCAATTTGAATTAGATTCGTGGAAGCGCAAGTTTAAATGCAATTTCTTGCTTGAGAAAAGGTGGCCGTATTTGGAAACCCAAATACACCTTTTTCTTCCGCCTTACGGATTTTTCACGCTTGATTACGACGAATCATCATAATGTCATAAATCACTTTTATGACGTATTTTGTTCATTTTTATACGCTGTAACGGGCCGTACGGTTGGATCGGGGTACCATCAAAGTGCTCATCAGTTGCATCCGTATTGCGTTCAAATAGTGAGACTGCGTAGGGATCACTTCTTTGCATCTATAAGTAAGACCCCTAAAGGTGTTGGTATCTATACGTGATGAGAGATCAAGTTAAAGACTCGGCAGGATCACGATTCACCTTAGAAATGCCCGACCAGGATTCCTCTGCCCATCCATTCATCATTTGTAAATCCCGAAAGGACGGCGTCATGGCAACCTTTCCTTGATGAACTCTGAGAATTCTCTCCATACAGACGTAGAGCGGAAACCGACTTTGGAGAAAGCAACCCGAACTCTTGCAGCGTGTCGCAGCCGCCTGTGGCGTTACTGCTCTGCAATCCTCTTCCTCTTCCTATCCAACAGTCCAACTATCTCCCTCTCACTATATATACACTAACACACAGGCATATAGATAGTAAGAGCTCCGGATATTACACAAAACACGCGACAACTGACAAACTTCCGATTAGGATTCCGCAACTCACCGAGCAGAAAGGAACACACCCCCCCCCCCCCCCCCCCCCCCACAATGTCCTATAGGGCTCCGGATATCACATAAAGATGCCAGGAAACGATAACATAATCCTCCTAATCTGTAACATTAGCACAATTAAGCAATAAGCTCCTAGGCAATCAATCAATTCACAGCATGTTCAGAAAGGTAACAAAGAAAGGTCTATAGACTTGGGGGAAGCAAACTACTCCTTCATTCTTTAAAATCCAAGTGTGCCATGCGGCATTTTTACAACCTTGCCGAGTTAATTCCGGAAGCTTTTCATTTATCTGAAACGGTCAACAAATCTTAGCTGTGCACCAATAGAACATGACTGCTATCTCCCACATGGATACTCCATCCGATTGTTCCCCTGCGTGATTCCGAATTTCACTGCATGTGTATGAGCAATCTTCAACGTTCAACTCTGTAGGGAATTAAACTCTTCTCTACCCTGAGTTCATTCCCACAACATCCAGCTTCAAGTTTCAACCAAAGTTACCGTGATCGAATCCCGAATTGAGATGAGCAAGATGACCTGAAAGCCCCCCCAGTAAAGACTGGTTTCCCCCAACTAGTAAGACCTTATGAAAAAAAAATGTCCGCATGGCCATTCATAAGGGCCTCGATGGAAAGCCGTAAGTCTTAGTATCCTCAAACAACGAGAACAAATAGCATGAACCAAATGAACAGCCAATGAATCCTGCACATCGGAGTTCTCCATATTCCAACTAAACTATCCAAAGTTGATTGAACTGAAAACACTAGCAGATTAAATGAAACGCTTAGACCATTTTAGCTATCATTTTCAGCTGAGATAGGCAGAAATACTGCGTAAAAATTTCCTCAACATGCCATGATCATCAATAAGCTACATTCATGATTGCATGTAGCTGTCCCAGGCTGTTGCGGTATTATGGATCTCAAATCTACTCAGGCACACTTTAGAAAGCCACTTACTTCACACTTATCTCGTCATTCATGTATAGACAAAGTAAATTGATAGAATTGACCTTTTGATAATTAGCCGAGAAAATATAGCATCTAACAAATCCAGAACCATACTAAAGAATATAAACTTCAGAAATCTTTCATTATCTACATTATCCGTCATTAATCCAATCAAATAACACAAAATTATACAATTTCGATAAGAAACACCGACGAATAAAGGACATGTTCTGCACGTTGTCAAGCCGCTCACATTTTACTAGGCATAGCAAGATACTTAGTATGACGCCCCTGAGCAATAATTTTCCCACTACTTTTCTTTCTTAACTCTATGCTGGTGACACCAACAGCCTTCCCAACACGCAAAACCTTCGCCTCAATCTCAACTTCTTCCTGAATAAAGTCAGAGAAATTTTTCATGTCTAATCAGCACCTGCAGTACCCCAAAAAAGCTAACCGCACAACGTACATGATGACACAATAAAATCAAACCATGTGTTGCAGCATTTCGTTGTTGCGTAACGTGACAAATTTAAGAAACAAGAAGTTATGTGCAGTGCCCCGGAGGAAAACATCTATCCTGACACTAGAATTTAGAATACCATAGAAACTGTCATTTAAAACCACCATTTCACCGATAAACAGTCCATCCCTTCACTGTATGCCAACAGCTCAGTTCATCAAACAAAATTTGCCTTTTAGAGTATAAAGAATAGGTCAAATGCTTCATGAACTTTGCAGCGTCTAGGTTCATGCTTTAACACGTTAAGTGGCTTTATCTGTCTATCTGTGGCTTGGCAAACTAATTTGCTCAGGTACAATGCCAATCAAAAGCTTGTTTTCTTTGTGCTTCTGTAGGAATAACCACCGGTAAGTAAGAAATCCAGCTATGATGTTTTTCCAGATTAATTAGTTGCATTTTCCCGGGATAAGTAACATGTAGAACCAACATCTCGGAGACCACACAAATCTGAAGAAAATTAGAGAAGCAGCTCCAGCAGGAGACTATTGGATGAAGACTTTGTCAGATGTTGCGACACTGTTGGTTCTTAATCGGTGTTTGAATTTTGCTTGGCGAACTAATTCTTAAAAAATCAATCTGGTGAACCTAGTTCTATGGGGGTACTTTGCAAGGGAAAAGGTACTGTGACGCCCCCATTTGGACAGGTGGTTCCATCTCCTACTTATCAGTGACAGAAAGCCAAATAGACTTTGAAGCACCATTTGTTTTAGCTTAAATCTGTTATCAGATCTCAAGTGCTGTGCATATTCTTCTCTTTTTACATATCAGATGTTCTAGAGAGAGAGAGAGGCTCACATCGAGAAAAGCAGCATCCAAGTAGGAGACGTTAATCTCGACGGAGACGCCTGTGTGGGGGGCTCCGACGGTGTATATGACGGCGGAACCCACCAAGTCCACCAGCGTCGCCGTTGCTCCGCCGTGCAAGAAGTTGCCCGCGTTCTGCAACAGAAAAATTCAGGAGAGAAGTTCCCTAAGTAAGAACCCTAGAGGAAGCAAGCACCAATAGCAACAGGACGACGGATCCCACATACCCAGATGAGCAACAGCATGAGATGGAGATGTGGGGAGAGAGCTCAGAGGCGAGGCTACCTACCAGTAAACGAGGGGGTACGTTCATGGAGCAGACGATGCGACCGGGCTCGACGACGTCGAGACGGAGGCCTGACAAGACGAGGCTCTCGAAAAGCTTCGGAGGCAGCTTGTCATCTCCGTCTCCCCCCGCGGCCTTCTGCAAGTATCTTCTCACGTCATCCTCCATCTTCTCACCAATTCAACTCTCTCTCTCTTTGGGAACGATGAAGCATTTTATATGCTTCTTCTTGGGATTCGTGGATGATTCTCACGAACTGATTCAAATAGATACAAATTGAATGCTAAATGAACATATGACAAGAGCCATGTGAGGTCCACACTAAGATCATTGAACCCAAAAAAAAAAAAAGATTAATAAGCTGATGATTTGATTTTTTTTTTCATTATGTTTGAAGTAGAATTCAATGAAGATAAATTTGAGATCAAATGGACTCGCAAGGTCCCTACTTGGTACTTCGATGAAGTTGTCCATTGAGGTAGGTAGTTGCATGTTTGTTATAAAAAAAACTATCTATTTTTTTTTCCTTTTGTTCTCAATAAGAGAGATATCAATTTGAATTTATGTCAGGAAGATGATATATTTTCTTTATACGACAATTGATGGATAGATATAGAGAAAGGAATAAGGAACTTCACATGGTGTTTATTGATCTCGAGAATACATATGATATGGTTTCAAGAAAGGTTTTGTAGTGGGTTCTTGAGAAGAAAAAATTACCTTCAAAATATGTAGAGACAATCAATGATGTGTATTACTGTGTTACTATATGTGTGAAGATTTGTCATGGCATATCAAGTTATCTTTCAATCACAGTAGACTTACACTAAGATTCTGTTTTGAGTCCTTATCTTTTTGTCAAGTGAAATAATAAAAAGTATACAAGATGAGGTGTCGTTGTGTATGCTATCTACAGACGATATAGTGTTTATTGATAATACCGGAATTTGGGTTAGCGCTAAATTAGAATTATGGAAAAACATCTAAATGATTCACATTAAGTCGAAGTAAGACCGAATATAGAAAGTGTGAGTTCGAAACCGTCAATATGCTCAGACAGGAGATATCTAAGAAAGATTATTTTAGATATTCGAGATCAATATTGCAAAATCGGAGAGAGATTGATGAGAATGTAAGCCACCGAAACAAAGAAAATTAGATAAAATAACGCAGTGTATCAGGATTTTTATGTGATTGCAAAATTCATCTTAGGCTAAAAGGAAAATTTTATAGAACGTCAGTAAGACTTGCCATGATATACGATACTGAATGTTGGTCAGCACAGAGGTAATGTGAGAATAAAATGAGAGTAACGAAAATGAGCATGTTAAGGTAGATGTGTAGTCATACAAGGATGAATAAGATAAGGAATGAATATATTCGACGAAAAGTTGAAGTAGAACCGGTGGCATAAAAGATTAGGAAACATGGATTGAGATGATTTGGGCATATGCTTCGAAAATATTAGACGTTTCGGTAGGAATAGAAATTTGCTACCGATAGCATAACACGAAAAAAAAGGAAGAGATCGGTCTAAACATACTTGGGAAAAAGTAGTAAAACAAGATTTAAGAGAGTGAATAAATTAACATACGATTTGTATTAGTATTGTAGAGGGACGAAATTCTGATGTTCCTGACTATCTTTTTTAGTCATTTCCACTGTATATATTTATCTATATTTTTATGTTTATTTCTTTATTTTTACATATTAATTTATTTTTTTCTCGATTGATCTTGTTTTTATTTTATGTATCTTTGAGGTTCATCGACCGAAGACCCTAACTAGTTTGGGATAAAAATGTTATTCATGTTGATGTCATTCTCAATAACCCAAAGGAAAAATCCTTGTCGTCCTTGTCCTGCAGCCGGTCGCGGCAAGAAGCGATCCTGCCTCCAGCTTGCCAAGAAACGAAAGAGAGCGCCAGCGACACGAGCATCCCGATGTAGCGAGAATGTCATGAGAAGTGTTTTTTTTCTTTTCTTTTCTTTTTTTGTTGCTATTTTGAGGATTGCTTTGTGAGTCGAAAGAGCCGTGTCCGAGTGAACTGTCAAGTTTGACTCTAGTCTCGTTCCACCAACAATGCCAACCAAGGAGAGAGAGAGAGAGAGAGAGAGAGAGAGAGGGGACGTTGAGGTTGTCTTGCTTTTTCTGTGTAATGAGGGGTTGCATTTGGTATGTCCTAACTGGCTTTTGAGTGTACGCCAAAGACCTCTTCATTTTCAGTTACATAAGGACCAAACAAACCACTCTCTCTTCTTTTCTGTTGCTGGTTAACGCATTTTCACGCATGATTGAATGAACGCATGACTGCAGGGGCCGTGGCGTCTCTGCCCCACCATCAATCTTCAAAGTCGCTCCCAAGGTACGAATCCATTCGCTTCCGATACCCATTTTTCCGCGTCTTGTCTTCGGCTCATCGTTTCCCATTGAGCTCCATCCTTTGAGCTCCATCCTTCAATTTGCATCGCCGTAGAATGTCAATATCTTCGTGATGGAAGAAATGCAGGGCCTCTATGCATCACCAACTGGGATCTAGAGCCGCTAATAATGATCAGACAGGAAAGCAAAATGTCACCAGAGTATTTCCACAATATGCTCTTCCTTTCATCTGCACAACTCATGTTTCTCCACCTGCATCGTCAATGCCTACCTTCCTCATCTTAGTAAGCCTACCTTCGTGCCACTAATTCAACTGAAATGATGATTTTGAAGTTTGCTCTGCCTAATTCCATGTGCTAGTTCATGGCCTTTGTTGTTGATCCCACTTTTTAGATGCTGGTAAAGCCAAGAAATACCAAATCCACTATAATCCTAAGTCAATTGCTCCAATCTGATCTTGCTGGTATCCAATCAAAAGACCAGAAATCATACTAGTGGTAGAGCAATGCATTTCTGCACGTTTGAGGAGGTCTTTTTACCTGCCGCTTTCAACACAACCCAATCTGCATATCACTCCTGACAGATATTGACAACGACAGGGGGAAAATATGAAGCAACAAAGCCCCCGTTACTCGATTCCGCGTTTCTCCCTCCCTATCACATACCAGAAAGGTGCTCGGCTTCAGAATGATAGTTTCTACACCTTTCTTGTGGGTAACCAGCACCATGCCATCTTTTTAGGCTTTCCCATTAAGTTTTTGCTGTTGCTCCTGGTATAAAGACTCCAAACAAAAAGCCATTAGAATACACGCCATGCTAATAAACTATCAATAGAGGCGACTAGCATGCTTTTGCACACACTACCATTCTGATGGAACCACGGCAAGAATTTTGATAAGTATTTTCAAACCTTACTACGACAAATAAAACTTCAGCGTGTAAAATAATAGGCCATGTAGTAGCATAACCATTCCTCTTACTACTTGCAAACAATCCATTACTATTAGGAGCATTTGGAAATATTTTTTTTCTTGATTGTTATATAAGGCAAAGGTCAACACGAGGTTGACTCTTCTATTCGTGACTCCATGAGTACATGTAACAGCACGCATTTGAGAGTTGCAACTTCATGCCATTTCACCAATTTCATTAGGGTAACTTTGAATTTGATTGCAGGATGAAGCCATACCCATAGCAAGGTGAAGAAGCCTCAACTGGGGACAAAGAGAAAAGTCTTCTGTTTTCATTCCAGAAGTGAACATTGATGGAGAAGCCAGCAACACCAGGTGCAGCTGTTTCCAGGCCCGCAACCACATTTGTACAAACCGACACAAACACTTTCCGAGAGATTGTACAGCGCTTAACAGGTCCATCAGGCACTGATGCATCACAGGAAGGCTCTCTCGACAGAGTTGGGATCACAAAGATTAAGAGGCCAACAGTTTCACTGCAAGAGAGAAGGCAGGCCACAAGACAGAAGCTTCAGATAGTCAAACCCACCATCCACTTCAAACCTAGCTCATCAACTGATCAACACTCCTCACTTTCCAAATCATTCAGCAATTCTGATGCCATCTTAAGTCCGCTGGGAACCCCTACTTCAAATTTCTCGAAGCTTTCCATAATCGAGCTACAAAACAGGGAACACACACCTGTGCAGTTCAATAGTCAAGAAGAAGAAAGAGCCATAAAAGAAAGGAGATTCTATCTGCATCCGTCTCCCCGTTCTAGGCCAGGGTTTACTGAACCAGAGTTATTAAATTTATTCCCTTTAACTTCTCCTCATACAAGCGAAGGATCATAACTCGAGCAGTAAAATCTACTCTTGACTTGTAACTTTAGTTAGTAGTGCATGTGTGCAAACCCCCCCCCCCCCCCCCGAACAACACCAACCCTTCCCTTCTCCCCCCCCCCCCCTCCCTCCCTCCCTCCCTCCCCAAAAAAAAAAAAGAGGAAAGATCTTTAATATCTTATTTTCAGGCTATGACAAGCCCCAATATGTTGTATACCTGCGATTTGTATTGAATATGAGTTTCAGCACACTAACACAAGGGACTTCCAGACTGTCCAAGCTTCTTCAGATAATCATTTTCTGCTTCCCTATTTTAAGACTGAGGGCCTGTTTGCTTGTGATTTTTAAGAAGCAAAAGGCCACTTTTTTCCGCTTTCCTGCCAATGTTGTCAGAATCTCAAAAAGGTTATGTCAACATTCATGTATCGTGGAAGCTTCAGATAATGCAAGTTAAGGAAAAGCCAAAGTGCATCCGTCCCAGGTTTTAATTTAAACATCAACAACACCTTTATCCCAAACTAGTTGGGGTCGACGGTTGATAAACCTCAAAGATTCATATAATAAAATAAAATAAAAGCAGTACCGATCAAGGGAAAAGAGATAAATATGTAATGTTGAAGAATAATTATGCATATTGAAGATTTTCCTGTCAAAGAATATTCTCGGAGATAATTCTTGATGTTAGGGATATGATTAGATATTATGTAATTTCTTACTATTCTGTTAGATTAGCTATTTCCTTTCATATGCATATTGTTTTGAATATAAATACCCTTCTCCAATGAAGTGTAATGTCAAGTCGATTGAGTAAAGATGTAGCCTTTCTTGATTCTCTCTTCCTCTCTCTTGAAGATTCTACGTTGTTTTACATGTAAAAATAAATAAACAAAGATACTAATATATATATAGGGAAAGGACTAAAAAGGACAGTCAGGAACATGGAAATTCTGCCCCTTCACAATACTAATAGCCTTCTTCCACTCCATCCTAAAATAAACCGTACGCTATTCTATTTCCCGCTCCATTAAATCCCAAGTTTTAGTTTAAACAAAAAGTAAAAAGTAAAAGCCTATCCATGCACCTTAATCTATGAAAGATCTTCAAAAGTGTATATGGCAAATAAATAAAAATGACGAAAAATTGAGATGCTCTCTTCGTAGGATTGCTTACACTCGTGCAGAAGTCATTGCTATGTGATTCCGAAAAGCGCAAAGGCTCACAGCCAAGAAAACATGATGAAAGCTGTGCAATAACATAAAAACTGCACTTTCCACTTCATACATTTCATCCCTCCAAACATACGCGACATACTTATACAGCTCCAAAACAAAGGCTTCAAAGCCACATTAGTTACATTTTCACAAATTAAGTAGGAAGTATGTGTGGGCAGCATCATATATTTCATCTCAGTTATGTTGCACATGCAAGCTTGCACGCACGAGAGAGAGAGAGAAGGTCGAAATACTACTTGTGTATCGACATGGCCACAACTGCGGCCGCTTAAGTGCCATTCTGTCAATGACAAGGCAGTTGTCCAACTTGAATTTAAGTTATTCAACTGAAGACAACTAAATTGCACACAGGGACACAGAGTAGAAGAAAAAAAGTAGAAAATTTACCTGTCAACCTGGGATAACCGATATTCTCAATGTCCATAAACGCATCGTTGAGAATCAATCATCACTGCAAGCATTAGTAATTAATCATAACAGTTCAAAAAAGTGCTATCAAGAAAAATAGAACAGGAGTTAAGGAACTCTGCTGGGTCTACCCAAGACAATTCCTTCTATCCAATGGGAGTAGAGGAACAATGGAGTGACCAACTTAGCCAAGGGAAACAAATGGCATGAAATTTCCTTCACGATTCAAATTTACCTACAAAAGGAACATAGAGCCGCATAATCAAATGCTCTCAAGTTGCAAACTCGAAAACGTGTCTGCTCGAAGATTAAACATTAAATAGGCAGCTAGCCACACCAAAGTGTACATGGTTAATGAGTTGCAAGTTAAAGGCTACTAGAGAAGGAAAAACTCACTCAAATCACACATCTGCAACACCCAAGCAACAAAAGGATATCTTACATCAAGGCGTGCAAATTAAGTCAGCTCGGCAATGTTAGGCATTAAGTGGAATTGAGTAGCATGACAACAGAGGATCCAGCAAGCCTCTCCTTGATTTGTTGATCCATGGTACTTAAAATGCTGAATATAATGCTTCTTTCCGGATGAGAGTAGTCTCCAGCTATAAACACGTTTTTTCTCCTTTCCACTTCAATCCAGCTGCATCCAGCAGGCTTTCTCAGATCTCTTGTTTTGATGAGCTTTCTCATCTCCAAAACACCATCCCACCTGGCATCTGCAGCATAAAGATTTGACATCACAATGTAGTTCCCCGCATCATTGGCTTCGATTTGAAAAATATGGTTTGCCGCTGCTCGACCCAATTCCACCTCATGGTGAGTCCTACATGCACCCAATAAGGTCGCCCAAATATTTGCATTAGCTTTAACAGGCATCTGAGTCACGAAAGAGTACGCATCACTCACTCGACCTCCTCGAGCAAGGAGATCCACCAGGCAAGCATACTGTTCCATAGTTGGCGTCATTCTGTGAACATTTTGTATGGAGTCAAATATGTCTAATCCTTCATTTATGAGGCCAGCGTGACTGCAGGCAGACAACACACAAGTGATGACGACATGATCTGGTTTTACACCCACTAAAATCATGTCATAGAAAATTTTAAGTGCTTCTTCTCCCATACCATGCATAGCGAAGCCACCAACCATTGTGGTAAACATCACCAGATCCTTCTGCGGGCTTAACTGGAAAATATTATAGGCACACGCTATGCTTCCACATTTTGCATACACATCTAAAAGAGCAGCATTTAGTCTAACATCCTCAAAGCAAGTTCTGAGTGTATATCCGTGACACTGCCTCGACAGATGAATGGAGGCAATCTGAGCACATACAGGGAGGAGGCTCATGACTGACAGCTCATTGGGCTTCCGTCCTCGAGCTTGTAACAGAGAAAAGAGAGTTAGAGCTTCGTCAAAGCATTCATTTTCAGCATAAACTCGAACCATTGAATTCCAAGCGATGAGATCTGTTTCAAACATTTGGTCTAATATTTTATGCGCATCATCATGTGATCCATGGTTCACATATCCAAACAACATTGAGTCGTATGAGACTGAATATTGTTTATTCGACAAACTATTAAAAATTTTCACGGCACCATCCACATCACCGCATTTACCATATGCATCAAGCATTGCGTTTCCAATAGTGGACTCTTTCTCCCCTACCAAAACACCAGACCTGATAATGTATCCGTGTAATTCTTTGACCAATTGTACTCTTGAAATTGAAATGGAGAAATTTACTAAGATAAGCATGGTGACAGTGTCAGGTTTAGTTCCTTCTTTGAGCATCCAGCTTAAAAGGTCCAGAAATTGGCTACGAAATCCTCTCTCACTGAAGGCATCGAGCATCGTGTTCCAAGATACCACATCTCTACTTGAAATCATCAAAAAAGACAAAAAAGCCGCCTCTACATCATCGCATTCTGCATAAAAATGAACCAAGTTATTCCAAACTGTTGTATCCCCAAATAAGCCAGGGTGTCGAAGAACGTATCCGTGGATCTGTTTGCCCCACTGAATCTCTCTTGACTGTGCACAAACAGGGAGAACACAAGCAATAGTGACACTATCTAGGGTAAACCTCTCAGTCGAGACTAGTTCGTGAAAAAGCTGCAGAGCTCTTGACCATTCATCATTTGATGCGTATCCTGCAATGACCGAATTCCATGAAACTAAATCTCTCACTTTCATCTGTCTAAATAAGGTTTCTGCCTCTTCTACCAGTCCAATCCTTAAGTAGAACGTCATGAGTGCATTGCAGACAGAGATCTCTGCTGCAAGCTCAGTTCGTTGAAGCACAAAAGAGTGTATCTGTCTTCCAATGCAGTAAGCGGTGCTCTTTTCCAGAAAACCACAAACAGGCAAAATATTTACAATCGTCGCATGATTGGGTGCCGTTGATCCTTTCAGCATCCAGCGAAACATTCTGAAGGCATCATTTATCAGCTTATTCTCTGCAAACCCAGCGATGATTGCATTCCATGAAACCACATCTTTGTCAGGGATGCAGGTGAATGCAGCATAAGCATCAGTCATAACTCGCCCACATTTTGCGTACATTGAGATTAGTGCGTTTCCCACGAGGGTGTGTGTGTCCAAGCCAGATTTAATGACAAATGAATGCGCCCTCTTCCCTGCATCCAGATCACCTGATCGAGCACACAAAGGAACGATGATGCATACTGTGACGGAGCTCATCTTGGGGTCCTGGACAAGATGCAATTTATTGAACATTCTCATTGTCTCAGCCTCAAGCTCTTTGGACCCAGCAAACCCAGACAGTACAATGTTCCAAAGGACAACATCGGGCCTATGGATCTGACCAAACAACTTTTGGCAGTCATCCAAAGCTCCGGACTTTGCATACAAGTTGAGCAGCGCTTTCGATATACACAAGCAAGAAAGATGACCGAGCTTCAACGAATGCCCATGAAGAGTCTTTCCCAAGTGGAGGGCCGAGAGGGCGGTACAGGACTTGAGAACAGATGAAAGGACTTGGTAATTGGGTTTGAAAACCGAGGAAGACCGGAACTTTTGAAGGAAAAAAGAAACGGCTTCCTTGTGTCGGGCATTGGAGCAATAGTCCCTGATCACGTCGCCCCATGCTTTGAAATCCGGTTCGTGCATGTCCGCAAAGAAGTGGGTACTCAAGTGTTTTCTAAGGCAATATAAAAGGTAACTACCGGCATGGAGACTGCTTAAGCGGCATTTGGACAAACAGGTTATGGGCGATCGGCCCAGCATTGAACTGAACAGCAAAAGCGAAAATTGGATTGATTGCAATAGTGGGTCGCCATGACTGCCGAAAGGAATGCCGTTTGAAAGTCGGCGCTGAGAGAAGGCGGAAGAACAATGACGTCACCCTCTCTCGGTCTCCCCGTGCGACTCTTTCGACGTTAAAACTGTCGGGAGCGACCTCGCGGAGGGCTGAGATCATTTGAATGCGTTCGATTTTGTTGAGGATGAGCTAAGAACCTGCTTCAGGAGGCTCTCCGATTCCTCGCCAGGAGACGTGATTTGAACTGAAGCTGAGGATTCACATCGGGAGAGGCAATGGTGTCGGTCGGGGAATGTTTGCGCTGGCGTCGCTAATCTTGTTTGTCGCTAAAGAAAAACTTCACATGGGCTATCTTTATTCATTTTTCTTTTCTGGAACTTATCTATTTAGGGGTGCACGACAAAATTTTTTTGCAACAGAATTTTTTTTTTTGTATTTCTAAAGTTTCTAAGTAAAATAAATGTGTTTGATAATGACAAAAAATTTCTATTTCTGAAATGAAAATTTATTTGACCGGCGGAGGTGACAATGGTGGGGGCCAACCAGCGACAGTAGTCATCCGACGACCGACAATGACCAGTGGCCGCTGTCCAGCGACCTCCAGAGGTTGGCCAGCAATTGGCGGCGACCGTCGATGGACGGTGGCGACCTTCGGTGATTGGCGGTAGCCATTCAGTGACCAGCTGCGACCTCCGACGACCTCTGGTGACAGGTTGCGACCTCCGGCTGCCGACCAACGATTGGCTAAGCAGGAAGCAACGTTCGATTGGGGACCTCCGGCGGCAACCGACCGGCAATCGGCAGAGGCAGTCGACCAGCGATCGGCGATGGCCGGCCAGCGATTAGAGGTGACCGTCCGGTGA
This sequence comes from Rhodomyrtus tomentosa, assembly GCA_028455895.1. NCBI lineage: Eukaryota > Viridiplantae > Streptophyta > Magnoliopsida > Myrtales > Myrtaceae > Rhodomyrtus > Rhodomyrtus tomentosa. The sequence continues at coordinate 36,164,989 of JAPCWY010000002.1, read as the reverse complement.
CCTCCGGCAACCGGCTGCAGGGGCAGCTGACCGACAAAGAGGTGCAACTGGTGGCGTCCGTCATCGACGAAGATTTCTATTTCTCGAAGAAGTAACTTTTTTTTTCTCATTTCTGCTTCAAATCTATTTATGTTTCTCAAAATTGTTCCAGAAATAGTTTCTTGCATTTGTGTTACCAAACGAATTTATGTTCCAGATGTATTCCATAAATAAAAAACTCATCCATAAACAGTTTCTGAATGTTTATCATGCACCCCCTTACTCTTTTAACTAACCTTCGGATCTATATCACTATTGTAAAATTGATTTACAGAAATGATTCATAACGTAACATGCTGATTTTATTGACAATCGAATATGAACCGCTTAGGTCTATATGATAACCATTCTGATCCTCTGATTCTATTCTCAGAATAGTAAAAAATGAAAATGTTCTTTGGTAATGTATATAATTCCAATTCTAATTCTGTCCCCAGAATTAGTTTTAGAGTAAAATTCAAAAGAAAAAAAAAGGTTATGGAAAAAGAATCACTTTTAAAAACAACAAAATAGGACGAATCTCATATTTATCAATTTTCATTTTTAGTTTTCTAGTCACTTTTCACTCTACCTAATAAAAATAAAATAAAATCGAAAATATAATTTTGTTTAAAAAAATTAGAAAAAAAATATCGAAAAATAGAATAAGCTTAGATTATACTAGTTTGACCTTATTTTCGTTAATTTGGGTCTAAATTTCATCGATTTCATAGATTTCACTCTCCTACAAAAAAATATTATAGAAGATGAGGGCACACAACATATTTCTATGTATTTAGACCATACAACATTTAAAGAAAAATGAGTCATTAATATGGAAATATGTCCATGCTTTATCAAACTTCAAACATCATATATTAAATTTTATGTTTCATTCATGACACGTTAAAAAATAATATATTTTTAAATTATTTTATATGCATTGAAAATTAGTCTTCAATTTAGGATGAAATTCTACAAATTAATTACATAGTTATTTGACTTAAAAGAAAAAAATAGGAAAAGAAACCTTTTTTTTTTAATATAAAGTTTGTGCAGTTATCAAACAAGTTTTAATTATCTAAAACTCATCCAAAAATAGAATTAAAAAAAATCATTTTAATAAGAATCAGTATTGAGGATCAGAAGCACATAATGAGAATGGTTACCATACAGGCCCTTATTTAAATACTCGCTTGTGGTTAACACAACTTATTCTGCATGCTAATGTTACGACACATGGAATTGTTCATTTTAGTTTGGGCTTGTAGTATATCATTACTCAGTCCGCTTGTCTTCACGGACTTTAAGTGACGAGTAAAGAAATAAATGATTCAGTAGATATTAGCAGCATAATTGGTGAGCTCTAATCCATTAAATAGTTTTTTGTTAAATAAATTATAAGCGACTCCTTCATCATCTAATACATTATGTGACCTTTGGGTCGGTCCAATTAATTAATATGTATTTTCAACACTTATCTTGAGGTTACCAAACACATCCTTAGTTCCCTAACCGATCATTTATGCAACATTGTCCATCGCTCTGTTGGATAATTTGAAAATTCCCTCGGAGTCTCCTGATAATCACAAAACTTTCGAAGACTATATGATGAGTTCTAAGATATTTATGTTTTAACTGTTATAATCATCTTATGATTATTAAAGAATGGAAGAAATACCCAGTAAATACAACATGACTTGAATAAAAAAAATTCAAAAAAGGGGAAATGCTGAAGAAGTTTGTGTTACATTACATGCAGTTGTGACGGTTTCGCAATCGCAGGGGTTATCGATCGGGATAACACAACCCAACCAAGGCGGCACTCAAGTCGAGTTGAGCAACCCGAGATAAATGCGATCCCATTAGGGTGGCGTGACCTTTGACAAGACTCGCCTTGGGTCGGGGCCACTCTAGCAAGTAGGCGCCCCAATCGCGTCACCCAAACGAGATAACCCGGAATGCGGTGGGGCATGACGGACACCGCCCTAACCCTTTGTCTCTGGACTTGCAGCATGTTGAAGAAGGAGACGAGAGTAGTCCGTTGGCAATATTGAAAATTTTTCATCATCATCATCATCATCTTCTTCTGCTGTTTCAAACCTCAACCTCTCTTGCCATTTTCACATGCCTCAAATCTTTGCATGGAACCCGTACAATATTTAATAAGGCTGCCCCATACGCTGATCAGTCTTATTAAAATTACATTGCAACCGTTGTCCGACTCATCTTATCTTCTGAAATTTTTAAAGTAAGATAGTGTGTTCTCTCTTCTCTTGTCCAAAAGGAAATTATAAACATCTCTTCCAGATACTCTCAATCGAGCTTAGGAAGCTTCCTTGAAGCTTCACTATACCTCTCTTTCTATTTTACCATAAATTTAATCTCTCTTGTTTGAATAGTGTTGGGGTATAATTCATACTCTCCACGCTGACATCGCTGAGCAGGCGGGGGTCCGAGGGAGCCACCTCAATCAAAGTTTCAAGGGGGCAGCAACCCTTGAGCACTAACGGGCTTTTACTATTTAAGCACGTAATTCTTCATTAGTAGTTTGAGTTTAGGCTCATGAATAACTATTGTTATATATGTTATTTTTCGCTTATAATTGAATGATGTAATGAGAAATGCGATATGTTAACTATAAACATTTCGTTCCTAAGTAGAAGAACTGTTTTCAAGTAGCCCTAGTTTAAGAGTGAACCAATAAAATCTCATTGTCTCGATTTCTCTATCTCGCTTTACACTTTATTTCGATTTGATTGTGCTCCAAATCCTGATAAATGGTTCATGTTCCAATTTCTTTTTTTGTTATTATTTCAGAAAAAGAACTATAAAAAAAAAGTATCAATCGCTTATTTTCGCTCTGTATATCCCGTTTGAGGTATTAAAAATTGCACAAAATCTAATTCTTTGATAACTCAAGGGCGTGAACGCAAAGATCAGATAACTTCAAGGTCCATGAAGGCACTCTGCAAGAAGCTTGTCGACTTCAAAGCCCCATGAACCAATTCAGGCCCTAGGAGATTTCGATCCGGTGTAAATTTACACATAACTATAAGGAGGTGGAGAACTCGCATCAATATGGAGGAGAAATAGAACAGCGTTTAACTCATGTTCCTCATTCAAGACATGGTAGAACTTGAGGTCAAATATTAGAAAGATGTATTTAAGTAAAAGAGCCAAAAACAACTTATTTTGGGGGAGAAAATCAAATATATTTGGCATTTGCTATAATATTATGGACCAGCTTAAGCTGTGTTTCGTCATCGGGATCTCTAACCAGGATAGGATTAGATAGGATAATATATGAAATCCAGGAATTTTGCCATATTCTATCAATTGTTTGGTGAATAAAGCCGGATATATTCATATCATATTATATTCATTATTTAGTATTTGCACATTATGCAAATGAATCTAAAAATGCACAAACGGAGACTATAAGAATCTGCCATAATTCATTGTCAACTCTAGTAAGAGAAAACAATATGATCATTCGCATTTGCAACCGTGAGTATTTTTGTCTCTCTCGCTACTTTCCTTAATTTTCAACATAAATCACAAAGTTACAGAATAGAATGAGTTTTGACTTACTTTTTGCTTTCATAACCTTTTGACTGAACTAGAAACCTACGAAGAATAAGAAGTTTCAACTCCCTTGCCGTTTTTGTAAAGTTTCAACGTGAACTAAAAGACTACATAGAAATGATGAAATATCAACATGAACTAAAGATACACGAGAAGAAGATTTCTATTTTTTTTTTAGAGATTTCTTTCCCCCACATTTTTCAAAAATTCGAAAGATTATTTTTAAGTTTGAATTTGTTCATTTAAAATTTGGAATTTTCAACTTCATTTTTTTAAGCTTTTTTCATTATTTTTATTCCATTCCATCATTTTTTTAATAGAAATTTTACCAAATAACAAACTATACTATCAAAAAATCATTCTTTGAACTCACCGAATAAAAAATCATTCAATTTGTAATGACATAGATATGAAGTGTGTGTGTATATATATGCACAGAATATATATTGCAAAGTAGAAATAAACTAAATATTTATATATAGATATAAATAAAATTAAATTTATTTTTAATATTAGTTAAATATAATTCATATTTAACTTTTTATTATAAAATTGTATTTTAATAACTTGTTTATTCGAGAAAAAATAGCTTTTATACTGCGAACATAAGGAATACTATACACCTCCCCCATTGGATAATTTTATGTAGTCTATATCCCCTTATATACCACTTTATTCAGTCCTGAACAGTAGCCCAACGCAGCCTTGTAATATTAGCCAAACTTGTACAATGCTCCGACCAAAAACAAAAAAAAACTTGTACAGGGCTAGGGAAATTGTAACTTGGTATATTATAACTTTGATAATAGTTTAATATGTACATTGAAGTACATCCGAAATACTATCCACCTCCCCCATTGGACAATTTCATCCATGCTATATTCCCTTTTATCCCACTTTATCCAGTCATGAGCAGTAGCCAAACATAAGATGAAATAATTTTATCATATTCTAATTTTTATTTCGACCACCAAACGCAGCTTTATAGTATTAGCAAAACTTGTGCAATGCTCCAACAAAAAAAAAATTGTGCAATGTTAGGGAAATTGTGACTTTGATAATAGTTCAGTACGTGCATTGAAGTACATTCGTCACCGTGGACAAATACTATGCAAAACTATTTTCCACCATCACTCTCTAATCTCTATAATTTTTTGTATGAGCATGTTGAAATTAGTAAATTCATATTTTTCTTCACTTACTTCTTTAAATTTTGATTCCATGTGAACTATGCATGAGCCTCGATGAAGTCACCCTCAAAAAGTTGTAATTTCACTAATGTCATCCACAGTCTAAACTATCCATTTATTATCTTAATATCATGTGTATTATCAATGTAGAAAAATCCCAAATATACTAGAGTCTCACAGGAGATTGGGTTGTTAAGTATATGGATATGAAACACGCGGGTCTCATGAAGGCGGCCTGATCGAATTGGGAGAAGCTGTAGGTATTATTGCGGGTCAATCTATTGGAGAACCAGGGACTCAACTAATATTAAGAACTTTTTATACCGGTGGAGTATTCACAGGTGGTACTGCCGACAAAAGGAATTCAAATACAAATCGCAGGTCGCATCGACAAAAAAGAAATTGCACGTGTCGAATGGATCAGAGAAGGTAGGGTTCCTCTACAAACCATTCGAGCTAAAATTGATTACCTCGGTCGTTACAAACTCTACTTACCCAAAAAATGAACTTAGACAAATTTTAGTGCAATTCTAGTTCATGGCAATTGACCAATGGAACAAGCAACATGGCGCGGTCATCAATTTGTAATTGGCCGACCTATGCTAAGATGGTGCAGAAAAATTTGATATAGCAAATGATGCGTCATGTTCAACACGTAATTAGAGAAGGGAATTGAATCACGAAACTAAAGGTCATCCATTCGAATATCGCAGGTAGCCCCATTTAGAGCGACTATTTCGCTTCATCTTCATCAAGTTCAGGCTTCGGAAAATTAACCTAATACCAAATAAAATACGCTCGAAACATTGAGGATATCCAAATATTGGAAGGTACAATAATGTGCGAGTTCTATAAGCATCGCAAATTTAAAATTTTGGAGGGAAACTTCAAACTCATCCTCTGTAATTTTTTGTTTTTGTTTTTGGGGGGTCGTAAAATAGATTGTCGGCTTCTCTAGTGTCCTACACGCGGTGTCGCGCCATTACATGCCGACTCCGCTGCCCATTTTTTTTTTTTTTTTTAAAGTTTTGTATAAAGCGAAATTAAGTAAAAGTAATTTTGAAAATATCGGCCTCCCAGTACAGTCCTACATATAAAAATGGAAGCGTGGGATATTTAGGTCTCGAATCTCGATTGCATCACCCCCGGCCTCCCCCTCCAACTCTCTCCTCTGTCAGCGCTTCAGATCTCTCTCTCTCTCTCGATATCGCCACCCTCGAGAGAAGATGGCACCGCCGGCGGCCGCTGGAGGTGGCGGCGGAGGAGGAGGAGGAGGAGAGCAGCAGCAGCAGCAGAGAGCGCAGGGCGGATTCAGTCTCACCGGAATCATCAGAATAGCCGTCTTTTGGTACTTCGCCTCCAAGTTCTTCTCCCCCAAGAAGCCCTCTGATCCTTCCATGCTCATGTCCAATCTCTTCCAGAAAGGCGAATCCCTAGTAATACGCCTCCACTCCATGCTCTGATTTGATTGCCACACCCCAACCTCCCTCCCTCCCTCCCTCCCTCTCTCTCTCTCTCGCGTCGGGGAGAGCCTGCTCAACTTTTTGCGCCTTTCTCGCAGGATATGTGGGTGTACCTCTCCGAACACGAGAAGTTCAATGACTTCGGTAGTGAAGGTGCGCTTATTTGGCATGAGACCAACATTCCCTACGCTGATTGGGGACCGCACAGTACTCGCTCTCTTTCCTCGACCTATCATCCTTCCGAGGTAACGCAAATTCTTTGTCATCTGCTTTTGCACCTTGAAGGCCTAATTTTTACAGGCGGTTGAAACCTACCTTTTTGGTCATTTGAGTGCACAAATTAGTAACGCTGGGAGGAATGTTGATTGCAGGCTCTGAAGCACAATGGGAGTCTCTACGCTCATGTCTTCTTTGCGCGATCTGGCTACCCTCCTGATCCGAGTGATCCCGAGTACCAGCCGCTTTCCGCTTTCGGGAAGACACACCGTATGTTGCCACTGTTTTACTTTTCTCTTTTTTTTTTTTTCCTTACTGCTTGAGCTACATGGCTAGTTATTTCAAGGAACTTCTCGCTTTGATCTTTCAGCTGTTGTGACACACTTACCCAAGTCAAAGGCAGATAAAAGAAAGCGCTTGTTGGGCGGTCAGGGAGAATCTGATGGAGCTGGAAGCGCCTCTGAGGTTTCCCTGCCCTCTTTTAATTTTTTTTTGTTCTCCATATGCGCTATTATTGATTTAGCAGTAGTATGTGCTACGTACCCTACCAGAAATTTACTGTTCGCTGTGCACTATAGCCTATGCCACTTTCATGGCTTCATGTTTTCGCCCATTGGATAGCTTTTTTGTTTAACAACTTATGTTTTGGGTCCAGGTTATTGAAGAAGATAAGGATGAGGGCCCTGTTGAATGGATCCCATATTGGAAGCCAAATGTCACAATTAATCTCGTTGAGGACTTCACGCGGTAATTCTGTCTTTGTTATGTTTTCTCAATTTCGGAGTTAAGTAATAGAATAGATAATCACGTTTTTATTCTAGTTGGCATGTTAACAAGCTTTACTGGTTGATGTTTGTTACTTTGGGTCCATTGAATTTGAGTCCACTTTTCTTGTTGGAATTATGAAACCTATCATTTTGAGGTATTTGTCTGTGTGTCCGTGACTCTGCGCATGTATGGGCGCAACTTTGTGTCATCATAGTCGGTGCTTTGCCTTGATATGATAAGTAACTATGTTTTTGTGTGTCTTGTTCACTCTGTTTAGGTATGGAACGCATGTGACGCCAAATAAATAATGGATAAAGATGCTTTTTTTGGCCCTCTTCCATCTTTACAACTTCAGCGTTTAGTTAATTGGAGCTTGTCATTTTTCTTGCATATATTTGTTTGCTGCCTCATGAGTTTGAGTTGTTCTATATCTTCTAAACTTGTAAAACCAATGAGCCTCCCGCGTCTATTGTCCATGTGAGTGGTAAGTTGATTTGTTCTGGAAGCTATATGAATGCAAGAGTGTTCGCAGATTGTTTCCTTTTTTGAAACCTTTCTGACAACTTGGCTTCATCGTGTGGAGTCTGTTGGGTATTGCAATCCCTAGTTAGCTTTAGATTGTAAAAATGTGCTAGGTCTTTTCCAAGGAAATGTACTAGTTCTTTTGTAAGGAAGAAGAGCAAACAATACAGTAGAAGTGAATGGTCCGAACCATTTGAAGTTTTATCTCTGCTAATTTTATTCTCTAATCTTTCCTATCAATCGACTGTTCTTGTTATCAAATACTTACTCCAGCATTAGGAAGAAGTCATAATGTTATCAATTCGTGTCTTCATCTCCTTCTTGTATTACTTGAGTTGCTTTCGTTAGCATCTTATTTAGCCCTTATAACTTATCATTGGTGATCTATTGGCAGGTATCCTCGCAACGCTGTGCCGCCAAATGTTGCTCCTTGTATCCTTGATAATTTCCGTGCTTTTGCCTTTCAATTCTTGATAAAAATGCAGTTGGCTGCCGTGCTTTTCGTTGGGTTCTCATCATGTGGGCTGTTTGTGTTTATTCATCGGACATCTTGAACTGTGCTTAATGAAGAAATAATGGTTTTGCATGCACCATACATATGTGGGATGTTATAAAACGCTTCTCTTTTGAGAATTTGGTTGATATTCTGGTGATGCAGATGTCTATTATTGTCACGGTGCAGACTGGGTCTTCAAGGTGTTGACGCTATTGCCTATTAGGTTTAGGCTGTTTTAGTTGTTATTTGACCGTATCCATCATGAGTCATAAACTTTTGTAGTAATGGCTTCTGAAAGTGCATTCTCAGTTCTGATGGACTTCTCTAAACACGTACGTGTTGTTATTCGGTTATTATTAATTTTTCCCAAGAAATTACTTTAGCTGCTGGGTGTTTAGATGAATTCTTGGATCCACATGCTTCTCAAGCTCCAAAAAGGAAGAAATTTCTTCAAATATTTGCACTTGACAATTTACTTTTTCTGTCTCTGATTTCTTCAATTTTCATGAATGGAACATCTATTTTTCGTAGAGATGTATATGGAGACTTTATTTCTGTGTCCTGATCATATTGGATCTTGCTTTTGGGATAACTAGCTTTCCTACTGTGTTGATGGAATCAATACTGCTAAACGTTATTCTTGACTCTGTATATCCAGACTTGAATGTTGAACCTAGCACAGGAAGTTATTATCCAACTATCTTCTTCAACGAATTTTGGTTGCTTAGAAATAAGTTGATACCCATTAATGAGACAGTGGATGAAGTGCCACTAAATCTGGAGGTGGGTCCAATCAGCATGACGAAGTGGCAATTATTTTTACAAATTGATCAGTCATTTCAAGTCCATCGCAGTTATGGAAGTATGCTTGAGGGGGAGTCTGATGAACTTAAGGTACTTCTTCTTTCATGAGTGCTCTTCACTCTTTATTACTTGCCGCGTTTTCTTGGTTTTGCAATTTTGATCTCTTCTTTAAATTCCAGAGGGTATTCTTGGAAGGAAATCCTTATCTCCTGGGGATCACAATGGTTGTTTCATTACTTCATTCAGTGTTTGACTTCCTCGCGTTCAAGAATGGTACGAATTTAGTAGGCATTGATATCCAAGCAGTCTCACTTCTTGGACAGGATGATGGCTAATGAATATCCATTTGATTTCTCTGTAGATATCCAATTTTGGAACAAAAACAAATCTATGGAGGGTCTTTCTGCAAAGTCTGTTGTTGTGAACTTCATAAGTCAGCTCATTGTATTCCTTTATCTGCTTGACAATGACACATCGTGGATGATACTGGCAAGTTCTGGAGTTGGTTGCTGCATAGAGTTCTGGAAGATTGGGAAGGCAATGCACATAGAGGTATTGTTAAGAAAGCATGCATGAGCTTTTCTTGTAGGCATCTCTGTGCAGGGCTGCACAGGAGTAAGCATGTTCCCACTCTTGTGAATTTCTTAAGTTTACTCTCTCAATCTAACACAAAGAGAAAGCCAATAGTAACACAATGATGTTATGCTCTCTGGTTGCATTAATACTTCTAAATTGTCCAGTTATCCCACTGTCTTAACTCTTCTCTTTCATCTTTAGATTGATAGGAGTGGCAAGATACCCATGCTGAAGTTTCGTGATCGGGAATCGTATGCAGGGAACAAAACGAAAGAATATGATGATCTTGCTATGAAGTATCTCTCCTATGTTCTTTTCTTCCTTGTGGCGTGCTCTTCAGTTTACTCCCTTATGTATGAGAGCCACAAGAGCTGGTATTCATGGATTCTCTCTTCGCTCACAAGCTGTGTTTACATGTTTGGTAAGTCTCCTCCCGTACACTCCACTCATATAAGGGAATGGAAAATAGGAGCTAGTAAAAGAAGTGGTTGGGCATTTCTGTCTAGTGTCTTCCGCTACCTTTGTTTTTTGGCCTCTGTCTTTCTGCTACTTCTGCTGTATCTTAGTTCTATTTGCAACGATACTATGTCATTCTTGAGCTGCTGATCTCAAGTTTAGGTCACAGCCACTACTTTGACTGTGAACTAATCCACTCAATATACTGAGGGGAAAAAAATCCTATGTACTTCCAAAAAATATAGAACAAAAGTTATGACGACTTTAAATAGTACATGCTTTTCAAAATTTTGAGGTGTTCAAAGTAAAAGTCTGATACTCTAAGACGGAGCCCCAAGCCACACCAAACACTTGCGGAACTTTTTTCCCTACCAATCAAAGAGGAAACATGGGTAGCACAATGTGCATGTAGCATTTCCTGAAGTCTCTTTGCTGTCCCCTAAAAATATGCTTCGTACTGCTCTATTACGATTTCCTTGCCTAACCTTTGTTTGGTTATAATTCTTTTGGGAGTCAACCTTCTACCTGGAAAAGTTTCACTGTTGTTATGCACTAGTAATTAACATGATTTGAATATTGTGCATATTTCACGTGAATTCTTTCAACTTTACAGTTGAATCTAGACTTGAGGTACTGGAATCTTTTGCACGTTTTCTTGGCAGTGTACAATAGTTGATAAGTTCAGACATAGTCATTTGGCCATGCATAATACATGTTTGCTGGTGATCCTTTTGGAATTTTGAAGTATTGGTGCTAAACCTTCTTGCCCTGAAATTCTTCAAAGGTAACTTTGTTTTGCTTTCGTTTTTGGGCTTTCAATTTTATTATTATATGTTCTTGCGAAAGATGTTTGTCTTTCTTGTTCTACCTTGGTTATTCATGATAGTGGTCTCTCTTATCAAATGACGAAGAGCGGAACTGCCCTAAAATTTGGATTTACTGCTATTGTCGTGGGGAACATAGATTGTTGTCATGTTGCTCTAGTTTTTAAATTCCTGTCACTGTGGTTGCAGGGTTCATCACAATGTGCCCTCAGTTATTTATAAACTATAAACTGAAGTCAGTGGCACATCTACCTTGGAGACAGATGACATATAAGTTTCTGAACACCATCATCGATGATCTCTTTGCCTTCGTCATTAAAATGCCAACACTTCATCGGCTTTCTGTCTTCCGTGATGGTAATCTAATCATTTTGTAGCTAACTTATCTTCTTGCTACCAAACTGAGAAAATTTTATCTGCGAAGGTTTGTGGTCATTGACACACTAGTGCACTTACTTAAGTTATGGCCCTTTCCCCTATCATTTTTTAAATAATCAAAATTAAGTTTGTTGCCTGATCTACAATATTGTGCTGGATTATTCTCTACCGGCTTCCGAATCTGCTGTTCTAGTCTTTGTCTGGTTGTAATCAGCAATTTTCATATTTGTTTTGCGGTGGTATTGTGCAGACATTATTTTCCTGATATATGTGTACCAAAGATGGGTATACCCTGTTGACAAGACACGCGTCAATGAATTTGGATTCGCCGGTGAAGATGTTCAAGCATCCCAGGGTGGAGAGGTGGTTTCCTCGACGGAAGGGGATAAGAAAACAAACTGAGCCGCCATTGGTCCATTTGAGACAATGCCTGTGGCACAGGATGTGAAGCTAAGATCGGGAGTGTCTTTCGCTTGCTTCCTATTTTTCTTTTGTTTACATTTATTAACTTCGACAAATTTTGGCTTGTTTAGCATTTGTAGGATATATATACACACTTATTTAAGGAAGGCTTGTAGGCAGGGTGGCATCCTACAGAATGGCGGGGCCTTGCAAGGAGCTCAGAGCTTTGTAAGGAGCTTTGCAGTTCCTTCTTGCACACCATGTCCATGACCGTGATATGAATTGGCTTTTTCTTCAATGGCGGCTCTACATTCCTTAACAAAATGTTTAGATAGACTGCTTGGTCCTTTTCTTGATTATTGTTTGGTTTGAGTGTGGTTTTTTTCCCCTTCCTGTTTTTACAGTTTGAACTCACACGTCCATGTATGTTGTTATAGTAACCACGCATTTTTTTTTTCATTTAGATGTGTCAGAGTAAAAAAGATTGCCTTTAATTTCCGAGTAATTGAAAGAGCACGATGCAAATGTACCGCATTCTGGTCTTATTTCAAGTATTACGGGTCGTCCTTGATATGCCTTTCCCTTGCTGCTGGAGGCCATTGGCTCGTAGCAAATGGGGAATGCTAGTATCTTTGGTGCTAGGTGACCTTGGATGTTTGGTATGGAGTATGGCGATTATCTTTGCTATGGGTGCCATTGTCTTTTTACACTACTGTTCATCTTCTTCGCTAGAGAGCTCCTATTCATCGTCCGTGGTGCGGCCCAATCTTGTTCTGAGGTTACAATCGTCGACTGAGGGATTGTATGAGCTTCTGGGAACGCCAACAAGTCCAGATCTATGCTCGGTGGTGAGCTGCTGAACCTTTAGACATGGAGGCTTGTCCCATGGCATTGAGCTCGTCGTGGAGCTCGAAATCGTTTAGTTTGGCCAAGATCTTGAAGGCCTTCAGGATTGTCTGGGAAGATGATGAACAGTAAGAAAAGCCGCAAAAAAGGAAAGGAAGAAAAATCAGAAGAGGGGAAAAAATGAAAAATGGTATGGTTTTGATTTTATGACTGATTTGGTAATGCTTCTTGGAGTTTTTTAATTCAGTTTCTTCTATGTTTAGTGGCTTATAATCTGAGTTAATCATTGTCGATAATCATTATATGGTCTCAATGCCTCTTGTTTCTATCATGTTAAAGGATAATCATACCCCGCCATATTCGAATGTAAGCATAAAGGAAAATTAAAGTAGAGCTAACAATACATGAATAGAATAGAGTACGGGTAACAATAAGTGGAAGCACCATACTTCAATTTAGACAAAAGAAGAACATCTGTTTAAAAAGCATGGCGTTGTTATTCAATTCACAAAAATTTCACAAGAAGTGCTAGAGCTATTGGAGAAAGTATTACGTCAACGCCCCCAACGTAATGGGGATGGCGTGCCCTGCCGTGTCGTGTTGGGCAACGCGTATTTTTGCCTGCATCGCTTTTAGCTTCGACTGTTGTCCAAATTATTTCGAACTTCGAGTTTTTAGTTGTTTGTATTATACTTGGCTTAAAACTATATAGCAAGCATGAACTTAAATATAGATTAAAATCATATATATATATATATAAAACTTATTATCGCAATGAAAATGCTTACAAGCGTTACGATTCTCAACAAAACAAAGTCTTTGTTTCCAATCTTGTGGTGTTTACCGAATCCATCTTTCTCAACTCCAAACTTATTAAATCACTCAATCTTGCTTTTTTCTCAATCCAGTCTGTACCACCTCAAATTACCTGCGTGCGCGCAATCTCGTTCCTTAATAAATAAATCAGTTACCTTTCAACACTAGACATTTAATCCACACCATCACAAGTCATCAGCAACACAAGCTCCTTCTATGCCTCCCACGCAATCATACCCTTCATTCGGCCCCTCTACCACAGTTCCATCAATGCCTACACGTTCCCATCTGACGATTGCTTGCTATAGAAACCCAAACAAATACACTTAGCTACTAAACATCCTTTGCCTCCTTCTATTGAGCTAACATGTGTTTCCTGAGCCTTAAAGGACCCGAACTGACGCGTTTCTATGCCGGAGGAATTTAATGTGATTCTCTAAAATGGTACGTGGCAACTTTTACCAGGCTCATTGTCATGTCCAAATGGATGTTTCTATGTTAAGCAAAAATCAGATGGCGGCATTGCTTGGTACAAAGCACGCCTTATCGCCAAGGGATCCAACCAATGGCTCGGACTTAACTGTGGTCATACTTCCAGTCCGTTTGTTAAACCCGCCCCGTCTTATCATCTAGTTGGCCTCTTTTGTAATGGAGGCCAACAATGCTTTCTTCCATGGCACCAAGTCTATATGCATCAACCACCGGGGTTTGTCGATTAGTCACATCCTAATCATATATGTCAACTGAGGAAGGCTATTTACAGTCTTAATCGAGGCCCCTGCAATGTTCTTAGGCGCTCAATTCCTTTGTCATTTCATTTGGATTTGTCCAATCAAAATCAGATTCCTTACTCAGATATGATGGTATAATTGCTTACTTCTTAGTTTATGTATGTACTATGATCATAATAGGAAGTGATATGAAATTGTTGCAAGAATTTTTGGGAACTCTTGCGGGTAAATTTTCACAGGATCCAGGGGGATCCACATTACTTCTTGGAATTGAGGTGATACGCACAGAGTCTGGTCTCTTTCTCACATAGCACAAGCACATAAGGGACATTCTTGAGCAAGCAACCATGCTTGGAGCCGAGGGGATTGCTACCCCAATGAAACTAAATATAGGAAGATTGTAAGTGCTTTTCAATATCTTGCATTCATAAGACGTGATATTGGCTTCGTGGTAAACAAACCTTCCCAGTCTTATGTATCAACCAACCTAGTTGAATTAGCGCGTCATGAAACTTATCTCAAAGGGATTGTCAATCTTGGCCTGCATTTACAATGCAGACCCTCTTCATCGCTACATACACTTTTCTAACGTTTGTTTTGTTTTGTTTTTTTTTATGACCGAGGTATCCGGGCCAGTTTGCGCTCACCTTGACTATTCCTCGGGAGGACTAGCACGACAACCACCGGCCACGACCCTCACTTAAGTCACGGAGCGCGAATTGGGAGACACTTTTCTAATGTTGATTGGGCATAAAAGTGCAAATGGTCTTTAGTCCATAACTGCTTACATTGTTTATATCGAACGAAATCCTATAGTGTGGTGCTCTTGAAAACAATGATCCGTTGCTCGTTCATTCACAAAAGCCGAGTGTCATGTTGCGACGCCCTTTGAGCTCTTGATCCGTCTCGCATGAACTTGGAGTATCATCTTCAGCCACACCTACGATTTATTGGGACAACGTTAGCCCTATTTATGTGTGCGCTAGTCCTGTTTTTCACTCCAAAAATGGAACACATTGCCATTGATTATCTTTTTGTTCGCGACATGGTTGACAAAGGTCGGTTGCGAGTATGTTGTGTGTCCACTCATGGTCAGTTCACAAATACACTAACAAAACCTCTTGCATGAAAACTAGAGGTGTCAAATATGGGTTAGTAAATTTTTAACCAACGAGTTACTAATGGGTTTGAGTTGTAAGCCTTTCTTACAGCCTATATAAATTATAAATGTTATTAGTTGAGTTAACCCATTCGTGATATACATCACTCACTTGGACAGTTTGTATATTTTTCACATTTTGATTTACCTTTAGATGAAGGTCAGCTATTGACCCTCACTGGATTTCATAAGGAAAAAAAGGGAAAGGAAATAAAAAAAATAAAAAAGTAGAACTTTTTAAATAAAAGTGTAAAATTGTCCATTATATTTTTATTGCATCAAAGTGTTTTAGTAATACAATTTTAAATAAGAAACAAGTTTTCTTATATTAGGTTACATATGCAAGTATTTAAGTAATATAAGTTGGATCGGGTATGGATTGTTAGATTTATCAATAGCAACATCAACATCAACTTTATCCTAAACTAGTTGGGGTCGATAGGCGATAAATCAAAAAATAAATAAAATAGCAGCAAGATCTATTGAAGAAAAAGAAATAATTATATAAAAATATATACGAGAAAAAGGACTAAAAAATACAATCAGGAACATAAGAATGCTAAACCTTCACAATGCTAACAGCTTTCCTCCACTTCATCCTAAAACAAGCCGTATGCCAATTTGTTTTACTACTTTTACACAAGTAAGATTTGGCCGACCTCTTTTTTTTTTTTTTTCATGTCATGTTCTCAATAACATACTTCTGTTCTTACCGGATCATTTAGGGATTTTCGAAAAATATGTCCAAATCATCTTAATTTATGTTCTCTAATCTTTTATGTCACCATTTTTATTCCAACTTTTCGTCGAATATCTTAATTCCTTATTTTATCCGACCACACATCCACTTTAACATCCTAATTTTCGCTACTCCCATTTATGCTCATGTTACTCCTGTACTGGCCAACATTTAGCTCCGTATAACATTGCGGGCCTTACTGCGGTTCTATAAAATTTTCTTTTTAGACTAAGAGGGATTTTACGATTACATAAAATTCATGATGCACTGCACCATTTCATCCAACCTGCTCTTATTCTATGGATTACATCCTCGTCAATCTTTTTCCTCTTTTGCAATATTGATCATAGATATCTAAAATCATTTTTTTTGAGTACCTCATGTCTAAGCATATTCACTGATTCTTGATCCCTTTCACTTGCCATTTCGAACTCACACTTTATGTATTTGGTCTTACTTCCGACTTAAACTAAATCTTTTAGACTGCAATGTGTTTCTCCATAATTCTAATTAAGCTTCGGATTGTTAGATTTATACTGCATGAAAATAAGTTAAAATAGGTTAAATGAGTTAATTTGAGTCAAATCACTCTCGACTCGACCCGACCCAACCTAACCTACGTGTAACGACAATGCTTTATTCATGTACGGTCTAAAGATCAGCATTCATGAATGCTTCTCGGAGAAGTTGAATGTCCATGACCAAGCAATGAGAGCAATGTCAATCAAGCAATTCTTGCATTTTTGGCAAGTGCATCAAGGGTTCCCGAAGTTGACAAATTCATGTTTATCTTTCCTTGTATGGAGAATTTTTATCTTCCCTTTACATGGAGACAGTAAGTAGCTTTAGGTTATTTTATCACGTTGATTCTGGCTAATGTCTCTCCATAATTTACTTTTAACAAATAAAAGTAAAGCTTACCTAACCCCAATCCTTCCTTCAGCAATAGCATCGCAATCCCTTATGTTAAGTCTTAATCTATACAAAACGATAAAATCCCGCATCTCCCCCGCTGACGTCATCATGAACTGTGAACAGGATTATGGCCATTCCATGTCATTAAGGATTCTAATTATTTCGGCAGATATAAATATAAACATAAAAGTAAAAACTCTGATCTGCTATGGTAATAATTAATTATAACGTATTAAAAACCGTGTGGGGCTGCGAATGCGATAGATCAAATTGAGCAACGACTTGATTTTAAAAATTCTCGTGGATTAAATTAGAATTTTTCAAAAGAGATAAACAGTAAATCGATAATTGTTTTCCCGGTCGAAAAGGATAATTAATGACGCTATTAACCGACGCTCTTCCCGAGGTGCCGACTGCTGAGTCATCATCATTGACTGCTCGCAACGCAAGGGATGACTCAGCAACCTCCGGTGGCGGGGGGCCTCAGTCTTCCTAGAAAGTTCCCGCAAGGGGCAACCCCGTAATTTCATCCCTGTAGCCGGCCTCTTGAATATAATAAAAAGAAAAAAAGAAAAGGCTTCGCATTGTTTTCTGGGTCACTCGCAAAAGCAGTTAATCTCTCTCTCTCTCTCTCTTAAACCGACTCAAAGGAGAACAAATTTCTCGCGATCTCCCAAAACTTTTTTCCTTCTTAATTACGAAAAACCCAGAAGATTAATTAATTAATTAATTAATTAAATTTGTTTTCTTTATGTTCCGCCATGGAAATCGACGAATAAGCAGCAACGAAGAAGACGAAGAAGTAGCAGCAGCAACAGATTTGTAACCCGCATCGTCATTCGTCACTCCTCCTCCTCCTCCCCTGCACCACAATCGAATCTCACAACCCCCCCCCCCCTCCCCTCTTCTTTCCGCCTCCCAAAGCTCGCACCCTCTTTCGATCTCCGCCCTCCAGATCCGCCACCCCCTCCGCCCGCTCTTTCTCCGGCGAGATCTGACCCCCACGCCCACGCGCCACCATAGCAGCTCTCGGTACCATGGTTGTCGTCTCCGGGAGGCCGATGAAGCGCATGAAGAGGCGGGTCACGGCCGATCTCTTCGACTTCCTCACCTTCCCCTCCCCGTCCGCCGCGGGGGGAGCAGGGGCCCCGTTCAGGACGAGGGTCAAGGAGTTCCTCTCCAGGCACGCCATGCTGCCGCCGCCCTCCTCCCTCTTCCCCCACCTGACGACTTGGCAGGTGCTGTTCCGGGTGGGGGACGTGGTGACGGGGGGCCCCGACCCGTCGCCGGCGGTGGTGTGCCTCGACGTTGTGGAGGAGGAAGTTTCCAGATCCAGATCCGTGTACTGCGACCAGTGCCGAGTCGTCGGTGAGTTCACTCGCGAGTCACGGTTTTTGCTTTTGGTTTTGGTTTGGTGGAGCCTCGCGAACGATGTGAGCGGCCGGGAAGGGGGCGTTGGTCCCGATGTGTCGTGCCGATTCCAACTTGAACATCTCGCGATACGAGACGAAAACGAGATATTGATGGTGGAGAAGTGTAGTTTTGGTGGATAGGGAACGGTCATGATTTGATACGCTTGTGGGACCCCGGCTAATTTTAGTAATATTATTTTCGATATATATTTTTTTAATGTTACATAAATAATTGAGTTAAATAGGAAAACGAAGAGAGATGGCACTCCCACTTGGTCAAGTACGTGGCACGATGCTGAGTTGGCATTGGCCCACCATCTCGGACCGGACAGCTGTGGTCCCACTGACAGCATTATGACTGCTTAATCAAAAGGACAGTTCGATAAATTGCCTTGCCACGTCACACTGGCTCTCCCGACAATGATCTATCGTGCTTTCTTGACTGGATTTGGTGGGATGAAAAATTGCTTCTTTTCCCTTTATTTTTATTTGAATTTTTTATTTTCAATTGCCGGATTTTTTGTTCACTGCCGGATGAATGAGTGAAAATGTTGATCTACTGTTGCTGGTCCGGTTCCTTCTTGGCGTTTCTTGGTCCTGTCCTGGATTCATGGTTCATACAATTCCCTTTTGGACTTGATTCATTGAGGTTTCCGAGGATAGCAGCAGATGTTGATTTTGGACTTTGAATTGTTTGATTTTGAAGGTTGGAGCGGGCATCCGGTGTGCGGGAAACGGTACCATTTCATAATCAAGGCCGACGGGAGCTCCATCGGTGGACACCACAAGCCCTGCATCTGCTGTGGTGATCTCTTGCACTTCTCCGAGTCCAGGTGACCTACGCCCCTTCTTCTTTCCCCTTTCTTCCTGCCCATTTGATCGTCGGTCATGTGTTGATCGCTTTGTTGGGTTTTTCTTGCTTTTGTTCTGCAGGTGCAAGTCTTGCAACCATGTGATGACCGACGATGATGTGGAGGACTGGGTGTTCCACCAGCTGGAGAACACGACCCACCTTTTGCACGCTGTGGTCCACTCCAATGGGTTCGGCCATCTGCTCAGAGTCAATGGCCGGGAAGGGGGTTCCAGGTTCCTTTCCGGCTGTCACATTATGGATTTCTGGGATCGCCTATGTAAAGCGCTTGGAGTGAGGTTAGGATCTTTGCGATTCTGTACCTACCTACCTGCCTGGTTCCTTCATTTTTGTACCCAAAGTTGGACTGGCAATGAAGTTAGGAGCAACTTCTCTTTCCATACTCTTGTGTTAGCTTAGCTTAGGATTCTACCTTACTATGCTAGCTCACAAGTTAGATATGTTCACTGCTTCCCGGTCCTCTCAAGAGGAAGGATTCCATGCAGATTGTATCTTTCTTTTCCTCTGCTCCTACTCCTGCTCCTCTTCCTGTTAAAACTGAAAACAATTGGAACGTTTATTGGACGAAAAGGTAAAAATTATAGGAAATAAAAAGGTAATTAGTGGAGATTCATTTGGGAGGAAAAGATGAAGAGGAGTAGATACCGAGGCAATTGTAGACATCTGAAAGAAACGTGCAGAAGTAGAACCTAGGGTGAGATGTCATCTTATTGCAAGCATATGGCATGGGCTTCTGTTGGGAGTATCTGAGTATGATATTCCTTTGTGAGATTAGTTTTCACTTCCATGTATTCAAATTCTCTCTGGTGTTTTATGGATTTGGTTTCTCTGTTCCAATGTCCGCATACTGATTTTATTGGTCGCACCTTACATTTTCTGGACAAACAGTCTGTTAAACTTGAACATTTTTCTTTTCCATGCATGAGCAGAAAGGTTAGCGTTATGGACGTATCTAAAAAGTTTGGGTTGGAATATCGACTGCTGCATGCTGTCACCAAGGGACGCCCATGGTATGGCGAATGGGGTTATGAATTCGGCACTGGTAGCTTTGGTATCTCACGGGATGTCTATAATAGGTCTGTGGAAAGCCTCTCCAGCCTGCCTCTGTTAACCTTCCTCTCTCAAGAATGGAACCCTTCTTCTCGCTTGCCGGACGTTATCTCATTCTACCAATCCTTGTCAAAGCTCGAGCTTGTAAATATAAAGGATCTCTTTTGTTTTTTATTGAGTTTGATCCATGGAGCTCGGAAATCCTCCTCGAGAGATGGTGATGCCATCTTTAACAAGGTTAGGTCCCGTGATTGTGGGTCCTTGGGTTCTTGGACAAGAAGTGAGGTTGAACGAGTGGAACAAGCCATAGTGAGGGTGTTACGGGCCGTCTCCAGTTCTAATTGGGTGACTAGGCGTGCGCTCAGGGGTGCTGCTTATAGAGTAGCATCTGCAGAGCTTCTTGACCACTGTCTTCGGGAGCTCGGGGATAAATCCGTCTCTAGTGCGATGGTCATTAGCTCTCGGTGGAATCCTGATTCTGGTGATTTTGAATACAGGTCAGTTGTCAGTCAGCTTCAAGGTTCTTCTTTATTTGATAGATTCTTTCAGACAATGACCACGTGACTCGATTTGGACAACTATTGTCCGTTCAGTTAAACCAGTCCTTTGTAGATTTCCCGAGTTCACAGATGCCATGTTCTTTCCAACTATCTTCTCCTCAGAGTCTTCCCCTACTGTTACTGCTGCATTCTTTGTGTATGTCAAGTTTCTGTTTCTCAACGCACATTAACCTATATCACAGGCTTGAGCCTGGAGGCACTGCATCCACTGCGAATGCGTCCGGCAAAAAGTCTTCCTTCATCGGTCGCCCATCAGAGGATAATCTCATACGGGATTTGAGATATTTGTACGACTCTATTCTTCATCCTCAGAGAATGTCGAATGAAGGAACTCATCCGGCAGATTATGTGGAGGCAGCCCAGAGACTCCTTGATTGCAAGCAGTTCATGAAAGACTACAGGGCGGAAGGTGCGCCATCAACTGCGAACCCATTTTCAGTCTCTCTGCTGTGTCAGGTGGAACTGGCTGATCTCGCAATGTCAAGTACAACATCTCCTCCAGAATTGATTATTTTGCCGCCAAATGCTACAGTTTCCGACCTTAAGCACGAGGTGGCGAGAGCTTTTCAAGATGTATATCTGATGTGTAGAAGATTCCAAGTGGATCACCTACTTGACTATAGAGGTGTTGATGATTCCACCCAGGTCAAGCATCTAACGGGTCTGACTAACTTAGTCCGTGTTCGGGGAAGATGCTTCGTGAAAAATGGGGTTAGCAAGTACAGAATGGAGAGAGGTCTCGAGAACTGGACGGTGGATTGCAGGTGTGGAGCCAAGGACGATGATGGGGAGAGAATGTTAGCATGCGATGTGTGCGGCGTGTGGCAGCACACGAGGTGCTCAGGCATAAACGACTCGGAGTCGGTTCCTGCGAGGTTCATTTGCGGCGGGTGCAGGAGCTCTGGCATGATGATCAAGGCTAGCGAGGATGACAATGTGAAAGCTTCCGTCGTGGACATTCAGGTTAATCAGATGCTAACCGATGGTGTTCTTATGTTGTAAATACCGTCTACACTATAAGTTATGCTAGTGAAGTTGACCCTTAGGGAGGACCGCGTGGGAAGTTGTACATAAATGGGAACAGACAGCTGGACAGAAGATGATGCTTCAACGCTTAATCTTGCGCCATGTTTTCTTCAAACTTGTAAATGTTTTGGTCTCTCTCTCTCTCTCTCTCTCTCTCTCTCCGAATGGATAAGTGAAAAAGGAAGAAGGTTTAGCTCGGTTGCTTACAAAGTCAAAATCGCCTTGTTCAGGCAGTTGATGCGCATCTCTAGTTGACTGCATGTTTTCACTTTGACGAGACTGCATGCCATTTTTTCTCCCATGCGTGTACCGAAACACGTGCAAAGTCGCACTGTGTATAATGCTACAAGCTGTTATTCATTATGTGATCTGTTCGGCACAAAACTGGAATGTCCAGGAAAGATGGAAAGAAATTTGGAAGGAGCTCGTTATGTTTGCTTGACTCGGACCCTTGTCTCGTCCCGTGAACATCTTTTTGTCTTGGTGGGTTGTGGACCTAATTCGAAGGCTCAAGGACCTGCATGCGCACATAACACTGGACCCTCTTCGGTGGACGACTTAAGTTCTCCATTTCCTTTTTTTTTTCTATCGAATTAACAATTGCTTTTATGGTAACAACTCGTGGCAGCGTGGGGAGAGGAGAGCGGCTGGTCGATCATTATTTTTAAGTGAATACTTTTTTTTTTTTGTAAAGTCTAAGTGTGTGTTAACCTCACGCTAGATTGGGGCTATAACTAATGTTGGTGGAAGCAAAATCTCTAACCATGAACAGCAATTGGTCAACATTATGGATCGGAGAATGCGTGTGAGGGGCACTCAAAAACTTACGGGGGGACAAACGATGACGATGGTACCAACTTTTTGTAAGGCACCATGTCAGCTTCTCCCACTCCCACATCACAACAGGAGTAGGTAATATTTTCGCTTTTCCCTCATCTGATCTGATCTGCTCATATTGGAGAACAGCTGCAACATATGCACTGTGTTACGCACTTCCGACTCCCTTTCAGACCCACATGGTCCAATCCACCACCCGCAGCCGCAGCCGCCATGCATGAATGCATTTCAGGCGGCGTTTATCGTTTGCTTTGCCGAACATCGTTCTTCTGTGAAATCTTATCTCCCACTGCTGAGGAACAATCCATCACCCCTCTGTCTAAAACCATTCTGATCAGCTCCTGTTGAATGCATTCCCACCTCGCTGTAGGGTTTAAAACAGTGATCGGCAAGGCTTCCAGAAACCCCAGTTTCTTGCGGAGTTGGGTTCTTCCGAAGAGTCATTATCGCTACAACTGTTGCAAATTATTATTACTAAACTATGCTTAAGGTTTGATGAGTAAACTACGCGCGCTTTGGCAATTTCATGAGACTCGAAGAAAGTGATGTTAGAATGAATGGTTTGCCTTGGCAAAACCAAACAATAACATTGACATGCAAAACCAATGCACCAATGACTGTTGTAATAAATCGTCGGGTTAAGCCCGTTTTAACCTTTCTTCATGTCCTACCATCCGTTATATAATCTCATCATTGCGTATCAATTTTATAACAAACGGCATGACACTCGATTCAAACAAGGTATTACCGGCCGTATATGTTGTCAGTATGGAGCTGCACTTTTGGCTGAATCATCAGGATTTTTACGACTCTTGCTTTATGACATGTTGCATCAAGCTAATTGATCGATCTGAAAATGCTACCACTGAGTTAAATTCGTTGTGCAGCAGAAGAAGGTAATGGTGGTTACTGTACTGCCACAATGGATATCTTTGGAAATCTATTCAGTCCAACACCAACCCTGCTTTTTTAGAGTCAACTGCGCATATTGCTGAACGAACACAGCATTTCCATCTCTTAATGGGTGCATGAACCCAATGAGCATCGAGGCTGTCGCATGATTCAGTGGCGACCCGTCACGTGTCGAAGGAAACCCGGTCGGGGGTGGTCACTCGAAAACAATAAGAAAGTGATCAATTCGTCGAAGGCATCACGTCGTCGACGGTCGAGGAGGAGATAGACCCCACTATCTTTGGACTTTTCCCATGTGGCGTTTGATTGATTGTGCATAACTTTGTATTAATTTACTCTAAAATCTGAGCAACACATCCGCAAGGTAAACCGTTGCAATCACGCGCGTTTCTGTTCATATTGTTCATCTATATAAGGAGAACACTTGGACTTACTCTTCAAGTAGCCGGACGCTGCTCTTCAAAGATACCCATTGCATTAGGATTCGGACGTACATTCGAGTCTCCGGCGCTGGGAGCAGCGATGGCGAGGGTGAAGAAGAGAGCGGCCGCGGCGGATGTGACGTGGGTGATACTGTTGATGGAGATGATGGGGTTGAGCGGGTCGTTTAGGTTCGGGGTTGGAGTTGATGGGGTAAGGATGGACTACTACCTCATGTCCTGCCCCTTCGCCGAGCAGATCGTGATGAACACCGTCACCTCCGCTCTCCAGTCCGACCCCACTCTCGCCGCCGGCCTCCTCCGCATGCATTTCCACGATTGCTTCATTCAGGTCATCCACTCTAAACCCTTTAAGCTTAAGTCACAGCATGGATGCAGCTGACCGAGAGCTTGAACATGGATTACATGCGGGCTGTTCAGGGATGTGACGGGTCGGTGCTGATAGATTCGACCAAGGACAACAAGGCGGAAAAAGACTCGCCGGCGAATTTGAGCTTAAGAGGGTACGAAGTGATCGACGATGCGAAAGAGCAGATCGAAGAGCGATGCCCCGGCGTCGTCTCCTGCGCCGACATCTTGGCTATGGCCGCCAGAGATGCAGTGTTTTGGGTAATCTTTTCTTGCTTACATATTAGTCATCCCATCCCCATCACCTCTCTTTTTCAAACTCTCAATTTACATGAATGAATTACAGGCGGGAGGTCCAAGATACGAGATACCAAAAGGGAGGAAGGACGGGACGAGATCGAGGATAGGGGACACCATCAACCTCCCCGCTCCCACCTTCAACGCCTCCGAACTCATTCGCATGTTCGGACAGCACGGCTTCTCCGCCCAAGAGATGGTCGCCTTGTCCGGTATTCCATTGCTTATTCTCTCTTTCCTTGGTCGACTTGTCCGATGTTCCCATCTATCTAAGTCAATCATCGCATCCCCAAACCCGATCTTTATCATTTTCTTTTAAAATATAGCTCTGAAAAATCATTATCGAGTTACATTAATTAGAATCGATGATGCTCTAAGTTAGAAAAATCTATCTCCTGAGCATCAAATGCTATTTAAGTCGATCTAAGGGGTCGAGACTCGATATAGATCTATAGGAGTTATCGAGTCTCTAGCTAGATTATAGATGCATGGACCCACAAAAACTAATTAAATGTGTGAATCAAGTAAATATCCATCTTATTATAATTGGTTCGGTAAAAAAGAAAGCTGTTGACAGACGAACGTAATTTGTCTTGTTTTTTTATGTAGGGGGTGTGTCATCCGAATCTTTGATCTAGGATCACCTTCCTCTTTTGACGTCAATTATTTGAGTGTGTGATAGGTGGACACACGTTGGGAGTGGCGAGGTGCTCGTCGTTCAAGCAACGGCTGAGCAACTCCGACCCGACCCTCGACTCCGGCTTCGCCCGGACGCTGTCCAAGACGTGCAGCGCCGGGGACACCGCGGAGCAGCCCTTCGACGCCACGCGGAACGCCTTCGACAACGCCTACTACTACGCCCTCGTCAACCGGGCGGGCGTGCTGACCTCGGACCAGACCCTGTTCGCCAGCCCCCAGACCAAAGGGACGGTGAGCGGGTACGCCATGAACCAGGCCATGTTCTTCTTCGACTTCCAGCAGGCCATGCTCAAGATGAGCCAGCTCGACCTCAAGGAAGGCTCCGCTGGCGAAGTCCGTCTCAATTGCCGCAAAATCAACTGATTCATACCCTCTTTCCGCCGATGCGGGCCCTCGATGTATGCCCGATATGTCCGGAGGACATGACTTGCTCAATGCTCATCACATGTAACATCATCTCACGCTAGTTCATCCTGCCCGATACACGGCTGTAACTCCTTGTGAGATCATGTGCTGTCGTGTGTGGTGTGCTACTGCTTGTTAGTTTGATTTTTGTGTAGTTAATGAAATAAAATGACGTCCAGTGTGAAATGAGATTACGAATACCGGTGCTTGTAAGTTGCGTCCACGTGTCATACTTTAGTGATATTGTACTGATGATTGACAGACTAAATTCTTTATTTCTACGCATTAGTTAATTTGTCTTAGAGTGGATGAAAAGTAAGCCTTTTGACAGAATTAAGAGAAATCTCTATATCTAAGCTCTGGTATAATTAATTGGGCCACCCATAGATTTTCAATTCGGAAATAGAATAAGATCACTATTTTGAATCCCATCAATTGCGTGCAAACCCTTTTTCTTTGACGTTGATACATGGTAATTGGTAATTTATAACTCACAAGGTAAGTCATTGAGCTTCTACCGATACATTATTTGTGTTAACAACGTGCCCGTTAAAGCACATCATGTCGGCGCGCGCATGCTTGCCAGTATATTTATTATCGTATGATAATTTCATTTATAGTGAAATAATAGGGATCTCCAACATTATTAGAGAAAATTCCAAATAAGGGCTCGAAGTGTCCTCGTTTTTTCAAACAATGGCATAAAATAGATTTTATTTTAAAAAAGGATTTGGAATAGGAGTGAGCACGGTTCTAAGGTAGAACTGAGTTAGGGTCCGGTTCTTGGTTCTTTTTTTTTTTTTTCTAGGAACCGCCGGTTTAGATTCTCAGTTTCCTATCAAACCGAATCGAAACTAGAACCGGCACCCGGAATGGCTGGTTTTGAAATGAACCGACTTTTGTAGTCTTCATTCAAGTAATTTGTCCTGTTGGGCTTTTGAGCTAGCCTAGCCCATTTGCCCATTGGTTTAGTTGCTTTACTAGGGTAGCACTTCAATAAACACACACATACACACGACAAGGGAAAGCGCAACAAAAATAAAAGGGACAGAGAGAAAAACGCAACAGTTTTTCAGGTATCCAGCGGTGATCAAGTTGATGATCGGAGGTTGATCCGTGGTCCCATTGGGCTGAAATTTTGTTAGCGGTTTCAAGACTCGTTGTTCTTGATTCTATGCAGTTGGATCGTGAATTGAAGGTATTTATTATAGCTTTTCGTGGGCATTTTTTAGATTGCAATTTGGGGGTGATTTTCATCTATCTCTCTCATTTAAGGCAATGTTGTTGCTTGATCTCCAATTATAGTTTTGGAATTTCATTGTCGTTGAATTCAGCAAGGTTTTGTACCTAAACGATTAATATATGTGGAGATTTGAGTGGACTCCGTGATTGGTCTTATGGTTTTTATTCTTCGCATTGAAGGAGTTTTCCATGTAAAATTTTGGTGTTATATTTTCTCTGAGTTTCTTTTCGTTGGTTGTGCTCGATTCAGTTTAGTCAAAGAGGGAAAGTTATCTGCTGTTTTTCCCATCATAGTGGTATCAAACCATTGTTTTTGACTAACGATGGAACCAAATATGAGTAGGATGATTAGTTTGAATGGAAAGAATTATCATGTATGGAGAGGAAAGATGGAAGATCTACTATATGTGAAACAGTGGCATTTACCAGTGTTTGCTGATGCTAAACCTGATAATATGAGCGATGCTAATTGGAATCTTGACCAAAAAATTGTATGTGAGTTTATTCGATAATTTATCGATGATAATGTTTTGAATCACATCAGCAAAGAATCACATGCTAGGACTTTGTGGAATAAGCTGGAGTCATTGTATGCACGGAAGACCAGCAACAACAAAATATGTTTGATCAAATAATTTATGGAGTTATATTATATAGATGACCAATCTATATCAGACCATTTAAATGAGTTTCAAGGAGTGATAGATCAACTTTCTGCCACGAATATTAAATTTGATGATGAAGTGCATGGACTTTGGTTGCTATATACCTTACCGGAATCTTGGGAGACTTTTCGTATGTCTTTGATTAATACTGCACCTGATGGTATTGTTATTATGAATTTTGCAAAAAATGGCGTTCTGAATGAAGATATGAGAAGAAAAACACATGATTCTTCCTCTCATTCAAAAGATTTAGTTATTGAAAATAGGGACAGAAGCCAGAGTAGAGGTCCGAAAGGTGGATACAAGAACCGAAGTAAGTCAAGATCATGAAAGAAGACTATTGAGTGTCATCACTGTGGTAAGATGGATCATATGAAGAAAAATTATTTCCATTTGAAAAATGAGAAGAGGAATGAGAAGAAAAATGATAATGAAAATAACGAGAGAAGAGATAATAGTAGTAATGATCGGGTGACAACTGTTACTGATGAATTTGTTATTGTTTGCTATGATGATAATGTTAATTTTGCATGTGATAATTCAAACTAGGTTATTGATAGTGGAGCTTCTCTTCATATTATCTCTAGAAAAGAGTTCTTTACATCTTACAGGTCAGGAAATTTTGGTACCTTAAGGATGGGTAATGACGGTTTGGCTGCTGTTGTCGACATAGGAGATATGTGCTTGGAGACTAGTACCAGAGCAAAACTAATTCTGAAAGATGTTAGACATGCTCCTGATATTCGTTTGAATCTGATTTCAACTGGAAAGCTTGATGATGTAGGATTTGTAATACTTTTGACAATGGACAATGGAAACTCACCAGATACTCATTAGTTGTGGCTAGAGGTATGAAACAATCTTCCCTGTGTTTTTTTTCAGGCTGAGATTTCCAAGGACATGTGTAATGTTGTGGAGATGAAAATGCAACTGTATTATGACACGAGGCTTAGTCACATAAGTGAAAAAGGAATTGGCTTGTTAACTAAAAAGGGTTTACTCTCTAAAGTAAAGAGTGCAAGGCTTGAGAAGTGTGCACATTGTTTAGCAGGAAAACAACGAAGGGTTTCTTTCAAGAGTCATCCGCCTTCGAGAAAATCAGAGTTGCTATAACTAGTGCATTCAGATGTTTGTGGTCCAATAAAATCACTAACACCTGGTGGCGCAACATACTTGTGACCTTCATTGATGACCATTCAAGAAAATTATGAGTTTATCTCTTGAAGATGAAGGATTAAGTGTTAGATGCATTCAAGCAGTTGCAGGTATCAGTTGAAAGACAAATTGAAAAGAAATTGAAATGTATTCGTTTAGACAACGGTGGTGAGTATATCGGACCATTTGATGAATATTGCACGCAACAGGGGATTCGACATCAGAAGACACATCCTAAAACACCTTAATTAAATGGTGTAGCGGAAATAATGAACAAAACATTGATTGAGAGAGTCAGATGTTTGATTGCAGATGTAAAATTGCAAAAATATTTTTGGGGCGAGGCTTTAAGTACAGTGGTACATGTTCTCAATATTTGTCCCATTACTACTTTAGATAGTGATGTTCCAGACAGAGTTTGGTTTGGAAATAAAATTTCATATAATCATCTAAAGGTATTTGGTTGCAAAGTTTATGTTCACGTTCTTAAGGATAAGAGGTTCATGTTATATGCCAAGACACGGGCATGCATCTTTCTTGGTCATTGTTCTGATGAATTTGGATATAGGATTTATGATCCAATTGCAAAGAAAATTGTCAGAAATAGAGATGTAGTATTCGTTGAGAACGAGACCATTTGAGATATTGAGAAAATGAAGAAGTCAGGTTCCCTTGATTCTGATATATCAGTTGATACTAGCTCAGTCCCGCCTTTTGAGTTGCTTGAACAGTTGCATGATCAAGTTGAAGATGGTGCTCAAGGTCAGACTCCAAATCAGCAAGTGCAGGGCTAGACTCAAAATGATCAGCAAGTTCAAGATCAAGCTCAAGGTGATCAGCAGTATTCAGATGACATTGATGCTTAAGAGATTACACCATTAGCTCCACCAACCATTGCTTTAAGGAGTTCTACCAGAGATCGCACTCCATCTACTAGATACTCTTCTAGTGAGTATGTTTTATTGACAGATGCATGTGAACCTGAAACTTTTGAAGAAGCAGTATAAGACAAGAATAAGAAGGAACGACTTGAAGCAATCCATGATGAGATGAAGTCATTGCATGACAATTATACTTTTGAATTGGTGGCATTACGTAAGGGTAAAAGAGCTTTGAAGAACCGATGGGTGTATAGATTGAAGCAAGATGAGACGAATTCGCGTCCTCGATATAAAGCCATATTGGTTGTTAAAGGCTTCAGTTAGAAAAAGGGAATTGACTATGATAAGATCTTCTCACCAGTTGTGAAAATGTCTTCAATTCAAGTTGTTTTGAGTCTGGCAGCTAGTGATAATCTCGAGGTTGAGCAGATGGACGTGAAGACCGTTTTTCTTCACGGTGATTTGGAGGAAATATATATACATGGGGCAGCCTGAGAGTTTTCAGGTAAAAGGTAAAGAAAATTATGTTTATAAATTGAAGAAAAACTAATATGGCTTAAAGCAGACACCAAGGCAATGGTATAGAAAATTCAAATGTTTTATGGGAGAGCAAGCCTATAAGAAGACGACTTCTGATCATTGTGTATTTATGTAGAAATTCTCTAAAGGCAACTTTATTATTTTATTGCTATGTGTGGATGACATGCTCATAGTTGGTTAGAATGCTTCAAAGATTGACAAATTAAATCAAGATTTGAGCAAGTCTTTTTCGATGAAAGATTTAGGGCCAGCTAAGCAAATTCTTGGTATGAGAATCACTCGTGACAGGCACACGAAGAGATTATGGTTGTCTCAAGAAAAGTACATAGAGAATGTACTTCAAAGGTTCAAGATGGATAAAGCTAAAGTGGTAAGTACACCTCTTGTTACACACTTTAAGCTTAGTCATAAACAATGTCCGTCTACTGAGAAAGATTTGAAAGAGATGGGAAAATTTCATTATGCTTCTGCAGTGGATAGTTTGATGTATGTAATGGTTTGTACAAGACCAGATATAGCTCATGCAGTTGGAGTGATTAGTCGTTTTATGTCAAATCCAGGTAGAGAGCATTTGAATACATTGAAGTGTATCATAAGATATCTCCAAGGCACTTCTAGTTTGAGACTTTCATTTGAGAGTGAGAAGCCTATTCTTATCAGATATACTGATTCAGACATGGTAGGGTATATTGACACAAGGAAATCTACTTCAGGTTATCTGATTACTTTCTCAAGGGGAGCTGTGACTTGGAAGTCAAGATTGCAAAAATGCGTTGCTTTGTCGACGACATAGGCAGAATTCATTGCTGTAATCGAAGCATGCAAAGAAATGCTTTGGATGAAAGAGTTCGCGCAAGAACTTGGTTCCACTCGAGAAAGATATGTTTTACTTTGTGACAATTAAAGTGCGATAAATCTTGCAAAGGATTCCACTTTTCATGCCAGGTCAAAGCAGATTGATGTGAGGTATCACTGGATACGAGAAACTCTGAAATCCAAAAAGTTGGAACTTGAAAAAGTATACACAGAAAATAATACTTCAGATATGATGGCAAAGGCTCTTAATAGAGAGAAGTATGAGATTTGTCGGCGTCAGGCCGACATGGATTTCTGATGAATTCTTTTGTATCGATATTTCCCTCAATGGGCTGGAGGGGAAGATTTGTTGGGCTCTTAAGCCAGTCCAGCACATTTGCCCATTAGTTTAGTTGCTCTACTAGGACAACACTTCAGTAAACACACACATACACATGAGAAGGAAAAACGCAGCAAAAACATAAACGACAGAGAGAAAAACGTAACAGTTTTTTTGGTATTCAGCAGTGATCAAGTTGATGATCGAAGGTTGATTCGTGGTCCGATTGGACTGAAATTTTATCCACGATTTCAAGACTCGTTGTTGTTGATTCTGTGCGGTTGGATCGTGAATTGAAGGTATTTATTGTAGGTTTTTGTGGGCGTTTTTCAGACTGCAATTTGAGGGTGATTTTCATCCATATCTCTCGTTTAAGGTGATGTTGTTGCTTGATCTCCACTTATAGTTTTGAGATTTCATTGTCCTTGAATTCAGCGAGGTTTTATATGTAAACGATTAATATATAGTGGAGATTCGGATAAACTCCGTGATCAGTATCGTGGTTTTTAGTCTTCGCATTGAAGGATTTTTCCACGAAAAAATTCTGGTGTTATATTTTCTCTGAGTTTCTATATTTTCATTGGTTGTGCTCGATTCGGTTTCTCACAGTTTTAGTCAAAGAGAGAAATTTATCCTCCATTTTTCCCAACATGTCCCTCTCATCTTAATTATGATAGTATTTGTATCTTGCTGTGCAGAGAACTCTATTTTACTCGTCTTTTCGTCATCATTAGATTTGATCATAACCTGTCATTCTCTTGGCCAAACAATTTTATCATGTATTTCTATGTTCCTAGTCCTGTTCGATCGTAAATTTGATGCTACTTCTCATCTTTATCTCAAAAGTATATACTTTTCCTCTCTTTGTAAAAACGTTTTGAACACTAAGTTTATGATTTTTAAATTGAGTTCCTCCATTCTGTCAATCCAATATGTGAATTCTCTTGACTTCCTATATCATTTTTTCTCCTCCTCGAATACATTGCCGTCAGGTTGGCTGTGTCTTTGGACGTTTCTCCCACCAGAGTGATGCATGATCAGGGCTTGGGATCCATTATCTCCATCTATACCTTTTCATGCAAAGAGAGATATATTGATAGGTTTCCAGGTACCCAGAAATCGGACCATGAAATTCGTGACAGGATAGATTCTTAGATACTCTAAATTCGGACTCAGAACCTATGACAAGCTAGGTTCTGGGTTCCAAGGTATAAATGGTAGTATCTAGATTCTAAAAAATGATGAATCTATTCTAGCAACGAATCTGAAAGAAACCATGAAGAGTGATGCCGTTATTTCAAGAAATGGCCTCACCAAAAGCATTCTCGTTGTTTATCTCTTTTTTTTCTTTCCTTTTTTTTATGTCTTTTTTCTTTCCTTTTTTTATGTCTTTTTTCTTTTGTTTCTTTCTTTTTATTTTTTTTTCTTCCTTCTCGCCGACGGGCTATCTCAGGCAATGGCTGGCCTCGCTTGGGTAGGGGGAGGGTTGCCTTGCCTCGGTGAGGCTTTGAGGGACTCGATCGGGCAAGCCGAGGGCTGCCCTCGCCTCGGCGAGGTTAGGTTGCCTTTGAGGTTAGTGAGGGCTGCCCTCGTCGAGCCCTCGTCAGATCTGGCTAATGGTCTCCTCGCTCAGTCCTTGCCAGTGGCCTGGCATCGACTAACACCGACCCTCGGCGAGAAGGAGGGAAAAAATGGAATAAGAAAAAAGAAAGAGAGAAAGAAAGAAATGGACTTATTTGAAAATTTCCAGTGTTATTATTGTGAACACCTACACTAGGTTTGTTATGATTGTACTCTTCTGGGGGGAAAGGACTCGACGGGTAGTAGAAATTAATGAGGATCGGTCTAGTCAATTTCTATGTATGTTCTTAATTGTCTTCTAATCTGTCCAGCTATGGAAAAGGGATTTGAAAAGTTTTTTTTTTCTTGTTGAGTCATTTATTCTTTTATCCCGGTTATTTCATTATTTCACATATATTTATAAGTGCATAAAAATCGTATTTATGTCATTACATTTTAACTTGCTCGCATAGATACATAATATTATGACTCAATTCCATTGAATCCTTATCCAAAAAAAAAAATTCCATTGAATCCTTTCTCTTCTTTTGTCTTATTATCCATTTGGTTTCCTCCTAATAAACTCAACCAAATCGAGTTGGTGTGTTTTTGTTTCTCCAAAAAATGAGTAGTTTGAATTTTTTTTCCCTAAAAATAGTTGATTTTATGGCCCACAAAAAAATGAAGAAACGAAATGTATTTTTTTCGTCCACGAAAATATTTAGATATACTGTTTCGTCCTCCTAGGGATTCCATCAAGAGTTTCTTTCTCTCACGATTTGATTTTTTCGGAGAAGAAAATGTGGATTATTGTCGATAATGAAAATAGTTTTAAGAAAAAAGTTCAAATAGGGGTTTGAAGTGTTTAAATAAGAACCTAAAGTAGACCTCATTTTAAATAAGGGCCTAAAATAAAATTTATTTCAAATAATAACCTGAAGCGACCATGTAATCTCAAAATAAGGTTTGGCCTCAATGGCATTTTTGTAATTTATCTTATTTATTTATTTTTTTAAGTTAAAAAAAAAACATCATCTTAATCACCTTGAACTTTCCCACAGCCAACCACCAAGACCACCATGGAAGATGACCACCACCGTCACCATCGCCCTCACCGGATCTCCGTCCCACCTTGCACCGTGTCGACCACCTCAAGGTACCACCCTCTCTACTCCTTCCCTTTGTCGACCCCAACCCCAACGCTATCGAAGTTGTGTGATTCTCCCTCCTCACCCCTTCCTCCTCTCGGCCCTTTGCCGTTGCCACCGACAGATCTTCCTCTGGTCGGTGAGAGGACTGATCCTCCTGCCTATGGCCGCTGCCCCACAATCAATGGGGCATCGGTGATGCTGAACCCTCGCCCAGATCTGAAAAAGGATAGTAGACTTTTCCAGATTTTGGCAAGGTTATCGACCCTCGCCGAGGCGCCGATAGCCACAATGGTGGTGGTACTCCATAGTATTCTCATCAGTTGGCTATGGGAAGGTGACAAAGACGATGATTTTTGTTAAAATTTTTATTTTTTGAAAAACTAAAAAAGTAAAAAAAAAAACTAAAAAGATAAATGACGAAAATGAGCTTAATGTTTGGCCCTTTTTTGAGACAACATAGCTACTTGAGGCCCTTATAAACTGACACTTCAAATCCTTATTTGAAATAATATTAATTTCATATTATTATTTGAATTATTTTTTTAATTTTAATCATTTTTAATATGATTAATAATATTTTAGAAAAATATGTGTATTTATATTAAATTAATATTAAAAAAAAAATAGGCCCCTGCGGGTTCTCATCTGTGTCCGGTTGCCATGTCGGAATCCAGCATCTGATGTTGGGAGTGAAGTCGTATTCCTCTCAATTCTTTTCAACAAGAGAGAGTCGCCGAGATCTGAGCTGCTTCGATTTAATTTCGAGCCAGAAATCGAAGCGGATTTGAATCGCGCAGAGATCCTGAGAAGAAACCGGAACGATGGAGAAGATGAATCAGGCGTACGAGAAGGTCAAGATGCTGGTTCGGATGGAGGTGGACGAAGAAGCTGCCACCTCCGCTGACGACGCCGCCACCAATTCCTTCATGGACGAATTCAACCGTCAGTGCACTCTGACCACCACGCAGGTCCTCCTCCTCCCTTCGTCTCTTTCCTTTGCCACGCTTATCGAGTCTCCTTCATTGTCAAGTCCGTGAATTTTGAGTTGCTCCGAGGTTGCCCATTTTTAGGGTTTTTTTTTTTTTTGTCTTCCTCTCTCCAACGTCATGTAGGATATGTTTCGTCTGTTATGCGCATTTAGGAGATGGATGGAAATTAAGTGCGACTTTGCTCCTTACATAGTCAAACAAGATGATTTTAAGCAGGACATGTTCCGCAAAAGCATTTCAACTCCACTTAACTTCTTGTCATTGATGGTGGTGTTGTGTCAGTGAGATAGATAGCTGAATTCAATCATTTGTGTATCTGAGGACAGTTGTTTTAGTATGTTTATCCACCTACACTAACAATTTGATCCATTTGTTGGTTTGCTACTACATATTATTCGAATAATTTGTTAAATGAAGTAGGGAACGATACACAATTGATATTCTACTACTTTTATTTATTTAATTTTTTCTGGATTGCTGGACTCTAGCCTATGGAAGACATTCCCCAATAGTCTCTTGACTTAACCTCGTTTCTCTTCTCCAATTGAACAGAGGTTCTATGGCTTTGCCATATGTTTGGCTGCTGGATTAACTTGCACGCTTTTGGTAAGTCTAAA
Organism: Rhodomyrtus tomentosa; assembly: GCA_028455895.1. Taxonomy (NCBI): domain Eukaryota; kingdom Viridiplantae; phylum Streptophyta; class Magnoliopsida; order Myrtales; family Myrtaceae; genus Rhodomyrtus; species Rhodomyrtus tomentosa. The sequence continues at coordinate 36,129,290 of JAPCWY010000002.1, read as the reverse complement.
CAAGTAACTGAGTTTTAGATTCAGTGTGATCTATACTTTCAATATGCTTGCTTATGATGATGACCTACAGAGAACACATGAATTCCAACTACATAGGAAATAAATGGAATGAGTTGAACTTGATATGTAGAACCTCCATGCCATATTAGGAGGTAGGATGCTATTGCATGAGTGCTCACGAATTTTAGGTTAGGGGTTTCTTTAATTACCTAGGAGATCACTATATATGATTGAAGAACCTAGATTCTGATGGGTAGTTCCACTTGGTGCCTCTTACTGAAATACTTTTGCTTATGTCAAAATCCCCAAGGGGTCAATAGAGTTGGTTGAGGCTGAGCATCTGGAAGCCTGGTCACGCGCAAGTTTCAATGGCAATGCCCTCAAACTCACCTCTTGGACCTCCTACACTGGTTAATAGTAAGTTTTGGTGGATTTTGGGGACTGCTATGACCTGGTGGGACTAATTCGGTGCTTTTAAAAGGTCCAAACATTCTATGCCATATGGACGAAATAGCGAATGCAGGGAAAAGCAGAGAACAAGAAGTTATTGTGTCTTGGAGCTGATACCTCTAGATATTTGTACATTGTTAGGGATTCTTAAGGAAAAAGAACTAAGAGAGATTTTCTATCCATGGCTGGGACCAAGCACTGGGCACCAAGCATATATATTTTCCTGATTGTGTATTTAAAATATGTGATGTACATGAGAGAAAAGTAGTTCTTATATCATTTATGCGATATGTATTTTCATGGTCTTATTAGTTCTAATATCATTTTTTGTCTTGGCAGTCTATGCTTGTTTTCTTCCATCCAATCAAATTTGGTATTATGTTCACTTTTGGCAATCTGCTTGCTCTTGGGAGGTTTGTGCTTTAAGTAAATACTGCCTTTTGTTTTCGTACCTAGATAACTTAGTTCTGCTTTTGCTTCTTAGACATTTGCTGTGCACATGCTTTGTGCAATTCTGCAATTTGTTCCTTATTGGTTGTGTCAGTATTTTATAATTGTTTGATTTCCTATAAGTTAATGGTGCTATTTTTAACATTGAGTAAAGACTTAATGGTGTCTTTTAAGGTTGAACAACTTAACCAACTTGTCAAGGATGTAAAGGATCGCAATTGCGGAGGAAAAATATTAGTAATTTGAGTTTTCAGTTGCAAGTTGGTTATTAACTAGTTCTTCCTCCATTATCTCCAACTTGTTTACTAGTCATTCTGTTTGATAAGCTTAAGGGCGTATCTAGACTCTTACTTTTGATATTTTGCCTAATCTAAATCTTGTGGCGAATGCCCTTTGACCTTTTTCTTAATTCTAAACACCTGAAATTTTCACAGTATACCAGTGTTGACATGGAAACTCACGTATATATTATTCGTAATTATTTGAAGTTTGGAGGATATTTTACATTGTGGCATGAAAGGAAAATAGTACTTTTACTGAACCCTGAGTTGGTCTAAAATTCTGCGTTGGAGTATCATTGCCGATTAGTCTTAATGCTAAGTCCCTGAGTTCAAGTTTCTTTTTAAATAACAGCACGGCATTCCTAATAGGCCCAAAAAGGCAGGTGAATATGATGCTTGATCCCATTCGTATATATGCAACGGCTATATATCTAGCAAGCATGATACTGGCCTTGTTTTGCGCCCTCTATGTAAGTGAACTGTTGCTTATTCGCTAATAATGTATTAGACCTTATCTTTAGATGGCAAAAACTGAAGTCTCACTGATTTTGTCCCTTGATATTCTCGAGCAGGTTCGTAACAAGCTGTTAACACTCTTGGCTATCATTTTGGAATTTGGCGCCCTCATCTGGTGTGTATGGAGTATTACATCTATACAAATTTCAATTGATCATATTATACTTTTCTTTAATTTGATCCTTCATATGGGGTTTTGGACCTGCTAAATGCAACCATCGATAATGATGGATTCCCAAGTAAAAGCAAGGTTGGAGAAAGTTATGTGTCTCTTTTCCTTTTTTTTTTGTCTTGCTTCTTCGGTGCCGCTTTTTGACCCGATGAATTGCTGAGTAAGGCTATATATAGCTGAGGTATGACTTACTAATTTCGAAATTTCTTGAAGATATTTTATGATTAAAAGGTAAAAATAGATATTCCATTGACAAGTATTCATGATCCAAGATTTGGTTGATTGAGTACTAGAAATATCTTGTCTAAATAGATTAAGAACTTTCGACTATGCATATATGTGCCTGGTTCTGCGGAAAATTAGGCCATCTAGACCTCCTCCTTTTGGCGTGTCTTGAGCCTTTATGTGCACTTCACTTCTATCCCATGAGCCTATAAGCTAGTTTCACAGATTCTTTCGGAACTATTGCTAGTTAATAAATTATCAAAAAATAAAAATTGTACTTTTCATTGCTATAGGACCTGAAAGGCTGAGGTACTTTGAATTCTTTCTTTGTTGCTTTGTTTCTCTCTCTCTCTCTCTCTCTCGCTCTTCTTCTTTGATGTTGTTTGTCGGCTAAAATGCCCATCATAGTCGGCTACTTTGTCCATTAATGTATTTCCCATTTCTACAGGTATAGCTTGAGCTATATCCCTTTTGCAAGATCTATGGTGTCAAAGGTCATGTTAGCTTGTTTTGACACGGAGTTTTAGACAGATGTAAATCGGAACAGTTGTGGATACTAAGCACAGTTGCACTGAAAAGCATCCAGGGAACCATTCTGCATTGGCTGTGATTGGAGGTTAGTCAATTTAGTGGCTCGTGCCGAAGATGAAAAGTGGAAAGTGGAATGAATGTGTTTCTTTGATGTGTCTTTACTTTTACCCCTTAAAGAGCCTTATCTGTAATTAAAGGGAATAGTTGGGGCTTTCAATTATACATGATCAAGTAGAGAGTCAATTGGTTAATCATGTCATTACATTTATGATTTTTCACTGCTAGAAATGCTCATATTATAACCTTCTTTATCGACTGGAGACTTGAGATCTTAAATTACTCTGATATGTCGTTTGTCCAAAAATTTTGTAGCTGCCTGTGATTCCGTTTTAATTGGTCCAGAAAGGTATTTCTGTTTCTCTCTCCTCTGCTGCCTGTTAGTGTGAACAGCTCTTGGAGTTCAGCAGACTGATCTCTCTGATCAACACTTGACCGAGCTCAAAATGTATGTGCTTGTCCGACTCAAAATGTATGTGCTTGTCCGTTAGCGACAAAGATCCATCATAAGAGTATGAAGGATGTATGAAAATGTAAGAATCCGGTCGCTACAAAATCGGACCTCTAGGAAAATTGATGATATTGTCATAGCAATACAGAACAATGATGGCTAGTGTAAGTTGATGGGGTTTTAGAAGGTGATAATTACTCTATTTTGAACCAAGATTAATTGTTGCCAAAGAATAATAAAGAATTGAGGCTCCTCATGAGCATAAAACATAACTTTAATTGAATCCACCATTCATTTGTGAAGCTCACTCAACCGAAAAGGTTTGCCACATGTTTGACACATTTAGAGACATGGATTTCAGCTCGCTTAAAAAGTTTTGTGCAGTGGAAATGCTCAGAAAGTACCTAAAGTATTGCAGTGTGGTTTCAATGGAACATTCAAGTTTAAAAGATGTTTTATTAAGACATGGTAAAGCCCTGCGCTAGCATATGCTGACGTTAGTGCAAGAGGTAAATGGTTAACTTTCACATGGATGCATTGTCAAGTACCACATGAAGAGAAGATATTACTAATCAAAATGCTATATAACTACTCTTAATGAAAGTGCTAAGTAATTCAAGAGATGGCCTTGGCTTATTTGAACATTAGATGCTTATAAAACAAAACGACACTGAAGGATCTTAACGCTCGGTAATGTATTGCACGGACGAAAAAGGATGGCAAACTTATGCTGAAGAAAATTTACTGATACGTGAGTTTTTACTTTAGTCGATGGCGCAGTTATATCCTGGAGAGCCTGAATAAACAAGAAATTAGCTGCTTAGACCATCTAATGACCGCTCTCTTTCACAAGCTAATTGCCATCACTTTTGACAAATACAAAGATAGCGGGTCATCGATTACCGCCTATTCATCCTCATAATTAAACCTCTTAATCTAGATTAGACTTTCTTTGTGTTTTCTTATTGTTTTCGGGTATCCTAGGCTTAATCCCGATGCTTGATTTTCGATCAATTAAGAAAATAATGGCAACTCAATTGAGTGCAGCGGCAAATCTCCTTATCATGATTATCTTATATTATGGTTCAAAATCCTCCATACATGTACTCATCATTTCACACTAGCTGGAGTCCCATCAATTCGTCCTTTCAACTTTGGCATTCTACACAGCAGTGGATGCAAGCGCATGCCATTCTTAGCCCTTCCCATCCTAACGACAAATGCATTGAACATGTCCTGTACGTTTATCCCTTGGTTAACCAAGTCCTAATCAAGTCCTAAGCGCTCTAAACCTTTCAAAAATTGTTCGATCCAGACCTAATCTCGTAGTGAACAGCGTTTCTCTGACAAAAATGAGATACATTCGGTTTTATATCGGTTTAAGTACACTACAAGTGTTAAAACTTGTGTACGGTGCTCACTTAAGTGCCAAAACTTTCACACAATCACATAAGTGTCAATCTTTTTTAAAAAACGGTCAATTTAGTACTAAAATTTTCAAAACAATCACGTAAGTGTCAATTTTTTTTTTTAAAAAATGATCACTTAAATATCAATTTCTTTTAAAAACGATTACCTCAATGTCAATCCCGATGAGCCACATCAGCTCAAATAATAATAAAAAATAGCACGTGTCAGATTATTAGCGAGCCGCATCAGCTTAATTAGGATTTGGCACTGAAGTCACCGTTTTTAATAGAAGTTGGCACTTAAATGATCGTTTTTTAAAAAAAGTTAGCATTGATGTGATCGTTTTGAAAATTTTGGTACTAAAGTGAGCGCCGTATACAACTTATGTCACTTGAGATGTAGTTAAGCCATTTTATATGAAACTAAGCATAAGTTTGGCTGAACGTATGGAGGAAAGCTCATAGATTTTCTGTAATTGTAAAAGTCAAATTTTCATCGAAGTTGAGGATGATATCCGATTCAAGCCAAAACCCTGGATCGTCCTTTCAATTTAAAATCGATCAGAAGCACGGGTAAAGCCAAATTTCCATGTACTTGGAAGAGTGGCTGTTGAAATTTTGCCACACCAAGCTGGAGAACAAGGGAAGATTCTGAGCAGAAAAACCAACTTATGGTGAGGCGACTTATTAGTCTTTCCTTATACACGATCAAACTTCCTTGGGAGAAAAAAGGACCAAAAAGAAGACACTAGATCAGACAAAGCAGCTGCCCTGTCACTAGATAGATAAGAAGCATAGGATCAAAAGCCTTGTTCTTCTTCCTGGGGTTACTGACTTAGACATCCATCCGGACTTAGTCTACTAGACTAAAGAGGATGGTGTTAATGATATTCCTAGCCAAATTCTACATGTACGTACTCAATCATTCATTGAAGAAGACAAGCATGTCGCCAAAGCCTCGATAAAAGAAGACAGAAGGACCAGCTATGTCAACACTATGATTGTTACATGAGTAATGCGGGAATGTGGGAATTTTAGGACCCTCTTTAACGAGCATACTGAACAGGATTGGAGACACCGATTCGAACAGGGCTAACATGAATGATCAACTGCAGCCACGATAGCTGTCTAATAAGAGAGAGTGATGGCCACGGCGCAGAGGAAGTACATGAATGAAGTGAATTAGCTGAAGGTTGGCGTTATTATCATTTGCTGGGGAGGTAATGATGCTTGTTGTTGTGTATCCAGACCTTGAGAACTCTCCTCTCGATCCCGAGCTCTTGGCAGAATCGCTCCACCGCGTGTTCATCCAGCTTCTGCAGTCTCCATCCGGCTTTCGTTGCAAAGGCCAACATCTTCTCCTTCTGTGTTGCAGTGAACTTGGTCCTGTACCTCCTCTTCTTCTTCTCAACAATCTCCACCTTGTGAGTTTCATCTCCACCTTTGTCCGTAGGACTGTTAAGAGGATCTGGCTTTAGCAAATGCAATGTCAAGTCTCTTGAAGCATCGACAGTTGAAGGGTTTATTGCTAGAATTTCTCTCCTGTGGAAATTTCGATGGCAATTGCAGGCCGAGCATTTGAGGGCATTGAGCATTCCTTCTTCTCCACTAGGCATGAACTCACCACACCCGTCCCTCGCGTTCCCACCAATTGCAGCTGCATGGTTCTTCTGGCATTCTCTATATTTTGCGACACCCGACCCCTCACCGCCGTTCAGAGAAGGTCCTCTTTTTTGGTCATGATCTTCTCGTTTACGAGGCGGAACTTGACCATCAATGTCATCGCTGCTGCTGCTGCTTGATGATGGCAGCGGCTTGTCGCCTGCTTGGCTCATGCCCTTCAATCTCTCTCTTTCTCCCCCCTCACCAGGCGATGGATTTCCGAGTAGTTCAAAGTACATAGAACTCCCTTCTTTATTAATGAAGAATAAGAAGATAGCAATCTTCCGGGCGGTGGAAGTGAAATGGAAGCAAAGAAAGGGATGCTTTTTCCATAACACGGAAAGCTACACTTTATATAGTGGCTGCCGGCACATGAGTAGGTGTTAAAAGGATGTTCTATTCCCTCATAATGTAACATCCTCAGTATACTTTCATAGCAGCACCAACAAGGTAATCTATACCGTAAAGAAAACCATGCTATGTGTACTAAGAAGGTGTAAAATGTCCATTTATGGTGAATTTGTAAGCAAAGCTATCATTAATATTATATCAGACAATGTATGGATGGTTATCAATGGAAGAAGTAGGTGGGGCTTTTTTATACGAGGATACAGAAAAAGGGATTCCATGAACATTTTGATTCAGCAGGTACAGACAAAGATAGGAATTTGTGTCTGAGAATTCAAGCAGCTGGTTGATGGAAACTTTGTTCTACTTGTACTGTTAGAGACACTACTATGCAATTAACGCGGACCCGGTTGTTCCGTGTCCCCATCCGTATGAATGTACGACGCAGCGGATTAGAATATTCGTGTTCCCATGTACTCCCACACTCGTATAACCTTGGAGTGGGGCTTGTTGGTGCCGTCATGGCGAGTGAACGATGCGGAGGGAAAGAAGTAACTAAGTCCGTGGGAATGGTCTCAAGACGGTTTATACTAGAGTTCTATGTCAGATAGAATATATCATTAGGAGCCTTGAAAGTGGGATTGACCTCCTGTGAACAAACTAATCAGAAACTGATGTTGCATGGTTGGTTGAAACGAGTTGTGATGCCTAAAGTAATCTTCTCTTATTCGATATGACGGATGTTGAGTTAAGTTGGGCGGTATGATCCGATACGGGAAAGTTATTCACCTAATTGTTCTATGTGACAGCACAAGAAACAAGGGTATGAACGACTCGTCATGCGCCGCACTGGCTATTCCGCGGCGCCCGTGACCCAATGCATTTATTCTCTTGTTTTAGACTAATACCAATTCCTAAGTCAACTGCTAGTTTCCTTTTAACTATATATCGAGCATTTCTACCGCATAATCGCAGTTTTTACCAGTTTTTCTCCGATTTTCTCCCCCCTGCAAAACACTCGACGGCACCCATTGGTATGTGGATTGTCCGGCAAGCGAAACATCGTGCGATGATGAGGACGGTGGTTCATTTACTTTCATATTTCACATGGATATCGTACTCAAATTAAGGAGATGGCGACTCAAACAATTCCAGTGAATCCACTGCAAAACTCATGATTATAGATAGGTTCAACAGTCTGTTAATTGAAGTAATCAATTCAAATGGACAGGAGACGAAAGTAATCGCGCGAGAGCCGAGACCAGGACAAGAAGCTTAATCAGGTTTCCTAAAATTAAGGTTCTTCTGAGGTTGCTTTGAAGGAAGGGAATCATTGGATAGACTAAAGGAAGCTGTTGGGAATCGATAGCTCCTCTTCCCATTAAATATATCATGCAGTCCCCTCACCAGGCCATGCTTTTCTGCCATTTAGTTAGTCATTAAATAAGATTTGTTGTCTTTGGGTTTAAAAAAGTAATGTCATGCGGCCATCCATACTCAATGGCTAACCCAACTTTCCAAGCTTTAGCTTTACTTTTAAGTATTATCTAATCAGCACCCTAATGTCGATAGTCCAAAATATAGTTGTTAGCTCTAGACTTGGACTGTGGTTTTGAGATTTCTCTTGGATCATGGTTGCTCTGTGTAGGTTTTTCGTCGTCTTGGGGACCATTCGGATGCAATCTTATCAGATTGTATATTCGATCTAACAGAGGGAAACGACTCTAATTGTTCGGTAAATCAGACTTTAACGACGTTAATCCACCAGTAAGGAACTGACAGGTAACCTTGAAAAAGAGAGAGAAGGCGGCGAACTAGTTTTCTCCTTACTCGGGAGTCCGAGATCTATGGCGACTGATGCTACATAAGAAACATCTTGTCTAAGATCAGATGCGCCGCTAAATCAGGCGAGGAGGTAGAAAATCGAGATTTGGAAATTCGACCAAACCAGCACCGTCCTTGTGCAGGACTCGCTGCTCATTCTTGAGCGCGCACGCGAGCACAAACGTACGTATGCATGTGTAGGATTGATCTCGTAATCCTGATAGATAGTGTTTAGGGAACTGCATATGTCAATCATATTAACAGCTTGTAGCCCATCATGCTGCTCTGTATCAAAATCTAACCGTCTCAAAAGTCAACATCCAAATGCCGAGAGTGACATTTGAGCACGGGTGAAACAAGTGCGAGGTACAGCAAGACAGTAGAAAGCAAGGTCTTGTCGTGCTCAATAAATCTATTTGCCCAAATTCATGGTGGCATCAAGAAACATGAGAAGCGAATGCAGCTGAAACTCCACACTCTTGTATTCTTATTGACTGAAAACAAAATAACAGGAGACAGATTTTACTCACACGTAAGCTTAAGAGACTTCAGAGTACAACATCAATACGCAACATCGTTACATATTTCACACTGCATAGATCAGCTGTCCTTGGTGAATTCATAAGAGGCATAAGAAAGGGTTCCGTTACTCCAGCTATGGTGGATGAGTTTTGCCTTGGCATTGGCGCCTGCGGCGCCCATCGCTACGTGCAATGGGTAAAAGTGATCTGGCCATGGGTGAGCCTTTTTGGCATGTGGTGCTTTCTCGTCATAGCGGTTGACATCTTCATATCTGCCATGATGAAGATACATATTTTGGCAATGAGTTGCTTCTTAAGCCAACAGAAGAGATACCTAAATTGTAAGACTTCGACATACATGGAGAGATGATTTAGAAATAAATTCCAGAAGGCCGTTCGACAAGTTGAGAATCAGTTAAGATGCATGAGAAATACAACCAATTAAAACGTGACAGAACTCAACATCAGCAAATGCACTCGCCCAATTGAGCAAAAAAAATATTATCGCTCTGAGAGTAATAACCAAAGAATGGCCATGCAGAAGAAAACTGCTATACAATTAGACTTACATTAGCAGCATCAACATCAACATCAACATCAAAACGCATTTATCCCACACTAGTTGGGGTTGGCGGACTTACATTAGCAGCATAGCGATAAAAAAAAGGCAAACGTATAGTTTCGCTCATTGATGAAAATGTTGAAAGCATTAATCTTTCCAAACGAAAATTGTGTCAACCGCAAAAGTTTCTTCTCTGCCCAAAAATTTGCAGCACCTAAAATCACTCGAGGAAGAAGTTTGGCGAAGTTTCACATTGCAATTTACACCAAAATGAGTCAGTGCAAAACCAACGATGGCAAATACAGTTTGTTCCCATAATTTGTTTATACAAAATGTTAATGAAGTAGTCATCCTCAAAAGTGCAAAAAATTTGCAGGTATCATGATTACAGACCATCCCTGACAATGATTCCGTTCTAGAGTTAAATCAGCTCCCTGCCTCCAACACAGTAAATAAAACCGTCCATGTAAACAAAAAGTTTGCTTCAACAATTACCTTCCTTCAAGAAGAGCATCCTTGAGCCAGGCGTCAAATTCTGAAGCCCAAGAAGGAACGGGAGCATCGCCAAAGTGAATGTCCCTCAAGTTGTGAGTAGTACTTCCAGAACCAACAATTAGAACGCCTTCCTCCTTGAGAGGTGCCAATGCCTTCCCCAAGTTATAGTGATACGTACCATCTCTATCAGACTGAATGGAGAGTTGACACACTGGAACATCAGCCTCTGGATACATGAACATCAGTGGAACCCAAGCGCCATGGTCAAGCCCGCGTTTGGTGTCTTCATTGACGCGCTTGAACCCAGAAGCCAGGAGCAGTTCTTTCACCCTCTTTGCAAGTTCAGGAGCACCTGGTGCAGGATACTTGAGCTGACAATGGGTACAATTAGTTAGATCGGAGACCAATCAACTTCCTTGCTTTACTTCACGAGTGAGATACAGTGGCACTCTGTCAATGCTAAATCTAAATAAGTTCCCCAAGGCATGTTCCATCGGATGCCGCTCAGGATAATCCTCTCTTCAATGGCACTGGGATTCTGAAAGTCAATTCTTCAAGTGAATGAGCACACCCGAGGCTAGTTTTTCCATGACCAGATCGTTGCATCTATAGCTCTCTTCTCCCTATCCACGCAATGTGAGTGCAAAAGCAAAAGAAAATAGAAAAGGTCTGGCCTTTCTCGGGCAATACACTCTCAGAACTGTTGATGTTTGTTTCTTTAATCATTAAACCAAGGAGGATGCAATGCGCAACCTAACACCACTACATACAAGTACCACTGTAAGGTATAAAGGAAAGCAAAGCAAGAACGTGTCAAAGTCAAAGGTGATGGTCGGCCGAGAAACGGTTCTTTAAATGGTGGGTGGTAGGTGTAGAACAAAATCATTGAAAAAAAAATTGTGGGGGGGGGGGGGGGGGGGGGGGGGAGGGGGTTGCACTGGTTCAAACAAAGAGTCAACGATGAACATGGAAGCCCGGATTACATTTCGAAACGATCAAGAGAATCAACGCGACCACATAAGGGACCAACCCAAAAGCGGAAGAAGATGAAGAAACAAATAGCACATGTGCAATTAGCAAAAAAGGAGACAAACAGAGGAGCGGAAAATGAGGGAACCCCAACCTGGTACATGGGCTTGGGGAAGTTGTAGAAGTCGTAGATGGTGTCGTTGCGAGGGACGACGTTGACGGAGGGTTCCTTGGTGTCCCAGTGGCCGGAGATCATGAGGATGGCCTTGGGCCTCTGGGGCAACACCGAGTCCTTCCACGACGACAGGAAGTGCCTCGCCTGAATCGACTCGTCGATCGACATCATCGGCGATCCGTGGGATATGTAGAACGTGCTCTCCATTCCTCGATCGATTCACCGACTCCACCTCCTTCTTCTTCTTCTTCTTCTTCACGGAATGTGAAGAGGGAAGCTAAAACGATCACGTCCTCCCTTTTTATACTATGAGGAAAAAACCACCCACCGAACGGAATCTGATGTCACGTTAGGTTAGGTAGGACCGTGTGCTTGGTTACAACGTAACCGTCGTTCCAACTTCCAATGTTTACTCACGATCGACTCATCCCTTCCTTCAAGTGATTCTCGAGTTTGAACTTCGAATCACTACGCACAGAACCTATCGAGTTGAGCTCCGGATCGCCCCATCTGCTAAGCTCGTAACACTAATCAAGCTCTTTGAAATTTCTATCAACATAGTTGTATAAACGGACACAAGAAAAGGTTAAAATTTTATGGCATTTGAGCCTTTGATACCTGATCGAGCTCGAGCCAAGTTTCAAGCGCCAGGTTTATGAGCAAAGCCGAACTTGAGTTTAGCGAAGTATCGGCTCGGCTCAATTATATCCATATTCCCTAATTGCCATGCTCGAAAGCCGAAACAGCTCGGACTTGTCTTGACCAATTGCTGTTCATTTGCGTTCCCATGCATGAGTTATCCAGGATCAATGGTTATGATTGCATCCAACTTCTCCAAGATGGGCTCTCGCCCTCCATGTCAAATACCCACAGGAGACAGACATGAATGAGTGGGTGGGCAAGAGCAAGTCTGCGACCATCCTCCAATCCATCATTAACCACAAGAGGAAGGGCTACTCCTATTCAGCCTTGAAATTAAGTGAACGAGCTTTAGGGCCGTGCGCCTGGCCAAAGGCCAAAGCATCATTAGTCAACAACCATATCATTCGTAGGTCGTGGACTAGGACAAAACCCCTCGCGATCACAAAGTGTTTTCCTGACGAGGCATCGTGGGTCGATGATTAAGTTGCTTTTAGGGAAAGTGGGGACACAACTTTTGGCCTTGAGGCACCGAATTAGAGCACGTTTTTGACCGACAGTAATTGCATGTTTCCGAATTAATTATCTCAAGCGTTGTTCCCTGCCAAATAGAATGAGATTCCAAATACTAAAAGGAACAGGTTGATATGCTAACAAGAGGCTCGAGTTAAACACGCTCCCAAGCACACACTGAGAAAAGTCGTGCACAACCGAGAAAAGTAGCTTGGGTTGAATGTTGGCCATATTTGCTCTTAAAGAAGTGTTTTGTAAGAACAAGTTGCCAATCGATCGAGAGAGAGAGAGATGGAACAAGTTGTTAACTGAAGTTGAGGGAATTCCCCCATGCATTTGCATTGCCAAAAATTCATCTAATTGTGAAGACACCCGCCAAGGTAGTAGCTTCACCTACTCCTCTAAACTCACCATTCCAGAAATAATTGCACCCTCCATACCTTACTGGAAATCAACCTACCAAAAAAAACTCACCAGTCTCATTCTGCATTTCTTCCCTTATATGCCTCCTCGTGTGGAACCTTTTTTACGCCTAAATGATTCGACTTTGAAGGAAGCATATCTTCTGAGCTTCTCCAGGATCCTCCTCTCGCAGACACGCAATATCAATGTGTAATACAGCTTCCGATCTTCACTGCGACGGCACATTTTCAACGCTTCGATGTCATCTCTGATTGACTTTGGACCATAAAGCCTCTCCCGGATGTCTGCAAGTTCCAGAAGGGCTTTACAAACACCTTCAGTGACCAGCAGATCCTCGCTAAGTTCTGATGGTTCTGATGCTGGTGCCTCTCGCAATTTTTCTTTGTCTGATAACAGCTTATCCAAGTTGTAATCCTGCTCAGTAGATACTGCAATATCCAAAATATGATACGCATCATCTGGTAACAACAATATGTACAACAATATTTTCAACTCCAGCTGAGGCTCCCCAATGTATGAGATCTCAAAGTATTCCGAGTCTTGGCTGACGCAACCAGAGTAATTTAATCTTCTCCACATGGCAACCCTTGCTCTACCGTGGCGGTTAGAAAAAAGAGAATTGCTCCATTGCAACACCAGTTCTATGTCAATGTTGACTATGTCATATGGATTATCTTCCTCAGTAAATCCATATCTGTGAAGCAATGCCGCATTACCCGAAGTCCCATATGTATTATATACCTAAAAGAGACAAAAGACATTTAGGTGAATCTGGAACATAAATGTTCGCACACTCCAAGTTCCTCACTATCAACAAAGTCGGAGATGTTTAACCTAGAATCAACTCCTGCTAGATTATTAAATCTTCTACTTGAATAAAGCATGTGCTAAAGAAAGACTGAATCAATAATGTTTGTTTCCTTATTACCTTTGGCGATTAAAAGCAACAGGACATGCAAATGTATGTGTCACATTTCACCTCCAGGCACGGGTTTATTTATTTTCGGACGACACATCCAGGCATGGGTAAAAGGGAAAAACATTGCTCGAGTTGTTATCCCAAGCTGTCAATTGACATCTATGAACTAGGTGATATTTCAGTATTTCACACTAAAATGCTTGAGGACACAATGCCATCCTACTAAACCAATGATGAAGCAAAATTGATGCCAAATTCCAGATGTTGAAAGACGGAGCATGAAAATAACCTCATCTCCAGCTTTGACATCTTTTACTAGAATCATTTCCAAGATAGTGGGGTCCTCTTTTGTCACTGGAGGGTGGCACTCCATGTTTCCATGAGAATTCAAATACAAATCTTGAATTAATTGTTCATTCCAATCCTCAGTAATATCAGCATCAGGATAGTCATCACCATTATCCGAGTCATCATCAGATTCACCATGAGAAGATACACTAGTGAAGTTTACATCCTCGGCTCCAGTCTTGTGGTTAAACCTGGATTCAGAGCATCAAGGAGGCAACTGATTATACAGCTAATCCACTTCCAGTTCATACAGTGAAACATGCAGAAAGGGAAAAAAGCAAGGTTGGTGTGTTACTAAATGAAGGAAAAACAGTTGTGAACACTTGTAGATATATTAAAGTACTTGAAGTTCTGGCCTTGCAGACATATATAGTGTTTTTTTTTTTTTCAGGTGTACTAATTTTATAGAGTATTTTAAGTACTAAGCCAGACTTTAATGTAAAGGATGGAGTATTCAGCTAATTTGTCATTGGTCTCACAGTTGGTTTGTGATGCCATTGGAAAAGATCATGCATGCATATCTCTCCAAACCACTCGTTGTACTTCATCTACGTCGTGGCTTCTACAAGTCATAACACACCACAAGATCCAGTAGTCATCTCTTGGCATTGTGAACAGAAACAACCTAATTTTGTCTTGCCAGTCATGGGCCCCAAAAACATAAACACAAACAACCCTGTCAAAATGCATGGATGCCCATCTACATAGAGATCATACAACATTTATGAAAATATATGAGCGGATAGTAGGACGACAAATCTAAATCACCTTGTTTAGGCAAGGTGACAGATTACATGGAAACAATGAAGAGGATCGAATCAATAGCAGAAGGACCCAGCATTATCCCGCAATAAAAGTATCAAGAAACAAGTACTCACAGATCAGCCAAAGGAACCATTCCATATCCATGGTAGTCGTCTATTTCAAATGACCGTGAAGAAACAAGACTTTTCGCTGCAAAGTACTGTTCAGGGCCAAAATACTCCGGATTGAGCTTTAACAGTCCGGAATCTAGAAGGGGCAAAATGCACTCTTTCCAGTCATCATAAATAAGAGCTTTGTCTTCTCTCACAGTCTGCCTACAATCACCAAGTAGTTAGCTGTAGCTGAGCACATGTTGCTCTCGATTGCTCATCACGCCACAATGTCAAGCGAGTATGAACTACACTGGCCACGAAAAAGGACCTAAAACTTTCCAACAAGAAAACCAGAAAAGAACCACTGCATTGGCCCAGAAAAATCCCATCCGAATTCCCAGTTAAAAACCAAATCAGCAAGTACCAACATTTTCAGTTTCTATCATCTAAAATGGCAATTAAACTACGATTCCAATTACATTATGTGTGGCTAGAAATTCCAAGTAGATTGATCAGATTCTAAACAGAAAAGCAAAGCAATTTAGCTCGAAATACTGACATCTAAGAAACGGGGAGATGAAAACCCACAAAGTGCGTACCTTGTGGAGCTCAGTCCCAGGGAGTAGCCGATCGACTTCGTCGAGAGTCCAGACCAAAGGCAAGCACTCCCTGTCGGGCAAGAGCTGAAGGTAACCGGCCCAGGGCGAGGTCTCGGCCAAGCTCTTCTCGTACATGAGAGCGACGGACAGCCCCAAGCTACCGTCCAAGCCGGCCGCTTCGATGAGCGAGCTGGCGCCGCTCGTCCTGATGGTGAGACAAGCTGCCTTAGGGATGGTGGCGACGAGGTCCCCTTCCTTGAGGTCGCACAGCGCCCTGACGGCGATTCCCATGGAGGGATCGTCGGTGAAGCGGAGAGCGTCGCTGCAATCGATGGACTGAGACTTCATCCACCTCTTGAACGCCCTCAACCGCCTGCTCACGAAGCAATGGAGATACCATCAGTCTGCGCGTGCGCGTGCGCGCGCTCACAGAGAAAGAGAGAGAGAGAGAGAGAGTACCTGGAAGCCATGGGAGCTGAAATGGAGAGCTTTGGTGTCGAAGCTTCTGGGGGTGGCCGGCGGGAGGTTTGGTTTGGCTGCCCTGAATTTCCAGCCATTTTGCATTTATACGCCTTCACTAACTTCTTTAACAACAAAATAAAAAAAATGCATATTTAGGATCCGACATTTTAAAGTACACTTCGAGTATTTTCAAGAAAATTACTCATCCATTGTAATGATCATGCTGAGCCTTTGAACTCTTCTTCTTCATCTTGTTTCTATGCTATTCATAGCTGGAATTTATAACATGCCCGTCGAATCATCCTCAATTTTGTGCAAGACTATCGGCTTGGGCTACGTTGGCCTACATGGGGCGGACCACGGACCACGGTATGCCCATGCTCCCATAAAACCCAACAGTTGCTGTGCAACTTGGATTCCGGTCCAAACATTATCAGTTTGTTGGAGTGACCAGGGCATTTTGTTAAGGAGATGTAATCGAGGAGATTATTGATCAGTGGCAATAGCTCAATCGCCATTTAGAGATAAAAAAAATTGAAAAAATTGCCAAAAAAAAAGTCCTAAAATTATTGTAATTGTACCAACTCAATCTTAAACTTCTTCTTTTTTTTGGGCCAGTTTAACCCTAAATATTTTGGATTTGTGTCAATTCAATGCATTGGATTAGTTGGCGCTGACATGGCACAGTCAAATGGACTGAATTGCTACAGATGCAAAGGATTTAAGATTGAATTTGCATAATTACAATAAATTTATGATTTTTTTTATATTTCTCTCTATAAAGGAAAAATGTGGCCAAGCCAAAATATGTCTCCGATCTTTAATCTCTAAAGCAGGTCCGATCAATAGATAAGGTCAGATGTTGCGTTTCCATAAAATTTTAAAGTTTTATGTCGAAGAATGTGACTGTGATTATATTTTGGAAAAATCTTCAAAGAGCGATTTTTCGCTTCGTCTAATCATCCAATTCCCATTATATCTATATAAAAAAGAAATCGATAAGAAGGGTTTAATGGAGAGATAGACAAGAAGAAGATTTATATACAAGTGATTATGAGGTTATATTTTATAATTTATTCATGAATATGGTCGGAAAGGTAGAAATAAATAATAATAAAAACTATGTTTCTCGAAACTTTCTCTTTTCCACAAAATTAATTAAATTGAAGTACGATTGACCGACCGTATCTTAAAAATAGTGCCTTTAATGTACATGTGAAATCTATAATAAACAAAAGCTAAACATGTAAAATCATTAATCACGGTAACCAAATCCAACATGGAAATATAAAAACAAGAGGAAAAAAAAGGGCAAGTGAATAAAATTGGAGCCACTGACTTAAAATTGCAAGGGAAAATTTCAAATGAGGGCTCAACTTTTTCTTATTTTATCAAGTAAAGGCATGATGTGCCATCATTTTTCTCAAATAAGGGAAAAAATTAAACATTATTTCAAATAAAGTCATGAATTGACTATATCAGTATATAAAGAAATGCTTTTGGTTAATGGCATTTTCGTAATTTACTCATTTGATTAATTTCTTTATTTATTCTTTTATTTTTATTTTTTAAAAAAATCTTAAAAAAATTAACATTTAGATAGGAAATACAGAGCACCTACCACACGTATTTATTTTATTTATTTATTATTTTTTAATTAAAAATTAGGTTAAAATTATATTTTGACGAAAATGGTCTGACCAACTGAAATATTAGCCGCTTAGTGAGGTCAACACCTTGTCTGAAATATTCATGGCTACTTGAAGCCCTTATTTAAAATTTGCATGCCACTTCAGAGCATTATTTGAGAAAACGAAGGCAGTTTGGGTACATGTGCGGAATTTTCCCACATTGCAACTGCGTGATCGAGGACGGTTTCGCTTTTTTGGGTGAAAGTGGGTTCATCTAGAGGTGAAAATAGCATAAGGACGAGCAAGGAACATGAACTTTCCCTTATTAGAATACTTCCATTCGTTTCTCCTTGAAGATGTCAAAAATGATTTAGTGCATCCAACAACCACGGAGAAAAATTTTCGTAACTGAAGGTCGGATGAAAAGTCGTAGTAAGGAATATAGCAAGTGACTTGAATTTTGATAATTTATTTTTCTTTGTTAAGTCAATAAACTCAAAATTAAATTTTCATTTTTTTACGATAATCACGATTATTTAAAGCCCACCAAACAATTGGAACAAATTTCATTTTTTTTATTATGAAAATTTCATTTGCACTTTCTAAATTTCAGATATAATAATGATATGGACAAAATCGTATCTTTTGCTACTGTCTGACCTTCAAATTTTCTTTTCCAATTCGAGGGATAGAGAAGAATAAAAAGCAATAATAGATTAATCTCACATTTTATTTTGTTTATCGCACACACAAATTAGGTTTTTTACTATCATTGTGACATTCCAATTTGATTCATCTGGGAAAATGATGCCCACGTGACAAGAGCGAAGCGCACGTGACTCTTTTTCTTCGAAAGAGGAGAGATATAAAGCGAGAGGCGCATTGCTTATTGCGTCTCTGCGTGGGTCTCGTATGGTGAGTCTGCATTCTTGTTATTGGCCTTTCTCCTCCTCTTCTTCTTCTTCTTCTTCTTCTACGACTTCATTCCTCTGCACGACAGTGAGCGAATGTGAAGCCGAAGGTAAGCCATTCCTCTTTCAATTCGCTGGCCGCTGCTTTCCATTTCCGTGTGCGTGGCGTCTCTGAGAGCTTGGCGTTTCTTCTACCTTCGATTCTAGCGATCTGCGAAGCATTATCAACCTCAATTTCCACTTGTTTTAGGTTCCCCTTCATCCGATTCATTCGTTCATTTTCGGATTTTTTTTCTTTTAGCTACTTAGATGAGGCAGTCGATAGAGGGTGGATACTTGTTAATCTCCTGCGAGCATTGGCATTGCGTCTTCTGAATCCCTTTGCTTCCTCTGTAAATTTCGTTGCTTTAGGCTTTTCTCGGTTCCAAATTGAGATTATTTTTGGGGATTGTGTTAATCTCGCTGTTTGTAGTTTAATTTAGTATTGTACGGCTGGTTCGTGTGATCTTCCTGGATGATTTTGAATTATTTGCAGTGTGCCCTTGGACGCTTGTGTTAACCCGCACCCGCCCCCGCATTTCTTTCTAACTGTTTCAATATGTTTTAGGAGCTCCACAGGGTTTTCTTGCTCATTTCTATTCTTTTGCTCTTAGAAACACTACAGTGCATATTGTTTTGATTTCGCTCTTATTGCGATTTTGCAGTGTTGGAGTCAAAGCGGTAAATCAGAGTAGCCTGTTTCCTACCTATTTGCTTATTCTTTGCCGCTAATTATGAGTGGTGCTCCTAAAAGATCTCACGAGGAGAGTGGTCATTCCTCTTCAAAGTACACCCATGAAGATATTGCCCCATATCCTAGGCTGATGTCTGCAGTGTCTAGTGAATATCTTCTGTCACATGACATGGGTCAGGAAAGTCGAATGGCGAAGATCCCCAGGACAGAGTCTCGAGATTCAGATAGAAGATCGCCCATGCATTCGGTCCTTCGAATGCCATCCTCCTCACTAGATGATTCGCATTTAGATCATGCCGCTACTTCTGAAAGCAGGTTGGAAGCCAGGGATGCAAAGGATGGCAGAGATTTCAGGGTTGATAACCGGGATCCCAAGCCCGACGTAAGGGAGTCGCATGAGACGAAGAGGGATTCTCAGCATATGAGAAGTGAAAGGGAGGGGAAAGTCGAAATTAGAGGCGATGATAGTAAGAAATTGAAGTATGAAAGGGACAGTTATAGTGATCCTAAGTTCGATGGAAAGGTGGAAAAGGAAAGCTATGGTGCTGGGAGCAGTCACGTGAATTGGAAAGAATCAAAAGATTACCACAGGGGCAAAAGGTATTCTGAAACACCAAGTGGAAGCATGGACCCATGGCATATTCAACGCAATAATCCACCTGGACAATTTGAGTCTGTTAAGGAAGATTCCACAACTGAAGAGCGGGGTCACATGGAAACTCACGAGGCTGTTGGCGAGAACAAAATTGATGCTAAAATTGATGATAAGCTGAAAGATAAGGATAGGAAAAGGAAGGATGCAAAGCACCGAGAATGGGGTGAAAGAGATAAAGATAGAATTGATCGAAGGAGTAGTATGCCTATCGCTGCCGATTTCAAAGACCCTGTGAGAGAAGAAAGAGAAGCAGAGAAGTTGGAGAAGGACAGGAAGGATCCGATAAAGGACAAGGAAAGATTGAAGGAAAGGGAGAAGGATCACCAAAAGAGAGAAACTTGGAATGGGCTGGAGAAAGAGGGAGTGTCCTCTGAGAAGGACGCTGCAGATCTGCCTGTGAAAACAACGGAGCAGGACACTTCGGTATCTGACTTGAGAAAACATAAAGATTTTGATGTCTGGAAAAATGGTGACAAGGAGGCTAGAGAAAGAAAGAAAGAGCGAGACGCAAATATAGAGGTGGATAGAACTGAAAAGCGTGGTAGAGGATATGAAAAAGAATCAGAAGATGGATGTGCAGATGCTGAAGGGATGGAAAGGGAAAGGGAAGTGTTTAATTATGATGGAGTTCAGCAGCGAAAGAGAATGCTTCGACCTAGGGGTAGCCCTCAATTGTCTAGAGGTGACCCTCGGTTTAGGTCCCGTACCCAGGATAATGAAGGGTAGGTCTTGTTACTTTACTTCTGCTGATTTTAAAGCATAGTTATTCAGCATATATCTTTATTCTGCAACTAGTCGTACAAATATAATTGCAAAATTTATCCTTGATTATCCTTCTGCTTGACTTCAGTTAATCCAAAACCGTTTCCTACCAAATTGAATTTTGTTACTATCAAATGCAAGTCGCTTATCATGTGGTAAACCACTAAAAGGGTCAAAACCACCTTGGCCAAGTTATATGTCTCACCGCAAAATTGAATGTAATTTTTAAATTCGAACTGCTTATTCTTTTATCAAGCTATTCACTATTGTTTAGTTAAAAAAGTTTCCTAGAATTATGTCGAGTGGGAAATCAGAGTAGACAGACCAACATGCTTTTATGTTTGGGTTACTTCTGTACGGTCCTGAATTCATGGATTCTGATTAGCTTATTTGGCTCTTTTCCCACTTACGACTCGGAAGCTCTGCCTTTTTCCTGCTCTCCTTATAGAAAGGAATGTTTACGATTTACGCTCATCCTTCTCTAGAAATTCCTTTCCAAGAGAAGCTCCAGGGGCAGCAAACCTTTTTCTCAGAGGAAAAGTGCTCTGCCTAGACAATCTCTCTCTCTCTCTCTCTCTCTCTCCATGTGTGTGGAGGAGCCTTTGAGCGAATGTTCCACCCGTAGGCATTGCCTATTTATAGGATCTAGAATGGAGCACTTTATCTGGTGATCACCTAAATTGTCCTTCATTCTAGTTACCTTGACAATGTTCTTGAATTCAATTGAAATAAATGATTCATTTTCCCCTTAAGCACATTTTCCTTCTTTTTATCAGAAGTTCCTGTTTGTATTTTCCCTCTCTTTTAATATTCATATCTTGGGAAACTTGCCGACGCACATGGTCCAGATTTCTTTGTGATTATATTACTGACATTGTCTGTCTTGCTTTGTTGCCTTTAGCCAATAAGACTAAAAGGGGCCTTTTGGATATTGTAATTGCATCTTTTTACTTTAGCATGATAATAATATTGAAAATCTTGAATGTTTGCGCTTCTGATGTGTGTTTTTTGATGAACATTGCATTCTAACACTCTTCGCTTGTCTTTTGCGCAGGTCTCAAGGTAAGACATTGCAATAAATTATATTGAGCTTGAAGAGTATTTGGTGAGCGGTTCCAAAGTGGAATTAGAAAATATGATCAGCTCAAATACTTTTCTTGTGGTGGATAATCAGTAGAGTTCACTGTTACTTTGTTTATGTTTGGGTACTCTGAATCCTGAATTTAATGTCTGCTAGGCTTGCCTATTTCGCTTGCATGAAGGAAATTTGTTTGCTTATCTATTCTGTGGCAAATTAAATTTCCTTGGGATTTATGTTTCTGTAAATTTTGATATGCCATTTTTGTTGCATTATTGTGTTTCGTAGCTTGAAGGAATTAGGGCAATGGTTGGGTAACTTATTTTGTTGCAGTTCAAATTTCTTTGTGTCTGGTCTCTGTTAAATTGCCTTTCGTTGCGTACTTGCAGACGGCAGCTTGTCATCGCATTTGCGGTGAGCCTAGTGGGAGTTATATTTTTAGTTCTTTATGTGAATGTCTCTTCTTTTTGTTGCACATGATCAATGCAACCTGGGCTGTATTTCTTTTGCTACTGTTGTGCATATAAATTTTGGCTGTTGTTATTTCAGGGAAGTCTGAAGTTTCGTATGTCCTTTATAAAGTTGGTGAATCCATGCAAGAACTGATAAAGCTATGGAGGGAGTATGAATCATCTCAAGCAGATAAAGATGCTGTTACCTCACCTAATGGTCCCACTCTTGAAATTAGAATTCCAGCAGAGCATGTAACTGCTACGAATCGCCAAGTAAGATCCACATGATGTGTGTTGATCTCTTTGGGTCGTGTAATGTTTCCATTTGGTCCAGCTGTGTCATCTACTACTCTTTCCTCGTCAGTTGGTCTTACCAAGACCTTATGTGTGTGATAAATCATGTGCCACAATCATTGTGGCAGCACTCATGTTAAGGATAACATCTCTCTTCCTACAATGCATTGTTCTTCCGCTACCTTTTATTCAATCTAAGCTTTATTGCATGCTAAATTAGATTGTGGAATCTTCTTTTTTCCCCCTCGTGATGAGGAATTGGTTGCCAGTAGACCAGATGCCTTTTTGTTTTAAACAGACATCATAAAGTTGGCTCCATTCAACTTCGATGCATAATTTAAATAACTTAACATGTTTCAAAAATCGTGTATGTTCAACCAGAGGAAAATAATTTCTTTTGGTTCTTGAAATGAATTTGCAGTATAAATTGTATGAAAAGGGATTTAATTTTCCCAACAGTTGCAGAGTCAGCTAGCTACTTTTTGTTTCCTTTTTTCTTTTTTTGGTGCCGGGGGGAGTTGGGTAGCCACCTAAGTTAGAGAAATTAGAAAATGCCTCTGGTGTGCAATTTCAAACATTCATAAAGGACATTTACCTTTCTTCGAAGGAAAGAAAGACAAGTAAACAACAGTTTCCGTATTTATAGCTAGTACTTTTGAAGTTGGTATAGAGGAGCCTCACCAAGCAATTATTAGGCCCCTATAGAAGGTTGGGCTCGGTTTCTACTGCAGACAATGTTATTTTGAAAGTCCTGTGTTAATAAGATGTCACAAGTGGCTATTTCAATTGATTTCATTTGCTAGTGTCCAACTTTTTGTGTTTGTTTGCTTATCCTTGTCCTGTATCTGGTGGCTATTCGTATTAAGGACTTGTGTTTATATTCAACTAACAGTAGAGGAAACTCAACCACCCTATCTTGAGCCATCTCCTGATTCTTCCATGGGAACCTATTTGTAGAGTAGACACTTGCCAAGTTGCCCAAGACTATTCTTCAGCCACCAGTTCCCTCAAAAAGGACTCTCTGTGTTGCAATCTTCGATTGCATAGATTATAAGTTTTTTCAATGTCAAGTTCTTCTTTGTTAGAATCTCTGTGTACACTAACTTCTGAAGCTTGCCAATTGTAACGGTCTTTTTCTACTAAATAATTTGTTCAATTGGCCTCTGGTATTTGTATATTTCTATCTCTTGTTTGAGTGTTCTTCCACCCTGTTTCCTTACTTCAAGCATAAAATGCTCCTTTGTGAATCATCTACTGGCCTTCTGAGGTTGTGATTTATAAATTGGTTATGTCATGTTTCCCTGAGCTTATTTTCATATCATGTAGGTTAGAGGTGGCCAACTATGGGGGACTGACACATATACATACGACTCTGATCTAGTTGCTGGTATGAGGTCACTAATATCAATTTAAGTTCTGTGCCGTATCATATTCCATCGGGAAAGTAGGATTAACAAGGAATGTTGCTTTTAGTTCTAATGCACACAGGTTATTGCCGCCCCACGGCTTCTCCCCCTCCTTCTGCCATCCAAGAATTGCGCGCGACTATCAGAGTGCTGCCTCCTCTAGATTGTAAGTTCATTTGAGCCATATCGTGCTTTTTTAATTAGCTGATGTTTTAATCTGAGAAGCTATTAACATGCACTCATTCAATCTATGTTTTTCTTTTTTTGGCTCGATCACATATTGAATAGATTGAGTGGCGGTTAGACAACTCTATGTTGTGAACCTGTAACTGGTAAAATGAAAATGATTCCAGAATATATAGTTGTGCCCCTGGAATTGGCTACAATCTCTGTTTGTTTGTATTGCCATAACTGTATTCCTCCTTGTACTTTTCTTTCTACATGAAACGATTTCGTTCTCCAATTTCCATGTACTTAAGTAGTATCATGCTTTTTTATACTCATTTTAGGGGACTTAATTTGAAATATCGTTACACGTGTTCATTTTGGTAAAAGCTCTAGCTACTTTCTTGCTTTGACTATTAAACTCATGCCAGATCAAGCTCTGTCTATCTGATCCTGATTGATCTTTCAGGTTACATTTCTACTTTGAGAAACAATGTGCGCTCCCGTGCTTGGGGTGCTGCAATTGGTTGCAGTTATCGCGTTGACCATTGCTGCATTGTGAAGGTGAAACTATTTCTTCATCATCTTATTTTTGGTTCTTAATAAGCAGAGAGTATGATGCGATCGACTAATAATTTATTTTCCCAACCATTAAATATGCCAAGCTCCTTTGTTGCCTATAATTTTTTGGTGCTTTCATGGTCTGCAGATTAAAAATTCTGGAGTGATCAGATGGAAAACCTTTTGAGATACTTCAGCTGTTCTCTTGTTACTGTTTTACTCCTTCTCAATAGTTGCTATGTTTTATAATGTTGTATTCAGAAAGGAGGTGGGACAATTGATCTTGAGCCTTGCATAACGCATACATCGACAGTGGAGCCAACTCTTGCTCCTGTTGCTGTTGAACGGACCATGACTACGAGAGCTGCAGCATCGGTATGAACCAGCATAAGGCCTCAATTCAGATGTTTGATTAAATAGTTGTTGGGTGTTTATCCTATTGAAACATGCATTTCCTCTGCAAGGTGGTATTTTAGGGTCTAGAACTTTGTCTAATGAAACAATACATTGGAAATTAGTTTGAAGTTGTTTCTATTTCTGATGTTTTTCAAAGATCATTTCTGTTAAGAAGTAAGGGTGGGAGCAGGTCAAGTGGAAATCACATCTTCTGACCATGTCCTGTGCTGATAAATTTTTAGCATATTGGATTGTGCTTGATTCGTTTGTCTGACTAATTGTTGAGATTGATAATTTTTTGGCATTAGAGAGGCCGCTGGAGATGGTTAATCAAGGATAACTAGACAATATAAGCTTGTTAAAGTGGTTTGGACAAGTGAAACAATGACCTTGAGGTTTTTTTGCCAGAAGATGTACATTTTGATGTGACTGTATTGAGAAAGGTACATGAGGCCTTGGGTGTTGCCAGGGGAAACTTTCTAGGGATCCACTTACTAAAAGGCTTTAGCTGGTGTCAGGTGTTGGGAATTGCAAATTCAATTTCACAATTACCATTGAATTCAATGTTGAACCATATTATATTATTCTCTATATGCATGAAAAGTAGCTAATCTGTTATAATTGTTGTCTTTAGAATGCACTGCGGCAACAAAGATTTGTACGAGAAGTCACAATACAATACAATCTCTGCAATGAACCTTGGTAAGTTTTAGTTTCCCATTTGCTATTTTCAGCAATTTGTCTTCTAGAGAGTTGAGCCTTTCAAGCGCCCATATCTTGGAATTTATGCCTTCTGTTTTGGTTTATCATGTCGGAGGAAGCTGCCTTGTAAATTTTATGCATAGGTATATATGTATAATCTCAGTTTCTGCGTTGGCTTGAAGAGCCCAATGCTATCATCTTTTCAATCCCACTTTTGGAGCTTATTTTGGATGGAACCCCTTGACCTTTTGACCGACATGTTTTTTGTGTTGTAACCACCAATCACATTCATAAGAGGATGGGACAGTCCAGATGGATCTCCCTGCGCTCATGCCACTACGTGTGTGAGCAGAGGAAAATCGTGCAAAAGATATTGTGGTTCATGGAAAGTATACCATATCACATGTACCCAATTTAGTCCATGGTTAAATGTGCACCTAAAAAATCAACCTTGCCATCGCCTAAGGCTACATGCTTAAAATCACCAACATACCCATTAATAAAAAGTTAAAGCTAACATGCTTGATAGGTTGTAGCTTGTAGTACGAGGGCCTGTTATGTATTTTGTCTTAGTTGAGCATGCTTAGGTTATTAAATGCTCAAGTCTGTGTGTCTCTATCTTGCTTGCTAAGATTCTGTTCATTTGATTAGTAGTGCTCTGATAGATGACAAATGCTTTTTATTCAGGATTAAATATAGCTTGAGCATTGTCGCGGACAAGGGCCTGAAAAAGCCCCTATATACATCTGCACGTCTGAAAAAAGGAGAAGTGCTGTATTTGGAGACACATTCCTGCAGGTATCATATTTCTTGGAGAGTATTTACTAACATCATTCATAGATATTTGTTGAAAATTGACTATGCACGCTAGGATAGTCTGTGTTAAATCTTTTTCTTATCAACTGCCTTTCTGGAATTTGAAATCCTTGCTTGATGGAGTTTGTTTCACGTGATTGGTACTGCATGTACCTGTTGTCCGTGGTCTGATAAGTGAGTATGGAGCAGGCCTTGTTGCGTGTTATACGGGGACTTGTCTACTGAAATTTAAACCTTAGTGCCAAGACTGTGTTGCTGATTCTGTTAGAGACCTTATTTCTCAGAACGTTCGATGCATTTATGGTTGGCTTCACTTTTTACTACAAATTGCAGAAAAAATGTAGCAATGACTTAAATGCTCAGGCACAAAGCATAGTTTCACCTGGATTATTTGTTAGAGATGCAAACTTTTGAGTGACTTTTTTCTCTTGTTGACTTATTAAAGATACGAGCTGTGTTTCACTGGAGAAAAGATGGTCAAAGCTACTACAACTTCTCAAATGCATGAAGCTGAAACTGAGAAGTCCCAAAATCATCACTCACATTCCATGAATGGAGAGAGAAATGACACTGAAAATACTGTGATCGATGTGTTTCGGTGGTCTCGGTGTAAGAAGCCTCTTCCCCAGAAAGTTATGCGTTCAGTCGGAATTCCTATGCCCCCTGACTATCTGGAGGTATGATTACTATTATCATTGTAGTTTCTTTCCTTTGGATTTTGCATATGTCCTTTGCATTTCTTGGACTTGGAAGATTCCGAATATTCTTTACCAATTTCAACATTCCAGGACGTATGTCACCTTGTTATAGTAAAGCTTAGAGAAATCACACGCTCTTCTTCCCTCGCTATAGCTGTCAAATAAAGTGAATTCCACACAATGTCGCTTCATGTCATTTTTTGCTGGTTCATGTAATATTTTGCCAAGACTACATGTCTCGCTTAAAGCATAGAATGTTGCTAGCTATGCTCTGTGCATGTGCATGGTCCTTGTTCATGTTTTAATTCAGATGCCAGTCAAATGATATAAGTATGCTGCAGAGTGTTCCTTTTTTTTTTTTTTTTTCCGGGTCTAATGCAGCAGAGTTTACTCTTTCTGAGAAGAAAAGAACAATAGAAACCAGGCTTTAACATCGATCTATCTACCCTTCTTGAGTAGGTATTGGAGGAGAATCTGGACTGGGAGGATGTGCAGTGGTCACAAACTGGGGCTTGGATAGCTGGAAAAGAATACTCGTTTGCTCGGGTGCATTTTCTTTCATTGAATTAGCCCTGGTTGTACTGTGTTTTATCGCTCTGTCCTTATTTTATACACTTCCTGGGGAGACTACAGATCATATTGATTTAAAATTAATTAGCATGTGTATTGGTCCTTATTGAGTTATTTTGTGGATAAGATCACTAGAAAAGCTAGCTTGACCACAACTTAGCCCTGTAAATATGCAGTATCCTGGAGTCATGTAGGTTTGGCGTGTTTTGTAAACCATTTATTTGATAAATCGACATTTAAGTCAGTTTTCATGTACTTGAGTTCTGTAACTATCAGCAGAATGTTGGAGTGAATGCATCTTTTTTTAATCTAATCAATTTTAGCTTCAGGCTCACTTATGTTGAGAATTTACATCTTTTTTTTTGGGGGGGTCAAAATTTACATCTTTTGAATGTGATATTGAAATTGACCAAAAAAAATTGTGCTATTGAAGAACCACTTCATATCACTGGCCACGCCAGTCCTCTATTTGGTGCAATAGCTTTGGTTTCTGGTCGATTTTGCTAATAAATATCAAGAAGTTTTCGACATTGTGGGTCATCACATGCTGTACCGACGGCAGAACTTGCGAATTGAGATCCTCGTAAGTCATGCAAGAAGAATGCTAGTTAGGCTAGTGATCAGGGATTTGAAAAATAATTTGTCTTTCAAAAACTACATATGCTATAATTGGGAAGTGTCGTTCTTACCTGAAGACGTCGAATAATTCTCCAAATTCACATATGAAATGTGTTCTCTTGCTAAGTTGAACAAATTTTGGTCCTCTTCTTTCTGAACTTACCTCTACAATAAAATTTAATATAAAACGTGTCTCACTCAGTCGGAATTCTCTATTGTTTTTTTTTTTTTTATTTATAGAAATGATGTGGTGCGTGTTGGGTGTAGGTGATATTGAGGTTAGAAAAGAAAAGTGGCATTTCATTTTAAGATCCCTAGGTGAAACAGAGATTACGCGGAAGATGCAATGATTAGGAGTAATGTTCAAAAGCTCATGCTTTTGTCCTCCTCTATTTTGGATCGCCACGAAATAACATAAATGGGCAGATATAGGAGGCAGAAGCTGGGAAAATGTGGTAATTACCGATGAGCAACCGGCGGTGCGGTGCGTTGCGAAAGCGGCACTAAAGGAGTCCCTAAAACGTCACCGATATCTGATTTTCCTGGGAAAAAGTGTTAAAAAAAATTCCTAAACCTACCGTTGGTGCCAATTCAGTTCTAATTCTTTTGCATTGGTGTCAATTTGGTCATAAACCTTTTATTTGACGCCAATTCAGTATTAGACCTTTTGCATTAGTGCCAATTTAGTCTTAATAATTTGTATTTATGCCAATTGAGTCAATTTTATATTTTATCGAAAATTGTTGGCGTGGATGTCAAATATCCTATGTGACATAACTGGCGCTAACGTGAATATTTTTTAAAATATTTTAAATAATATTAAAAATACTTTAAAAAATAATATTTAAAAATGTCAAAGTCAACGCTAGTCGTGTCATGTAGGACAATTGATGTCTACGTCGGTGATTTTCAGTTATAATTAGCCAGATTAAATCAATTGACATAAATATAAAATATTTAGGACTAAGTTGATGCCGAGGCAAAAGGTTTAGAATAATGTTAAAAAAATATAAAAATGCTTAAAAATTATTTAAAATATTAGAATATTATTTAAAAATGTCCAAGTCAGCGCTAATTGTGTCACATAGGATAATCGATGTCCACGTCATTGATTTTCGGTCAAAATTAGTCGGATTAACTCAATTGACATAAATACAAGATATTTAGAACTACATTGGCACCGATGCAAAAGATTTAAGACTTAATTGGCACAAATGCAAAAGGTTTAGGACTGAATTGATATCAAAAATATATTTATGAATGAATTGACATTAATGCAATATGTTTATGACTTTTTTGACACTTCTTCCGCTTTTCCTGAAAATGGGAAGCTCCTTTGTTTTCCAAACATTAACCAAGTGTTTTTTTGTTGACACTTGAATTTTTTTCGATGGCCTATAAGTTAGAAAATTCGACATTCAATATTCCCAAACGCGGGCTTTTAAATTTTACATTTTCACAAAAGTGGCCAAAGGTTAAATTTTTTGGCCAAACCAAAGAATTTAACCTTTGATCAGATTTTTTTTTATTGGATTCCATTAGTGTCTAATTTTATTTTAAGCATATGATTTCGTGATTTATAAATTTTAGATGATGTCGAGTCTGACTAAAGAAATTTGGGAAAAATACATTAAAAGTGCCTTAACTTTTGTACGACGTTCACTTAAGTGGCTCAATTTTCAAAACGTTTACTTAAGTGCCTTAACTTTTAAAAATCATTCACTTGAGTGTTAATGTTGACGAGGCCGACGGAAAAGGTGACGTGACTGTCCAAAATGCTGAGGTGGCGCCGGTGAATAGATTTTTCTAAATATTTAATGTACACGTGGCATTTTTCATTAATTTTTTTATATATTTTATTTTTTTATTTGTGTAATTATTATTATTTAAAAAAAGGAAACCCTAAGGTTTTCTCAGTGGTGGCTGGCGAAGGTCTCTGCCGGCCACCACCGGCCTGCCCAGGGGCCAAGGTCGGCTTGCCTTGGGTCGGCGAGGCCACAATTGCCTTGGTCGACGGCCGCCGTGGCGTCGATAGCAGCGATTGGGGGCCCAAAGCCTTCGTCTAGATCTGGTGAGGGCTTCAAGTCCTCGATTCCGCTAGCCCAAGCTGCGATGGTCATCGCCTAGGGCCGTTGTGGCCTCACCGACCCAAGGCGAGCCAACCCTAGGCCTTGGGCTGGCTGTTGGTGGCTAGAGGCGACCCTTATTAGCCACCATCGAGAAACCCCTAGGGTTTCTCATTTTTTTTCATTGATTTTTTTTTCCTTTTTGTTTTTTATTTGAATAAAAAATTTAAAAAAAATCAGAAACTATTAAAAATATAAAGAAAATCCACGTGGCGCTCTCAAAATTAATAAAAGAATAGTAAAAATTCCGTGTCAAATTTTCTGGCGAAAATAGCACTCAGATGAACGATTTTGGCTGGAATTGACACTCACCTGAACGTTTTGAAAGTTAAAACACTTAAGTATACGCCGTACAAAAAGTTAAGGTAATTTTAGTATACTTATCCTAAAGAAGTTTTAAGCCGATCAATCATTTGGCCGTTGTCGAGGACGGAGGTTCACTAATTGGGATGGGATCCTCACGGACGGCCGTCTCATCTCGTTTTCCCTCAGCCTCAGCCTCCATTCGGCTCCCTCATCACCACTCCTTTCATCGTTGCTCTTCGCTGCAGCTCCATAACCAGCCATCACCGCCATCCCACGACCTCGCTGCGGCTTCCCCTCTCTCACGAATTCTAGCAGAGCACCACTAATCAAATGAAGCAAGATTAAATGTAAAAAAAAAAAAAAAAAAAAAAAATCCTAAAGTTAAGAAATTATAAAATGTGTTAGGAAATTGCCTTCACTTACCTTTTAATGTAATTAGTGCTTTTATTTATTTGATCGTTGGTTGTCTGCTTTGCCTAATTTGGCATGAGTCAAACCAGATTTGAACGTGTTTGGTTAGATGAATGTTAGGACTCGATGCATGTTTTCGATGGCTAGTTTAAGAGGGCAATTAGAATGTTATTAGGGGGGGTTAGCAAAATGCTAGTCTACTGCCTTGTGTATGCAATAGAAAGGTTAGTTGTGGTTCACCTCAGTTATTGACCCTTTAGTAATTTAGAGGGTCGTTTGATTTCTCGTTTAATTGAGCGAACTTGGCTGATTGGCTACTTTGTTGAACGGCTTGAATCGAATGCCGATAGAAAATTTACCAGCTTTCATTGTTTCATCTCCGTAGGTGGACACAATAGGATGGGGAAAGTCGAGCATTAGTTTTTAGAGTTATATAAAAAGCTCATCGATTGCACTCATTCGCAGGTTTTTCTTTGTCGATTTCTATCGTCAAAGTCACTGTCGATCGACGTTCTCTCCTGTCTCCAAGCTTCGTTGTCCAGGACTCGATCGGATCTCTCCTGCATTTCTGATAGTAGTGTCCACAATGCTTCCCGCTTACTCGATACTTCCGTGCTGGCGTTGAGGTGAAGCCCCTAGAACAGTTATTCTCTTGAGTTTTACTCGTCGTTTTGAGGTCTTGTTGCAGTCTATATACCGCAAGATAAACCAGGTAAATTCATTCTTCTCTAATTTGTTGCTCTGATTTGGTGAGATGTGTAACCGAACGACGTTCACGTACTTCGTGTTTGACAATACGTCTCGGTGGCATAAATGAACAAATAATTCAGTACATTGTCGGATTTGAAAACGTGTCGATATGAATTATTTCTCAACGGTTGATTTATTAAGTACACAGATCCGATTCGACTCATTGTTCCTTTTACTGAATTTGGCCTTCTCATGGTGAACAATGGCTAGGAAATGAGCGAAGGCCGGTATGAATATTACCGAATATCCGTTAATATCTCTGAAATTGCTCATATTAGCTTTGATAGATTTTGATATACGGATGATGTCTGGCGATATGCATTGGCCGTCGGGTGTAATGGCCGGCTGTGAAAGGTCCGGCATTAGTTGATGGAGGTGGCTGACGGTGTAGCACAAATTGTTTTGCAACATAAAGTTTTGATTCTTTGATTCGTGGCTCTTATTTTTCGAAGTTGTGGAAGTCATTGTGTATTAGCTGGGAGTATGTTCTAAATCGCAGAAAGAGTGTAGAGTTGACAGACCTCTAATTCATGAAAGGGCACAAAGTGAAAAATGAAAAGTACTAGAAATATATATATATATATATATATATATATATATATATATATTGGAAATTCAGATAAAATAAAAGAGATGAAGAAATGTGGGTTTAATTTGATTTTGATGTGGGTTTACTGTTTAGTGAACCCTCTAGTGTTTGTGGTCCACACCCCAGAAATCGACGGTCCATGTTCAGATCGGTTCTAGAAACAAAATAAAATAATAAAATAAATGGAAAAAATAATTATAAAAATATACCTTACTATTCGTTATATTTTTAGTATTAGAATTAATGCAATTTCATTTTCTTATATATATATATATATATATATATATATATATATATATATATATATATGAGGGAATACATTTCATTTTCTCTAGTTTAGATATAGGAAAATTAATTTCTTTAGAAAATTAAATTTGATTTGAACTAAGGTCGAGTGGTTATTGTTGTGGGGCTTAATGACAAGCCCTGATATCTTCTTTGCACGACTCGTATTGGGTAACTTTACTGCACTGTATTTTTCTTCTCGTCCTTTCGCTATTATTTTTTATGAATTGTTATTCTTTTACATTGCTTTTCTGAAGTGTGATTTGCCTATTTTAGTTGAATGATTTAGGCTATATTTCAGGACCATAATAGAAATAAATAAATAAATAAACATCGCATGGGTACGTAACGGATGAGGACGCTGAACGTTGGGATTCATAATTTTGTAAAGATCCCAATCAACTTCAGGTACTGAGATAATTAGCGTAATCAATTCTTCGACTCTAATGGCATAGAAAGTGAGGGAGGTATCGGTATATCTCACTTGGTTTCTATTCGACCGACCCCAATAAGCTCACGATGACTCATATGGAATTCTCATAGGTTAATTGAATTAGAATTGCAATCTCAATGTCGCAAAAACTCTTCAACTCGACATTAGCTCTAAACGCGTTGTTTTCTCGATACCCATGAGAGAGGGTCGCGATAAGCTTCTCCTAAACCTTTACCTCACGAGATGTGTAGGAATTTGCAATTTGAGGTCAACTAGCCCTATGAGAATTATGTGAGGAGTCTCCATTAACCTATTGGGTCAACTAGTGAATAAGTGAAGTATTAGAGTATATCTCACTTCCTATGCAACCAAAGAAAACCTAGGGTGTTACGCTAGTTACCTAAATTAGGGCTTTTGATTATTTGTCAACTAAGATGTCCACACAGTGTTAAGGTTCTCATACGCTAAGTGTCATGCAATTCTTTTCACTTATTATGGTCATCGTATATAAAACTAACCATTCAACTAAAATAGACAAATCACAACTCAAAAATGCAATATAATAGAGCCACAATCAATTCATCAAAGATTATATCGAAACGACGAATAAAAAATAAAGCGTGGTAAAATAACTAAGTACGAGTGTGGCAACAACTCTATGAGCTTAATTCAAATGAAATTTAAACTTTTTAAATAAAAAATTCCTATATCTCTTTTCTTTTTTTTTTTTGAAAATTTTCCTATTTCGAAATTAGAATAAATTGAATACAATCCTTAACCCATGAACCAATGAAACTATACTAATTCTAATACTAAAATCTAACGATGATGAGTCGTATTTTTTTCACTATTTTTCCATATTTTATTTTTCAGATTTTATTTATTTATTTTCATTTATATTTTACTTGTGAAAATGGATCACGAGAAGATTTCTCGAGTCAGGACCATAGAAACCATTTGGGCTTATTAAAGTAAACCAATGTCAATCAAGTTAGACCCTAAATTTATTTAACCTAGTCTAAGCCCCACTTACATTAAGACCTTCCCAAACTAAAACTTAAGCAAGGCCCAATTTTATTTTCTTTTTGTTTGATCGTATCAGCATTTTTCATTTCTTATTTTTTCGTTCTCTGACGAATCAAATTTCTTTTCAGCTATTAAATTCTTTCTGCGATTTTGAGAACAAACTCCCAACCTATGTATATCATACATATATCTAAAATTTTTCGGAAAATATCAGCTGTGAATCAACATATCAAAATCTTAAGTTGTAAGCAAATTTATGCTCCCCCACCAACCACGACCTGCCATTACGCTCAGCCTATCGCCCGCAGCCATCCGGTGACAAAAAATTTCCGTATCGCTACACTAGACATTCTCCAAATATCCAAAAAAAAAAATAAAAAATAACCAAAGCTAATACGAGCAATTTCAAGACATTACCGGATATTTTAGTATTGTCAAACTTTTGCTATTTTTTACAAGAAAGAAATTTGATATGTTAACTGAAATTCAGGCGTAAACAAATCTTAGACTCATTTGGGAATAAAAGGAAAGAGTATTAGAATGTCCAAGAGAGAATATTGAAATGTCCAATGTCCCACAATGTGTGCATGTGTATAGATAGAATTAGCACGATTTAGTGAGTAGGATAGCTACGCTACACGTGGCATTCTAGCCACAGAACCCCCAATTATCTAAGCAATCTAAATCTACTTAACTTATTCTAACAAAGAAGTGAGGGAAAAAATGGTAAAACATAGACGGGACATCAGGCGATGATGGAATCGAGGGTAGTTTGGGTGATGGTCTAGGTCATGTCATGGGAACTGGCATTAAAAATAAAAATGAAGACACTGATCATGAAGGGTGCGTTCCACCGATCATGGCTATGGAAGGACGGGCGGTTACAGAAGCGAAGGTGCTCGAGGTCCCCAAGGAATAGAGCCAATAACGGCGACGGAGATAAAATGAAAGCGATTTGGTTCGCCCGGTTGACGTGTTTATTCAAGCACGTTATTTACGTACATAGGGAACGTAGGTGTTTTTGCACATAGGCGGATCGACCTTATATACGACTATCTGTTCCATAATTCGACACCAAAGAACCACTATCATGACCTCCAAATAGCCAACTGCAAGGCCAATAGCATTATCAGCTTCTGCGATTTCACTAACATGATAAACTCCGCCCGTTTGTGATCAATCAAAGTGCAAGAATAGCTTGTTTGGCTGAACCAATCAATGGTGCCACAACGTCTCGAATGATCGTTTTTCTATTACAACTAGAGATGCAACTTTTCCTACAAATCTCGCAATGAACCATCATTATCTACAACATGCAACTTTTGGAAGAAACTAAGAATTTGATGGGTAAAGAGAATTGCAAAGGGAGAATCTATCCTTCCATGGTTTTGAGCAGCCTAAATAGCCCAGCTGCCTCCCTTATCCGTGAAAAGTTTATGCAGAAGGCTTGGACTTCAATCAGGATCTCCTTGACTGCCCAAAATCGTTATCATAGAGAATTAGGCAAAAAACATATCATGTAAGAAATAGATCATCCCACCAATATCGTTCTACATGACACTGAGTATTCTCTGCACTCATTTTACTATAGCAGCATGGCATAGTCAAAACAAATGGCATGCATATCTCGTTCCATCACAAGGACATTGGTCCATCGTAGAAAATGCAAAACAGAGTGCTCAGTCTTGCCCCACATTACCAAAAAACAATCAAATGTCATAATCCCTGCAGATATCAATTTCTGCAAATGCATGAAGAACACGCAGGATTCCTCCTTCAAAGGGTTCAACAGAGAACAAACAAAGGACAATCCAATGTACAAAGAAAACGAATTAATGTGAACACGTACCATCGATGTGATTATTCCGTATCAAACTCTGCAAGAAAACACATACAAGTCTAACGAGTCTATTCTGCATGTATTTGTCCTGCCAAAAACATGAGAGGAGCTATAAAGACGGTAGTTAAAATCAAGTGCTATCTTCGTTATCACGGTTTGCAGAGAAAGAAACAAGACAGAGAGCCTTATGAGCACTAGCATTGCTGACTGCTCCAAAATTCTTACTCCTGCATGTTGCCACATACTAACATCTTTTGTGTTCCAAGTATACAGTTTTCATCCCCAACCACAAAATGTATAACAGGCTTCAAAACATCAGAGGTAGACCATTGGACCTCCACTTCACCTGTGCTTCCACCAGCCCAATCAACACCATCAGACACCCACACAGTGCACTACTACACCATAATCACTAAAAGAACTAGCGATTAGGACGAATGGCATTGCTTCATCTACACAGAGAACCATTCTATCTAGTGTCAACACTATTTATCAGACACCAGTGCACCTACTAGTTTCCTACTACACTGTATATCATCAGAAAACAATTAGTGAGACTTATTTAAATGACACTGCTTTTTCTGTAAAACTGAACCACTCTACGTAGTGTCATATCACAATTCCCTTCAGTGTTGGTGATGACATCACAACTATCCATCAAGAATAGCAATTCTTGATTGTTTAATAAGCCAAACTGACTAGTCTAGGTCTACCGATCACATGCACCCACCAATGATTGATAATTCATGCCCTCAACAGCACTGACCAGTCTAAAATCACTGCCCCAAAAATTCTTTCAAGTACTTTATTTAACACAACTCTGCTCGAAATGCATAGCCTGTTCTTCTAGACACTTCCATTCTCGTCTTCACTACCACTCCATCAAGCACAACACATTCATATACGGATCCACAGACGTGTTTCCACAAGTTGTAAGTTCAGCATCAACAATGAACTAGCTCAATAAAGAGGGGAGAGGAGAAGGTGAGGTGAGGTGAGACGAGGTGAGGCCAATGAAGTACCTTTATGTTCTCGCAGGATGTAATACAGTTACTTATGTACAATCTTAAAAATTCAGATGGTAGTTTCACAGCTTGTGTAAGTCGGTTCACAACTTCCATAGAATGCAGACTCATTTCCATTGTGACAAGTACTGTAAAGTACCTAAACATCAAAAGCATATTATTAAGCATGACAATTGAAACATCCATCAGCATTCATGGGCCAAAGCAAAAGAACAGATGCAGCATAGATGCGTAAACATACTCTCCAATTTCAGGCGAATTTATCAACTTGGTGAGAACCTCGACAGCAATGAGAGGGTTATTTTCCACCAGATCCTGATGACAAAACAGATAATAAATAAAAATCCAAGTTTTCGCTTACACTAATGCCAAGAAAGAAAACCACAGAAAATCACATACTGGTAGCTTCATTGGTGTCAGTCCACAGTGATATACAAGCTTTGGGTCATTGGCCAACTCCATCAATACTTTCTGGCCATTTAGAAGATGAGCCTTCGGTCATCAATTATACAAGAAGCACAGATACAAAGGGCAATTCAGGTATAAGTGTAACTGCATACTGAGCAAACCCTCACAGCCACAAAACAGGAGATATCACTAAACAAGTACTTATACGAATCTCGAAGACAAATTGAACCATTCAAAGCAATTTCTTCCCAAATATCAAATAGGCCATTACAAAGCAGTTTCCGCACCAAAATCCTCGCTTAACAATCTATGGGAAAGAAATGCAGAGCAGCATCCGCTCACAAGGTGGAAAAATAGTAGAGTCCAAGATAATTTGTGACTTTGAAAGATCCCACTTTGAATAATCGTATTTTTTCAGGTGGTGGACAGACATACACAATTGTTCATCCAACCAATTTTCCAGAATTGGGAATTGGTGAACCACACTCATTCACTAAGAAACAGGAAAAATTTAAGAAAATCCCAGTGAACAACCCACAACAAAAAGCCAATGGAAAAATAAGCAGGCTAAGTAGTAAGTACAAACTAGTCAATCACCATGCAGGAGAGATGTGGTCTCTCAGTATTTGTTTGATATAGTATTGAAAAGATAACCAAGTACCTCTTGTTGTGCAGGTACAAGTGGTCCTTTTGCAGCTTTTGCAATTAAATCCCTAACTGCTGCCCCTCTGCTAGTATCGGCACACATCCCATAATCCCAAAGAAGCTCGTGGTTGTTGTCAGGTATTAGCCATACTAGCTGAAAATGCGTTGACAGATGAATGAATAGTCCTCCAATTAATAAAAGCATATCCTCTACGTCTTACCTCGCCATCCTGTATTGGAAGCCTTGGAGGCCGAGGTCGGATCCACTGAGGACCCAATCCTTCTAGTGATATATTAGATAGCAACCCGGCAATTGTTTCATCTCTATCTCCAGACCCAAGCTTTGGTTTGGTTCCGGAAAGCAGATCAAACCTGGTCATGAGCTCAAGCCGTTAGACAAAGGTTAGCAAACAAAGTTCTATTAAAAAGAAGTCCAATCAATTCTCAGCTCAAAAACTGTGACCTAAAACTTTTAAGATAACAAAAGATGCTGCACAACTTCTTCAGACAAAAGAAACATACTCTGGTGACTTTTTGTCGCATCCAGATGGAACATCTGGGTCTGGCATTACATTTTTCACTTTTGTATCCTTAAATAAGCAGTTATACGATTCGGAATGAGCACCGTCACAATACTGCTGCTGCAACTGATCAAGTGCTGGGAAAGTCTGACAATTAATACGAAAGAGAATACACGATCTGTTAGCAGGTGCAGACCATTCCATTGTAAATCTAAAAAATTGATAAGAGGGGCAAAAAATTAGCCAGTGATTGTCCAGATTTACTCATCAATGTCTCAACTAAGAAGATACATGAAAAGAAAGAACACAACTTACTTGCATCGAGGGATCAAAACCTTTCACATAACCTGAAGCTGACTGATTAAAAAACTGCAACAGAGATATTGCCATCAGATATTAACACAAATGCATGAATGCAACAATCGCCACAAGTTCATACGTTCTACGAAAGATGAAGGGACTAAAATACTAGTAGGCATAACTCAGTATGTGATTTAATCGCCCTCAGATTAAACATACAAGTAGTATTGCTATATAAATAGGTTTTCCCTAGGAGAGAAACTTCAATGAGATAGGCCAACTTAATACAACATAAAATAGAAAACTATGAACTTTATTAAGCAGGTAATTCAAAAATATTATAGATGCGCACACCTAACAAATAGTTCCCAAACTGTTGAGAGTTTCAAACAACCAGAGACCTATATCATATAACAGATGTCTCTCCCGGCCACAGATTCACAGAATCAGTAACAGAACAATAGATCGGGATGACTAATGACTGCTGCACTAGATTAGGCAACCTATGCCCAACAGATAGCGAGGATAAACTGCATTTTCTTGTTCTTATTCTTAGATTGAAATTTCGAACAGATATGTTCACCTCTTTGGTACTGCCGGCACTTGATTCCAACAACTGGACGATAAATGCCCTCTCGAATTTTTCAGCACCATCATCACATGCAGCCTGTGCATCATAATACAAAAGAGATTGCAGGACTTCATTACACAAAACCTTTGAGGTATCATAATCAAGGTCCAAATGAGACATGGTAACTGATCAAGCATCAAAGATAAATCCATTGTAGAAAGAGATATAAGCCCAAATAATCTGTTCAAGGCTGTACCACCAACACTTGAATATGCGAGTATAGATCGTTCAATATGACATCTTATCTCAACCATGAAAGATAAACAGTTTAAAAAAAAAAAATACACATTTTACAAGGTTGGTGCTATCTTCAAATATTGACATGCTCGAACCTGCACTACGTACTATAACAGCAGATGCTCGAACCACACGTTACAAAATGATTTTTTTTTTCCCTGCAAAAGACAACAGGCCACCAGCACCCACAGGAAACACTCCTCTCCCATCCCACCCCGAAGTCTAAGGCATTGTAATTGTTTATTTAACATGCCTCCACTTTGAGTTTACCAGACTTGGCAAAGCATCTTTGCATTATGGATTCGTCAATCGATTATCATGGGGTCACCAAGTTAAATATGCTGCAGGATTCATGACTCAGTAATAAAATGACATAATCCCAGAATTTCCTACAAGCATCAGAGTGAAAATAGCAAGCAGACGAGTAAATAAGAACCCGCAACAGAAGCATCAGAGTAAAAATAGGAAGCAGCACTTACATTCACAAGAAAATGTATAAAAGGATTTGCAGAAGGAGAGTGTGAAGCATATGTCTGATGCAGAATAGAGAATGCCACCAAACGTTCGGTAGTTGAGAGCATGCTCTTGTCCTGCTAGGACATGATATCAGTGGGCAAGCAAAAAGAAACACAAGATCAGTAAGAACTCAAAAGGTACCACTTTTGCAGTATAGATCAAAGTTAACAGCCATAACAAGAATTATCACTTAAGCCTTTCCTAACTGTGGTGTTCTTGAGAGCATAAATACACAGTTTGGTTATTGTATAGTGTCAACCGAGGTCTTGGCTTCTAAAACAATGCTACCCCGACAATCTAAGCCTAAATATTTTGGCAGAATCTATCAAAGATATCAAATTGCTGCTGCCCATATGAAAGGTCCGGTTGCTGCTTTTCTCCTCTTTGAACAATTCAATGCATTTTCGCTATGGAAGGCAAATTTATCACCAGTCTAGAAAAACTTCAAATTATGTAGCACTTCAATATAATGATCGGTTTTCAAGTTCAACTAATCAAGCAGGAACGGACTTTCTTCAGAGGAGACAAAGGAAAAAACCTTTGCAGGTTTTGCAAGTTAATTGCAAGAAATAGTTTCACATACGAAAATATGGTCCTCCAGACTTGGGCAAGTTTTCGTGTTGCTCTTAAAGAGAGAGAGTGGATCCAATTTTCCATCATGTTACTGTTTCACATCCCGCGAACCCTTGTGTGGCACTAAGCCGTATCCAGCATCCATACGGCAGGAAAAGGATAAGAAAGAAAAAGAAACAAATTGTCTTGCCAGGTTTATTTCCACTTCTCTTATGACGGCAGAGAAGGGAGATATACTGCGTACTGGTCCAATTCTACTTGAAATGAAGATGACAGCATTTGCCAGCTGAAAATTGAATCGAAGGCCTTTTCACACTTCGCTTAATTACATGGGAATCCGACCAAAAGAATGAAGATTGAATCAGCGAGCAATCTCTTCAATTGTCACCGTAAGCCATCTCCTATTCACGATACAGAACAGGATACCAGAGTTTCCGGTTAAAAATTCCAAGCCAACAAGTAGTTCGTTGCCAATTGCCTCCAGCACCACTCTGTATCACATGCATAAAAGAAGAAACTTTGCCAGAATCGTCTGTAGCCGAGGACTGAAGCCCCCAAAAACCCTAGCCACGGAATACCATTATCGGAAGAGCATAAGGACAAACTCTACCGGCGCAGCGGCTGAAACGGCCCAAATCTACACGCCGGACCGGAAGACTACACCAGCTAACAAACGCGAAAAGACTAGCGAAGTTCCCGACAAAGGAGCGACCCTTCCGAAGTGCGTAAAACGGCGGAGGAAAGAAGAGGAGGAGTTACCTCCAGAATGAGATAGAGAGAGGTGCAGAGAGGGAAGCGGAGGGAGCGAGGGAAAGCGGAGTCGAAGTCGGCGAGGATATCGTGGAGAGAGCGAGAGTCCTGCTTGAGGAGCTTCAGGAGCTTGTACGAGTCTTCACCGTTCGCGATCCCGATCATCGTCGATCTTCCTCTTCTTCTCCTTCTTCTTCGATTTGGAGACGGTCACAGGGAGATCTGCCTCGGGCGAGAGTGGACTGGTGGCGACACTCCCAAGTCGACGCGACCCGAGTCGTCCTCTCTTCGGTGAGTTATGGCGGTGATGCGGAGCGCGATTCGCAAAAGGGGAGCTGGGCCCAACGGCTTTTCCTCTACTTTCTCTCCGACTCCGAGTTGGATTTTTTCACTAATCAAAAAGATTTATTAGTTTCAGAAAATTCTCAATTTTAAAAACATTCTAGATCAAGAATTCACAAAGTTCCCCATGGATTTCGGCTAGGTTTTCAAATTCGCAAATGAAAAATCTTTTACTTAGCTGTATGAAAAATATTTATATTACTAAAGCTTCATTTATTTGACGAAAAATACCTTTCGAAAAATTAATTTTTTTTAGAGATAGAAAATGAGTGATTAAGAAAAATATTTTTTCATCAATAAAAAATATTTCTCTAAATTTGAGATAAGGGAAATCATTTTCCTATATTTCAAGCTT
The DNA here is from genome assembly GCA_028455895.1 of Rhodomyrtus tomentosa. Classification (NCBI taxonomy): domain Eukaryota; kingdom Viridiplantae; phylum Streptophyta; class Magnoliopsida; order Myrtales; family Myrtaceae; genus Rhodomyrtus; species Rhodomyrtus tomentosa. The sequence goes on along the minus strand of JAPCWY010000002.1, from coordinate 36,086,915 downwards.
CTTTTTATTTTTTGAAATAGAGAGAGAATCTTCATTTCTCTTTCTCTCCTCTTCCTCCATCCCCATCCCTGTTTTCTCTCTCCTCCATCCCATTGCGCTCTCTCTCTCTCTCTCTCTCTGTCTCCCTCCCTCCCCTCAGTCTCTGTCTCCCTCTTCTCCATACTTGCCATTCAGATTCCAATACCTGCGATCGGGGATGACGAGCTCTCTGGAGCTGGCGAGGCCGACCCTCGCAGCCTCACCGATATGAGCTCGTGGCGGCGAGGCGAGCCACGAGGTCGACCCTCGGGGCCTTGCCGATGGCGAGCTGGAGCGCTATCGCTAGTTCGTCTGCCATTTAGGGCTCTGAGGAACCTTCGACAGATCGGGTTTGCTCTTGCTCGAAGGAACCATCTTGCTTTGACGGCTCGAACAACCCAGATCTGGCGAGCCTCGAGCGCGCCGGCCAGCAACATGATCGATGGCTGGGCTGGGCTGGGCTGCGGCTGTCGTCTAGTTGCGGTCGGCGGAGGAAGGAAGAAGGGCCGGTGGGCGTACGAAGGAAGAAATAGCACGGAGGAGGGGAAAATAAAATAAATAAAATAAAAGTATTCGAATTTTTAATAAAGAAATAGAAAAGGAAAAAGAAAGTAAGAAATTAATTATAAAGAAAAAAAGTGTAAAAGAGAAAATAAAAAAAAAATGTTAACATTTTATTTTAAAACATATAAAAAGATTATTAAAAGTTGCGTGCTTCAGCCGATCATAAAAAAATATGGTACTTTTCTTGGAAAAATTTCTTTCTAGAAAATATTTAAAAAAAACGCTGCCTCTTTTTCCTCTCAATATTTATGCAGCGCTATATCAGCAAAGAGATTGATGGTCCATTTAACTGCAATAATGGAACAAAATTGAAATGAAACACATGGATTATTAGATTGCAACAAAATAGATGTGCAATGTCTATTTTAGTTTTAGATTCAAGCGATGCGGTCGCTATTACACCGAGTCAGAAAAAATCATGGAAAATATCACTTTAAATTAAGTAATATAAGGCTAACACGAAACATGATCGAAGTAATTTCAAAATGGTTATTTTAACTTAGTTATGTTAGATAATATGGAAAGTCTAGCTATCACGAATGTGGCAATTGTTTTTTTTATTAGGACGTAATAGCCATCAATGTAACCAAACATTTTTAGAGGTAGCAAGTCTGGTGAAATTAATGTTCACTAATTAAATTGATAGAGATGACAACCTATGCATTGACCTATTTTATTTGGTTGGTACTCGATGTTTGACTCTAATTGAACCTCTTATTCCTAGCCAAATAGACCTGGGCGGCCAGCCGGCCTTGTTCAATTCTCATGGGAGCAAGAAAGGCCAAGCCTAATCGAATATTATAGACAGAAAATCTATGATATATTAAGGTGATCCATAGGGTTGTTTTGGGACTTAATTTGAAAAATATATATATCAAAGGTAGGGGCGTAAATGAAAAATAAACCGTGAAAACCCGAAAGCGACTTAGAATGGTCGTCAGTCCAGTCTTCGAGCGGATTTTATATTACGAGTCTGGGCCAAGCTCAAATTTAGAGCTTCACGTGACGGTGATGAAGCATGAGATGGTAGGTCCGATCCCAAAATTTTTGTAATTTAACAATTCCTATAAAATAAACATGATACGTCTTTCGTTTCGACTACAAAAAGGTATCGAATTCTTGGATTGAACTTACTATTGATTGAACCATTCAAGCGCGAAATTGAAAAAGAAATGGCCCCAAATATGTGGAAAGAGTGGATTTTGCTTATGAGCTCCGTAGCTCAAATTGGATCAAAAGTTGTAATGCCATTTTCAGAATCGGAGAGAGAATTTCCCTTCTCTCTCTCTCTCTCTCTTCCGTGAAATTTATGCAATTTAAGTATTTTCACGTCAATTTTGAATTAGTCGTATGAAAAACTTATTTTTTAGAAAAATAAAATAAAAAAGGGGTCACAAAATGACTTTTGGTCCCAGCCTTTTTCATGTTTTGGGCCAGGCCTACAGCCTCGTCTTTCCTGGAGACCCGGCTCCACTTTCTTGAAAAACAGTTTAACATGATAAAATCTGATAAACGTACTTGTAGTCTACCCTGGGTTCGGGCTCGAATTTTCAAATCTAAATTCGACACGACAGAATACAACATGACGCGATTATTGCATAAGAACATGAATTATTGGGGCCTGCTCTTGCCCGGGATCTACTTAACCAATCATTCGTGAGCTTCAAAATTGAAAGGTATCACACGATATCGAGTGGACTAAACATGCTTAGAATCACGAGCAAAAAATTTGGGAAAGAGATCTAATGACCGAAGAAAATCAAGTCGGGATTATATAGTTGGTTTGAAATCAATTGAAAGTAGAATGACAATTTTGAAGTCCTAAATAAAAAATTTTATATGCCTTCAGAGTAGCAGGTGGACCAATCATGTCTAAAATCAAAGTTACGCTCATTCAAATTACTAAAAACTTACTGCACGGTAAATTTTCTTGTCGAGTTGGTGCAATGGTTTCTGAACTAACGGTAATCTAATCATATGATCAACCATTAATGTCATTTTCTCTAAAGTCTATTTTCTGGTTGATTGAGATTGAAAACAGACCCGAATGTGATCGTCTTCAAGCCCCTTTCAAGATGTTACCAAGGATTTTCTTCGGAATCAAGCAACCTCCTCCTTTCTTACTTACTCCATTTTCTCCGGCGGTTCATTACGTTGCCGGGCGATGTGGATGGGTCGGAAAGATGCCCCTCGCCGATTGGCGGTCTCGAGCAAAACTTGTTGCTAATCAGACTTTTATGCATTGAATAAAATTTGGGATGACAAGAAAAAACGGCTCTTCCTTAATGGTCCAACTTAGCTCGAGTGGATGCATTTTACTTGAACCTTTTAAATCTCGCGGCAAGTTTATGCATGGCGCTTTGGCCCCGACCTCAGGTCCTTGCGAACCCCGATCACGTACGTCTTAAATTTCCATTAGACCTGACCCAAGTCTATCTATGAATCAGCCTCTAAACTAGGAAAAACTAAGTGTAGATGGCCTAACACCAACCTCTTTCAATTTGGCGTCGTTTCTAAGTCAATTAATGCAGCAACAACGTCCGTTGAATTCTCTCTACCTATCTGGCCAAAAACAGAAGGTAATCTCTCTATCTAACCTATGCTTTTCCCCATAGAAAAGCACAAACTCATTAGGGTTTTCTTTCTGAACAATAAAATAAAATAAAATGAAAAAAAAAGAAAAAGATTAGGGTTTCTGCAAATGTCATTGCTTGAGCGCCTCGAGGTCCCCCACCAAGCATTCCTTCGCCGCTTATCTTTGCTTATACACCAAGGAAACGGTGGTGCTAGAGTCGTGTTGAATTCTCACGGAGCAAGTCGTGGTTCGACTTATGAAGCTTGTCGTTCTGGGTTGCACGCAAACGGCCTCACCATACAGACTGTGTATAGCCGGACATCCTCATAAGACATTGTTGTGTCTTTACGACGGTCGGCTCGGACTAGGAGACGCCGAGGAAGACATGGCAAAAGCAAAAAATTGATCGGTGTTGAGAGCTCTTAATTAGCCGGCAAAGACAGAGAGTCGACAAGATCACTAAACAGTTGCCGACAGCAAAAGCTTAAACGATTTACCGATTTCGGAGACAAAAGCGTCGATGAATAAAAGCTCCGTTTGATCAATAAGAGGGCCACGGCTTAACACGAAATCACGACGAGCAGGATCCAAGACTAACTGCCTAAGAAAAGGCCGTGGAGAAGTAAGATCGACATGATCGTGTTGTGATGGATGAAGGTCGTGTGGTGGGTTTGCTCAGTAAAAGCATTTGTGAACACACATTGAATTTCAGGATGCGTTCACTTTATTTATGGCCATTGGTTGGTGGCGGTGGAATAAGTATTTGATTCATATTTTGAAGTAGGGAATCCCAATAAATGAATCAATCAATCAACGCCCCTTGTCTTGTTACATTTTATCTTTCGAGTCAACTTCACATTTAAGTGACTTTTTACATGGCTGTCTGTTATTACCTCCGCAGGTACCTCTCGCGAGGCAACCGCGTGTGTTTAGCACGGATTCACCCAAACTCTACCTATTGCAACTTGGTACTCGATTTAACATAGGATTTTCTATCTGACAAAAGGTAAAACATGTGATTTTCTCATATTTTGTTGGTGCCATTACTAATGTTCAGCTGGTTCGATCAGACGGTAAAGTGAGAGGCGGGTGTATACTGTGCTTCCGCAAACCAGAAATTCGATGGGTACGGGGATTTGATTACAATAGAATAATCTAATTCCGTTTCGATGTATCTTTTAATAGTCTTGATTGATCTCAAGCCTAAATTGGCTATGCATACAATTATTTAACACTCGGTAATCAAAAGCTTAAATAAGTTGCTTGAATAGATAAAATACAGAAACCTTGATGTATTAAGCAAGCAGAAGTGAAGCTTTTATGACTATGTAATGCGTCAAGTAATAAGCAATATGTTAACTAGAGGCCAAACAATGTATGCATGATCTAAACATGATTTCTAAATGCAATGACAATAAATTCATTATTTCTTTTTTGCTTTTAAATTTAAACATGAATTAAATCAAATGCTATGACCATAGGAATTCCAATATAACATGTCATGCATTGATGAACTACCATGCATGCTATGTTGTAATTCAAACTCAATGCAACTTATATGCAATTCTAATGACATGAGATGTGATGAATTACGAATTAAACGCGATTATTTGACGAAGTGAGATATTTCTTTTTGTGTTTTCTCTTTAATAATTAAAAGAACAAACTTTAAGACAACTATCATGGCTAAGTAACTTTTGTAAGAAAGGATAATGGCTTGATGGCGCGACGCCAATTATTTTTGGCGTTTTCTTTATGCAATGCATGACATTAATCAAAATTTAAGACAATATGCACGTTATGAGACCAATTAATATTATTCCTAAGTGCAATCTATATGACCAAGATGACATTTTTTTAGTTTATTAACTATATGACTAATAATATGCATTATCTGAACAAGAATTATGAAAGCACCTAAATTCTAATTAAGAACATGCCTTACACGTATACACGTGACGATTAATAGATGTCATGTGGCATGAAAGCATATATCTTATTCAAAATTCAATCAATTCATGAACATATTATTTATAAACTGATCAAAGTTTATTTAGATAAAGTTGTGTCTCGATTTGTCTTTCTCGTTTTTTATGCACTTAATCCTAACATGCTGCAAGGATAAACACCAACTGGGGTTGCTGAAAGGGCAAAAAGATGGCCAAGGCCGCCGTGGATGACGAACGCCGAGGCCGGCCAGACGAGACCGCCGCATGCTGCCTTGGCACGAGCGGGCTAGAGCCAGCCGCCGAGTTGCTTTTTCTCGTGTATCGGCTGGTGATAAAGATAAAGGTGGACAATTTGACACGGAAAGACGAATCTGCCAAAGTAGTTATTAGTTTTTTTTAAAAGTCCGACTTCTTCTCTAACTCGCAGCAATTCGAGCTCCTTGTCTCCTGATTTTCCTCATCGCCTTTTCGATTTCGAAATGACCTAACTCAACCCACATTTATGGAGTGCGAAATTTGAACATCACATTTTTTGAGAATTTCTTTCGATCATGCGGTGCGATGGTCCGTGATAAAAATGTAAATATGAATATTTTATTTAGGGATCAGATCGATTTACTAATTTTCTTATGTAATAAAGAATAAATTAGTTAAAATTTAAGTGTCAAAATCATGCGAGTGAACCTGTCAAAATAAGCCGTAAATCCATTTGTTAACTCGTGTATTATAAGATGAATTATTATATGGGTTATTTATATTTGAGTTTCGAATGGTAAAGCCCAAAATAATATCGGTATTTACAACTTACTTAGACCCAACAAATCTTTATGACTCTTATCTTCATTCGATCTTGCGTTGGCTCACGACGCACTTTCATTTCAATTGAGGCATGAGTTTTTGTAGATTGTGTTAAACATGAAAATGCTCTGGCGATATGATATGTATGGTCCGGCTTGGGTCGAGTATGGATCATAATATTTATATATATGGCATGGAAATGATCAAATGGGTTAAACGAGTCAATCTGAGTCGAATAATTTTCGATCGAATCCAATCTTACCCGCTCGACACCACGATGCTCGAGCACAAGCGAACTATCGTTTTCCAAACTTCTACATCTAGTCGAAATTGCTGGCTGGCCGACGCACAAGTCACCAAACTTCGATCTCTCGACCATTAATTTAATTTATGTAGGTGGAGCACCGCACCGCACCTCGTAATTCAACTCCTATATATGGTTCAGGAAAGCGGGACCAATAAAAACGTCTCCTTTTTATTAGGATGGGCTCCGCTCTCTCACCCGTCCTCACTGACAGTGGACCAACCAACAACGGCTACCACGTCCGATTGCCATTACTTTCTCCCCAATGGAGAAACGACACGTGGAAGTGGCCCAAATGACCCGCACCCCTCTCGTTATTGTCTTCTCCTTTCGTGGATCGTCGTCGTCGTCGTCGTCTTCGTCGTCGTCGTCGTCTGCAAATACGAAGCCCGAGAAGAGAACCCCGTCAATCCGCCGTCGAGATCTCTCCGCATTCTCGCCAATGGCGACTTCGGCCAAATCATCCTCCTCCCCCTCCCCGTCCCTCGACATGCCCTGGAAGACTCGCGTCGCCGTCTCCCTCCTCTCCCGCTTCACCGACTACTGCTGCCGCCCCGACGGCACCGTCAACCGACGCCTCATCGGCTTCCTCGACTTCAAGTCCCCTCCCAACCCCACCCCCGTCAACGGCGTCTCCTCCTCCGACGTCCACGTCGACCCCTCCCGCGACCTCTGGTTCCGCGTCTACACCCCCGCCTGCACCTCCACCTCCACCTCCACCTCCACCTCCCTCCCCGTTCTCGTCTTCTTCCACGGCGGCGGCTTCTCCTTCCTAAGCCCCGCCTCCAAGGCCTACGACGCCGTCTGCCGCCGCTTCGCCCGCAAGCTCCCCGCCGTCGTCGTCTCCGTCAACTACCGCCTCGCCCCCGAGCACCGGTTCCCCTCCCAGTACGACGACGGCTTCGACATCCTCCGCTTCCTCGACGACGAGAGCCCCGCCCTGCCTCCGATCGCCGACGTATCCAAGTGCATCCTCGCCGGGGACAGCGCCGGAGGGAACATCGCGCACCACGTGGCGGTGAGGGCCTGCCGGTCGGAGAAAAAGGTGGAGAGAGTCCGGGTGGTGGGGCTGGTCGCGATCCAGCCCTTCTTCGGGGGGAGGGAGCGGACCGAGTCGGAAACCAGGCTGGAGGAAGCGCCGCTGGTGTCTGTGCCGCGGACGGACTGGTGCTGGAAGGCGTTCCTGCCGGAGGGGGAGAACCGGGACCACTGGGCGGTGAATGTGAGCGGGCCGAACGCGGTGGAGATGGCGGGGCTGGAGGGGTTCCCGGCGACGTTGGTGTTCACGGCTGGTTTCGACCCGCTGAGGGACTGGCAAAAGAGGTACTGGGAGTGGCTGAGGAGGTCCGGGAAGGAGGCGGAGCTGGTGGATTATCCGACGTTGTTCCACGCGTTCTACATATTCCCGGAGGTGCCCCTGTCCACCGAATTGATCATGAAGGTCAAGGATTTCATCCAAAATCTCGTCACCACCGCCAGAGACTAGACTAGTTGTTGTTGTCATGTTATTATGGGTATAAATTTTTATGAAGCCTGTTCGTTGGTTACGAGGTGATGTCATGTCGGTGGTTGACTTCCGATCAATGCTTTGTCGGCTGAATCGACAATTACCCCTACAGTAATCCCACATTAATCTCGTTAAAACAAATTTAACTTTCAAAATGTGACACCGGACATAAGCGACTGGTGGTGCGCCGGCGTACTCCGGGGGCAGCAGAGAATATAGAAAAGTTGATTCGCCACGGCGAACCCGCATGAGGTTACTTTCCCAACAAATTGATTGATCTATAAAAGGGTCTTCTTTAGCATGTTGTATGCAGACGAAGATTATACCACTAATCTGGTTTCAGCTGCAGCAACTCCACGCTGAAAGCGCAGCTCAGAACGGGAGCCGCTTCAACATTGCCCTCCGTCTCCAAGCCAGCCTGGCATGCTGATGTTTTTCGATCCATTTCTGCTTCACATACTAGGAAAAAAATTACTTGGCGAAAAGCTGACTTTGCAAAAGCCTACTTATAATAACCAGAATGATCTATTACGCGACCATGGCTAATCTAATGTACAAGCAGGTTCCCATCCCATACATGATCATCAGCAATCATATGTAAAAATCCTTCGCGCATGTTCCTAATTTCCATTTAATAGGAAAAGTGAATTCACTGTACAGCGGCTCGAGCGACTTTTTTTTTTTTTGGTTTGGGGGGGGGGGGGGTGGTTTGTTCTTCCATTTGATGCAGACTTCTTTCAATTGAGGAAGGCAACCGCCGCACATGAATACTTGCTTGTTTCTTCACTTGCTCTGTATCTGTTCTGCCAAAATAAAGAGAAATCTGGGAATGTGAATACGCACATTCTGATGCCCAAGTGAACTCCTAGTTAGACCCTCTTGCTGTCCATTGCTTCTTTGAGTTTTCTTCCAAGCGCATATGCCAGCGGTGGCGGAACAGCATTACCAATCTGCCTGTGCTTGTGCTGAATGTTTCCAGCAAACATATAGGAGTCACGGAAGCCCTGCATTGTCAATAGACAAAAGAAGGGGAAAAAAAAAAAGAATCCTCAGATCGTGCCTCGTGATTTGATATAGAACTTTGAGAAGCATTTGTATATTTAAAACCTTTTGGTCTCTGGGCACATAAAAAAGAAAACCATATATGATCTTCCAAAGTCGAGAGAATATTGTGATCCTTACGGAATTCCATTTTTTTTTTTATTAACTGATTAGAGTCAAGACATTCATTCAGCTATTGTTAATGCTAAATAACCGCATTTTTCTATGCATGTAACCATCAATTAGCATCACAAGATAACATATGCAGAAGTAATAATGTCAGCAGTTTAAGAGTTAAGAGAGGACTAGGTGTGAACTATTACAATGCAATTGAGAATGGAATTATGGTCTGTTTAAATCATACAATGCGATTGATATGGTAAACAATTTAACTAGGTGTGAATAAGGTTGCCTGCAGGAATCATACAACAATGAGAATTCATACACGATCAAATTGGATATACAATCGGGGTACAATTTCCAACAAGGTGCTATTCCAAGAGGTCTAATGGTTCTTTGTTGCTTTAGAAGGGCAATCTTGTCTCAAATTTTTATAACTCCAAGAGTCTGAATAACCAAAGCATATGTGATTCTATATTCAGTTCCCTGACTGAATAATCTGCAAAGCGTGCTCACCATGCATGAACCTATTGAAATTGACGCCGAATCCCAATTACCTTTAACCCTTGCTAACATACCGAAGGAGATGTCCTTTCTCAATAAAAGTTCAAAAGAATGAAGATGTCCTTACGAATTTACATCACCGAAATCATTAACATCGGTCACCCCAGAATCAAACAGGGAGTTGCATGAGTATTACTAAGAGAGACAGAGAGAGGAGAGAACAAAAATCACAATACAAGAAGTTTAAGTTTCATCCGTCAGCATAAATTAGTTTGTCATGAGGAAAATATAAGCATGTTATCTCACATTGATTTCGATGTTAATTAATAATTTCTGTGACCCTAAGTTGCTAGCTTATGCAAGTCACGATCTGAATCAATTCAGAATTCTAGTAACTAGCATTCTAATACACGATTCAGCTAAAAACCTGACAAATATAGCAGATATAACAGAAGAAAATTGGAATTAACAAAACCCAAAGTATACAACAGTGATAAGCGAGAGGAGCGTTGCCTTACGACTTTTTATACCCATGCATCAATCAACTTCTTGCATTGAGTGAGATTGACCAATCTCTGTTGATTCTTAAATTTTTCCTTAAATCCCCATTCCACTGTCTTGTTTACATAAGATGGTCCTACTTATGCTATCCTCTTTCAAGTAACATTCATGAGACAGCTTAGTTTTGTATCTATATACCAGATACCATAGACAGATTCCAACATTAGCCAAGGAGGATAAGACTCCATTCAAGGCAGACAAAAAAAGCTGCAAATAAAAAAAGCGACTTGTTTCTCTGTCTTCATCCATAGTAACAGACCCTATCCCTTCCTGTACGTCAAACTACAACACAATCCTTGCTCCAAATAAAGCAAAGGAAATGATATAGACAGTGGAGAGGCAATGAAGAGAGAAGAAATTGACTTTCTTACCTGAGATCGGGCACATTCACGAACTGTAAGAATCCTGTCCTGATCAGGGTGAAAACACATCCCAACCTTTCCCATTGGCTGAGGATCTGTGATGGAAGTTGGGAAGTTCCCCAGCCAGTCCAATCTTCCAAACAGCCCCTTCCACTGGTTGTGCCGCTTAGCTGTGTTTGGAAGGCACCATGGTATCAAATCAACAACTTGTCCATTTGACAATTTAACCTGTATTTGATGATAGGACAATAAACAGTTGCAAATTAGTTGGTCCAACGGTCACCCATAATATATTCTTTATCATAGCCACCAAAAAAAAAAATCGCTATCTACCTTTTCCTCGGGAAGGTCACGCCAATCAGCACCTGGCCGCTTTGGAATTTTCTGGCATCTGATTAAATTCAGCTCGTTCATTTCTTTAGATATATGATCAGTCAAAACTGCCATGTTTCCTCTTATTTTCTTTTGGAACCATGAGACAGGATCATTTTGATACTGCAAGAGAGAAAACAGATAAGCTCTTTAGCAAGGTAGACCAATTTGGTAAGATTTGACACGACTTTCTTAATCCGCAATATTACCTCTAGGTTGGTCTGAGATGCTCCATTTACTACAGCTGGGAGATCTCCAATTGTATCCCTAACAGTTATGGCACGGAAAGGACCTCCACTTGCGGTGCTTGGAACGGCAGCGTACTGCAAGTTCTCTGACAATGTGATTTTCAGCTCAGGAGCAGCAAAGACGTGCATGGGCTCTGGCCACTCTGGAAGGACCTCTTCTGGAGAGGCTGCCCATATGAATGCTCGCTTCCGTGATTGAGAAACTCCATATGCTCCAGCCTCCAGAATGCCAAACCTCACCTGAAAAAGAGAATGTGCATGCAAGCACATAAATGTCTCTCCGAAACAAATATTCGCATACAAAAGTCAACATGTCTTTCAGAAAAAAAAAAGAAAAAAGAAGGATATCTTTGACAACTATTCTCTTTTCAGCAGATTAGCAAGATTCTACCTGATACCCCATCTCAAGGAGGGATGCGAGAGTCAAGCGAAATGTTTGCCCTTTATTGAAGGACACAAAATTCCTCACATTCTCCAAGAGGAAGTATTTGGGCCTAAAGTAATCAGCAAATGATAAGAATGCTAGTATCATCTCGCATTGAACTTTACTCCATGTGCTTTGGTTGAATCTATTCATTCCGGAAAAACCCTGGTTGGAACATGTATTGATCTCAGCTTGGTCACAATAACAAACCATAGAGAGTAGGGAATGGCATGCAGTACAGATAAAAAATAACCTGACAGGGAGGTCCTCCGTTGATAAAATCTACTTGCCCTGGCAAAGGTAAGTTACTTATCTCCTTCTCATTTAAGGATGCTGCGAGCTCTTCTGCTTCAGGGGTTGAGATGCAGTCGTCAATGTCCCCACACTTTTGCATTATGGCCCTGCATTAGCATTCGCTTCAAGCTCAGAACTGTTACAATTGGACAACTCCTTGGTTGTGTGAGAAAAACTTCCTAATGGTTTTACCTACCTCAGGATTACATTGCAGTTGTTGACAAACATCAACGACTCTGGATGATTGAGCTTGAATGCATCTGCAGCAGGCTCTTCATACTCTATTGCCCATTTTGTGGTCGAAACTCCTGCATATTGGATATTTCCCATGTCAGAAGGAACAAGTCGCTGCTGATTTGTGCAGAGACAAGTAAGATGATCACCAAAAGTTACAAAGAGAGGTTACCGGATCGTTGGAGTCCCTCTGATAAGCCTCCACAACCAGCAAAAATGTCTAATGTGGCCAAATTGTTCCCTTGTGATGCTTCCTTCTGTTTCTCCATTTCTAAATCAATCTCTCCTTCCTTGCACTTCCCTTTTCTCTTTCTAGATGCAGCATCAGTATCCAATCCGACCGAATACTTAAGTTTAATGTGAGCTGGCAACTATCCACAAAAAGTAGAGAGAGTTATTATCTTGCAATTCCACCCCCATCCTTATAGGACCCATCATGCCAATCAAAGAGAAAAGAAACGAAATAAAAGGGAAAGTCAATAATCACAATAGATGTTACAATCACAGGACTTATGATTCAGATCATAAAATTTTGTTAGATTCATATCCAAGCCAATTCTACCCAAAGTGTGCAATTGTCACACAATATGGTCAGGACATGGTCACAATTTGATTCCCGTTCAAGTCTTGGTCAATGGTTAATTAATTCTAGAATTAGCCAAATAAACCTCAATTAGGCCTAACTTTCACTATCCCTCTAAGATTTAATATTTTTAAGACTTGAGAACTAAACTCATCATTTACTAAGATGAACAACATTAGTTCAATCCTTACCTAAAAAAACCAACATCATTAGTTAAAGATTAAACAGTGTATTTAGGGTAAAAATCTCGTATTGGTTATGTTTAAACACAAAGAGATATACTATAGACTTGCTAACTTCGATGGAAAAGAGTGGAGAATTGACCAATTTCTCCAAATTAATACCTAATTCAATGAGCTACTCTACCTTTTCAATCCATTGAAGCTGTTACGAATCTTATCATTTACCATGAATTACATTCACAGTACAAACAATGCATCTTTCAAAACCTTAAATCGACCAACACCAGGAAAAAAAAAAAAAACCTTAATTCAACCACTATGATCGTGATTACTATTTCGATTGCATAGGAATGAAAGGGGTAAAAGCACACTCACTAAACACCCCTTTTTAGTTCTTTTACAACACAAAATGAATAAAAGTTGCTGGGAGAGAATCTAACAAAAAGGCAAACTACCTGCTTGAGTGATCCTTTTGAAGGATCATATAGATGTTCACAGTAAAAAACGTGCTGAAACATTGCTGGAGAATCACAAGGCGGAATATCACTCCTCTTCCTCACTTCACACTTGCCTTCAATGCTCCCGATATTCAGTATTTGCATTTCCTCGCTATAGTAGACCTATAATTAACAATTGCACATTTAAATGCATTCTTAAACAGCAAAAGTACCTTCTAATTGGAGAAATGCAATCAAACGATGATATCAAGAATTTAACTTGTAATGGTTTTGGCAACTATAATGGGACCAAGGTTACCTCCTGGATATCAGAACAATATGCCTTCTCAGTTGAGATGTCTTCCGGTCTGTAAAATCTTCGGACTTTCATTTGAGTAGAGTTTGCTGCAATTTGCTTGGACTCTTTGAGACAGATTATTTCCAGAAGTTGGCATACTACATAAGCCTTCAGGCCCACGTTTCTCCCACTCTTGAAAGTTCCGGTCTCTACTTTTTCCTCAGTGAAGAAATGGGGGCTTATGTAGACAAAATCATGAACAAGATAGTCAACTCCATTGTAGACAAAACCAGTCTTCGATGAATTCAGTTTGAAGGTTCCCTTCTCATTTTCAACTTCCCTCACTTTGCATGAGTGGCAAATTCCGGACCCAAGACCCATTGTATCCTGAGGAAGACTAAAGAATGCACCTCTCTCAGGCCAATACAAGCTTTTACAGTAAAACTCCAGTGGCAATCCTTGCTTCTTTCTCTCTTCTGCTTTTGTCCACTCAGTCTTGTCGGCATTAGCATCACTTTTCCTATATTGACATCCCCAAGGTCTTGAACGAATATCTACCATGACAGTTTGTTTTATATCCACTAGTGCAATGTTTGAGCACTCACTCACCAGAAACACCTCTCTCTCATTAGCAGCATTTCCGAGGACAGTTTGAGTTCCTCGCTTCATCATTCGTCCGTGGAACATTTTGCTTCCTTTTGATGTTTCAAACATGTATTCCACATAATACAGCATAGGAAGATCATCTAAATCCTCAACTTCCAAGGCTACTGCATCTCCTACAGCAATTCTTTCACCATGGACAACAGCTTGTCTATACAGAGTCTCACCTGAAGATGTTTGACCCATGGAATCCCCGTGCCATCTAACTTCTTTATGTGTACAGGAAGGCTTACTTTGCCTAGGTGCTGAACCAGTTTTCTGACTTCCCTCTGGATTTGCTGATATATCTTCATTCTCATCCTCTTCATTCTCCTCTTGCTCCTCAATGTCATCCTCTTCTTTCACATCTGTGCCTGTTCCCTCTTTTATTTCCTCTGGTGAGTAGTTGGAGTAGTACTCGCTCCATATTCTATTGATAAGCCTGGTTGTCGTCGCCTTCATGGCCTTCCTCTTTGGTAAAACAGGTCCCATAGCTGCCCTTGGATTTAAGTTTGGCAGGTTCTTAAGCACAATCTTCTTCCTCTTCACAAGCCACTTGGTGTGGTGTCTCTCCTCCATTTTCTTTGAAAGACCAATCACAAAGGAACACTTCTTGATCTTTTCATCAGGATATACCGCAAACAGTTGCAGTATTATTTGACCATGCACAACTACATACCTTTCAACAGCTGCTGGATTGGAAGAAATATAAGCCAGATGAGATTTCTCAAACTCCGAGACTTTCTTGATGACATCTGCAAATGAGAGTTTAGATACTCGGCTTTGCTCCTTCAGCAATGTAATAATGCTTATTCCAACCCTTGATGTCTTAAGTACTGGAGTATACCATGGAGCATACTGGTTTGATGGTTTTCCAAGTCTGTACCTGAATGTACAGAGACAAATCGAAACATCATCAGTTCGCTTTACTAAGAATTTCAACATTTAAGAGGACAAAATCATCACACTTTCTTTGATGACATGAAAGTATATTCTTACGTGATATCAGCAACATCATCATACTTTCTTTACTGACATGAAAGTATATTCTTATGTCAAAAGTACGTTGTTCTATGCTTTACTAAGAATTTCAACATTTAAGAGGAGACAAAATCATCATACTGTCTTTAATGACATGAAAGTATATTCTTAAGTCAAAAGAGAGTTGTTCTATGTGTAACGCCATTATCAGTAACACCAACTATTGATCCACCTTTTCCTATTAATGCAAACGACTCATAGGCTCAATGCTCAGGTGATGCAAAACATATGTTTGCACTTTTGACTATCTAGGCAAGGTAAGCACACTCAAGTGCGTATTTCCCGCAAAGCACAGAGACAAAACACCTGCCAATTTCATTTACCTCACTAAGTAGACATGATATAGCTAGGCCCCTTTACGAGACCATGAAATTGAGGGATATCTAGTCAGGAAACAGCCACAAACCAGAAACGTAAGAACCTTAGAATCTTTCTTAATAGATCAAAGACCTAGTCTAGTATATGTCAATGCTCAAAGTCCTTTTTTAGAGATGCATTTAGAATATCGTCAGTTATGCGTTCACTAGCTTTTTATGTTGTTTCCAACCGGGTTTATGTTTTCAGACCAGGCGGTCAGCCTGGTGGCAAGGGTTCCGGGGTTTCGGGGACACAATTGGGGTTCGATTTGACCCTCGCACCAGAAATTGGTGCAAAACTTACCTTTCAATTTAAACATATTTGGTCCCATTTTACATACACTAATCATATCCGAAAAGCAAAAAAAAAAAGCGGACTGATATATTATCTTATGTTAAATAACATGATGTCCATACTATCTTCAAAGGAGAATCTAATGCTAAGTTGAAGGATGCAATTAAAACATACTCCACATGTCATGACGGAAATAAATGCTCCAGTGTGTATCATTTATGCCATTAGATACTCACTCTTTCATATCTGCTTTTATCTGAGTGGCTCTTTCAATATTCGCATTTATAATTTTCGAAAATGGAAACCAATCTCGCCTAGCTCATTACGAGCGCATCATGCATGTGATTTTCCCTCAATCTTGGCAGGTTGCACTCTAGATTTGCATTCAAGTGACTTCATTAAGTACATGCAAACCTGAAATCAAGTGCACAAAAAGTACAGGAAAGACCAGCTGAATATTTAGGGATATTTTAGCAGCAAAGTACCAAGCCATATCTGTCCGAATCGATATGAAAACCATTGATGATCCGAATTCGATCATCCATTCCTTTATTGCGCTAAGGTAGATTGGCATTCCATCCACGTGCTGGACTCCAGAACCAACTGGGGAAGATTGGTTGGTGTCCGTGTCGAGACAGAATCCACTTCCATCGTCAGCAGTCATTATGCCAGAGCCAAAGATTGTAACGTCAATATCATCGCAGGATTTCATTGGAAGAAGCTCCAAAGATATCAATCTAGAGTCAGAGTCATAAAGTGACCAATTATGAAGCATACTTCTTGGGAGATCATCAATGTCAACCATATCAAGTTCACTGTCGAAGACTATAAATTCATCTGTTTCCTGCTCATCATTCTTGTAATAAGCAGGTAAAGGGTAATCATTTGCTATCTCATCTTCATTGATCTTAATGTAAAATTTGGTTGATGCAGAAGCTGAACCCTGGTTCTTTTTCTGTTTCCTTGATTGCCAGTACTCTTCTTCTTGCAACAATTTAGCCAATTTCACGTCCTCATCTTCCTCAGCCCCAGCAGATGAACCATGCTGAGCCACCGCCTCTCCATCTGTAGATTTAGAACCAATGACTATGCCTTTGCCAGAAGTTGGCAGTTTCACCTGTGCAAAATTGCCAAACTTATTACACTCTTCTCTAAGAGCTGCTAGAACAGGCAATTCCACGAACATACGACCGCTTTTTGAAGTCTCATCCAAGCCTATCAGTTGGTTGTAGATGAAGTCGCCCTGAGAAATAAGAAAATCTTTGATTGATGATGCACTGGAAAAGCTCTTACTTCCACTCATTGCACGTATCACTCCAGCGAGCAACTCATCAAGACTGCAGTCAGGATCTCCTCGAGAAGATGTCGAGAGTTTCTTGTAGACCTCCACACAAGCACGGGCTTTCTCCAGAAAGTGGTCATAAAACTTCTTGTAGCTAGCTGCTGGTTTGAGGCAATCGTAATCAGCAATATCAGTCGAAAGCCATATAACCGGAGACCCTTCTTCGTAACCGGATATAGACCATGATTCGATTCGTCCAAACCCTTCGCACCGGACACCCTTCTCTTTGTCTTTCTCCTTTTCAGCAATTTCCTCAAGAGGCAAAATCAGACCTGAGATAAACAGATCATCAACTTCCAACATCTCGAGGGGCTGTGGGACTCCCTCTTCATTGTACAAAATGAAATCAGTGAGTCTCCGATTTGGCCGCCCCTCTTCTCTCCCAGCAGTAAGGCCTATCGCCAAAATCTCCTCATCAGCTAGCTTTGCTTCCTTTTTCTCAATCAGAGATGATTTCTCATCGATAAGCACAGACTTTTCCTTGAAATCTATGCATGCAGCAGCTCGCTTTGGCATCTTGCGGGAACCGGCGGGTTCTTCACCATCCTGTGGTGAACTCCGTTTCTTTTCCTTCTTGTTGATTGTTGATGCCTTCTTAGGATCAGCAACAGCAGACGTGTCCTTGGCTTGTTTCTTCGCCATCCCTATGAAGCCACTCAACACGGTAAGATGAAGACTGAAAAACACTTGGCCAAAAAATTATCAAAAACCGAGATGAAACTATCAGGTCTCTGGAGATCTATAGTTGAACTCCTCAAAAGAAAGCAAAGATGACAAACGTAAGAACAATACCAGTGAAAAACCCAGAAAAAAGCCCCACAAAATGCAGTCTCAGAACCCAATCAAGAGAGAGCGAATCTCCCCAACAACACAAACAGCAAGAAATGTCACGGGTCGATGGAAGCAGCACAAAACCCAGATTTCAAAAAGACACCAACATGGGAGAAAATTCATGTACATCCAGAAACTGGGCGAGTAAGGTAAGTGCTCATATGGTATGCAAGCAAGAATACACCCGAATCCGATATGAATCAGAGACAAGCAAGTCCTTGAATGACAACCAAGAGGCGAAACAAAAAGGAGCAGCGACATTAAATGGAACACGCGAAATGCGCGAAACCCCACTCGAACAGAAACGGGTTCATTACCAGGCGATGATTTCGACGAATCGTCATCGGCGGAGGTCGCAGGAGCGTTACCCGTCGGGGCTGCGGAGTCTAATAAGGCTGCGGATCCCATCTTTGGATCTTTCCTCTTCCTCCTCCTCCTCCTCCTCCTGGGGTCGAATCGAAACCCAGAAATCGCAAATCCGAATCGGACTCGAACTGGAAAGACAATGAAGACCCAGAGAGCGGGAGAGAGGGAGAGAGAGGGAGAGAGAGATCAGCGTTTGCTCATGCGGGAGAGTGGGAAGCCATGGAATCGAAGGCGGGAGTTGAAGGATGGATTGGGGGCGACGAAATGGCGGGAATGCGAAATTGCCCAAAACCCAAAAGTTGGCGCCATCGGTCAAACGCTGCCACTGCCGCTGCCACTGCCCGCGCACGCTCTCTTCCTACTCCTTTCTGAGAAGGAGCGAATCTTCTCTCTTCTTAGAAATTGAGTTTAGCGCCGAGGACGAACACGCTTATCATTTCTCAACAAAATTCTTCATTATTATTTGTCATTTCATTTTTTATGATATGATCGAAATATTCGTTTTCTTCTAAAATTATAAATTTGGGGAATTCCAAAGTGATCCGGTGTTATATTTTCAAAAATTATATAATTATACGGCACAGTTGGAACGTGAAACGGTTGGCCATAGTTATTCCATGGCAAGTCTCGAATTCGTACACCTCTGATAAAATTTATCACAATTTATTTTGTGTTCACAAAAAAAAAACCCATCCAAAACTAGTGATTTTATGACAAATTTTTATCTCATATTAATTTTTTGACAGCCAAAAATTGATATAATTGTGACAAATTTACTCTTCAAATTAAGTTAATACTACGAAGAACCTCAAATTGATCCACCTATAACAAATATAAGATAAATATCTCAAACCGGCACATCCATTAACTGCCATGCGTCATTCAACTTAGAAATTTAACAGTAAAATTTAATATATTTTAAAGAATAGTAAATTTATCATAAATGTACAAGTTTAGATTTAGTGGTTAGAAAAATGGTCTGGAGTAAATTTGTCGTAAATATATCAAAAAGAAATTTTTTGTTGTCAAAAAAATAATTTGGGATAAATTTGCTACTAGTGTAACAGTTTGAGGTTTATTGTGATAAAAAATAATTTGTAATAAATTTATCACAAATACAACATTTTGAGATTTTAATCCTTCTAAGCATCACATTTGCGTAATTGATTGTTTATTACTTTTTCTTTTCCGTTATGAAGACTTGATATTTAGATGTATAAAAGCTCTAACTAATAAGCAATACCCAACCCCATTTCACATATCTCTCTCTCTCTCTCTCTCTCTCTCTCAAGGAGGCTGATTTAATTTCTTTGTTTTTTTTTTTACTTTAGATGTGATTACACCGTTGCACCGGATGTTCAATGTATTAGGAACCAGAACAGCAATAATCTTTTATAAATAAAACACATTCGAAAAACACTAGTACAAGGTTTTATGAAATTAACCAATATTTCGAAGTGGTGCCAACTTGGAACCGACACGTATAGGGAAACATGTCCAAAAAATCCTCAACATTTTTACACTTTTGTCAATCTAGTCCCTGAACCTTTTACTTTACCAATTGAATCCTAAATTTTTTTATGTTCTGCCAATTGAATCCATTCAATCAAGTCAGCTGGAAACTGTTGATGTGGATACTCGCTGTTCTATATGACATGATCGTCATTGACCTGGACAAATATTATTAATATCTCTTTTATTAGGTATTTTTATTTATATATATTTTTTCAATTTCTCTTCTTTTCTTTGTGGTTCTTTCTTGTAGTGGCTAGCAAGGATTGTTGTGCCCTCATCGGTAGTTGGGCTCTCGCCTAGGCGGGGCGAGGGTTGTCAGGTCCTCCTTGCAACCATCGAGGGTGTCACGGCCCTTCCTCGTGGCTAGCGAGGGCTCGACAACCCTCGCCTACCACTAAATAAAAAAACACAAAGAAAAAAAAGAAAAAAAAACAAAAGTAAAAAGAATCACAAGAAAATATTAAAATATGATTGAAATTTGTCGAGATTAGTATCGGCCCTATTTTGTAGGATGATTGGCATTCATGTTAGCAGTTTTCGGCTAAAATTGGTTAGATTGACTCAATTGGCAAAATGAAAAAATATTTATGACTTAATTATAAAATTGAAAGGTTTTAAATTAAATTTATAAAAGTGAAATATATTTAAAAATTTTAAACAATTTTTTCAAACTTACGAGGTTGATTCGAGTTATGGCAAATGCCCTACCCCTTTTAGAACCTACGGACCCCTAACCATTCATTTGTTGCCTTACCCAATAATCACCACTGTTGCTTTAGAAACATGCATGACCGACAAAATACAAATATGTAACTATTCGACGTCCATATAGATCAAAGATATATTGTCATCTTTAGCAAATTGACATATTTCTTTCTTTCTTTTCTACCTAATTCACTAAGTGTGGGAAGGTCGGAGGGCGACTCTCGCTAACCACTTGGCAAGGGTTGCAGTTCTTGCCGATTGTGGGTGAGGGTGACTGTCTAGTGAGGGCTTTGCAAGGGTTGTCTTTGGCGACTCTCGCCCAATGGCCAATGAGGATCGTGGGCCTCACCTATGACTGGGGACCCGCTAGGAAAAGAAAGAAAAAATCAATTTGCACATAATTCATTTAAAAAAATTTTAAACATGGTACATACTAGCGTCGGTCGTATCACGTAAGATGATCGATGTTCACATCAATAATTGTCTACTAAAATTGGTAAGGAGGACTAAATTGTTAAATTGTCTAAATATTTAGAAACAAATTTTTAAAATCAAAAGATTTGGTACTCAATCAACATTCGTACAATAATTTATGATTTTTTTTAATCATATACACCTCGTACCTTGCGTCATGCGCCTTATATTAGGTATCATGGAAAGAGGTATATGGTAACCTATATAATATTTTTAGGTAGACACATGTGTAATTCCTTTTTTTTTGTCAGACATGCGTGTAATTGATTATTTATTACTTTTGTTGTAATTAATGGGTTAATGAATCAATTTAAGTTAGCAAAACGAGATACTTCTCCTTGATTCATGTACCTCTTGAATTCATGAATCTCTTGAATTAGTGTATCTCCTGTAATGTATTTCTTAACTTTATGTATCTCTTGAGTACATGAACTTTCAAACTCTATAAATTGATTTGAACTATTCTACGTTTGATAGAAGATTCGAAGAAGAAATACCTCTCATCTTTTTCGCTTCAATTTTTCTAAAAGTGTGCCGATTTCATGAAGTGTTTGACAAAGTCTTATTTGCATAGTGCTAGTTTAAATGGGCAAGAGGTATTGTATCTAGGGAGGCATAATTCGTGAAGTTGCTCAACACTGTTGACATGACCAATTGCCTTAAGGAGATTCGGTTAGAGCGCGCATGGTAATACTTCTACTTCAGAAATTAACTTATGGCATCGCCTTAAGGAGATTGTGTTCGAGCGCGCATGGTAACACTTCTACTTAAAAAATCAACTTTTAGTCAGAAGTTGATTTTTCTACTTTTCCTTAAAAGCAAGAGTTGATTTTTGTACTTCTACTCTACAAGTTTTTTTTTTTCTATCAGAGAAATTTATTTAGTAATGGTTGAAAATTTCTACTTTTGAAACATTATTAAAACAAATTTTTCTATGAAAAATTATTATCGTCGGCCACATTTTTTTTTCTTCACTTTTGAACTTTAGATATTTCTTTTAATTTTTTTATTTTAAATAAAAATATATATTTTTATTTTTTATTTCGGTGGCCGAAAATGGCAACTCGGCGACAATGGTCAGTGCGGTGGTGAATGTTGGTGACGGAGGGAAATGATCACGGCCGGCGAAGATTGATAGTTGGCAGCGACCGTTGCCAGCAAGGGTCGGTAGTGGGTGGCACCAATTGGTGGCGGTCGTGGGCGACAATAGGCTATAGCTAGTGGAGGTCGATGGTGGGTGATGGTGGGTGGTGGCCAGCGGATGTCTGCGATGGACCGGGGTAGGTGATGGTTGGCGATTGGGGGTGGTCGTGGGCGGTGGTCGGTGGAGGTTAGCAATGGGCGGCAATTTGGGCCTGTCGGCGGTGGCTGGTGAAGGTCGGCAGAGGTGAAGATCGGCAAATGTGAGTATAATTGAAAAGAGAGTGAATGCGTAATGAAAAGTGGATGAGACGATAAATACTTCCTGATTTGGAGAAGTTATTTTTTAACTTCTCAAATTGGGGTAAAAACAACTTCAGAGGTTTTTTACCAAATGGATTTCCAAAGTGCAGAAATCCACTACCAGAAATGTTATCATGCGCACCCTTAGCTATACCTCAACTCTTGTGTAATTTTATTGCAATTTTATAGATTTTTTTTTCTTTTTTTGGTAATTGTATTATCATTTGCTCATTGACTTAATCACTGTTGAACTTGCTATTGTCTTCTTGTGTTATTATTTTTCTGGTTACAATAATCAGTGTTCCGTTTTTCACCAATACATTACCATTTTTTTCCAACAATTTTCTTTTTTCTTTATGAGGGCCTCATATTTAGATGCGTGAAAACCCTAACTAATCAGCAATTCCCAACCTCATTTCACCTAACCCCCTCTCTCTCTATGGCTGATTTTAATTTCTTTGTGTTTTACTTTCGCTATCATTATCATTTTCAAATTCTGTAATCCACTTATATATTTTGCATTGGATGTTTAATGTATTAGGAGCTAGAGATGCAATGATCTATTGCTATATAAGCAATGTCTCGAAGGGATAGATTTCGGGTTCCATTAAAATCGATACTCATAGGGTAGATTTGGGTCCCATTTTAGAATCTACATACCCCTAACCACTAATTTGTTGCCTTACGAAGGTGATAATCACCATTTTGGCTTTAGAATCCTGCATGACCGACAAAACGTGAATGTGTAACTACATGGCATTGATCAATAGATCAAAGATACCCATTCATGGGTAGTTCAGTTGGTTAGGGCGCACTTGGGATTGTGTGGTTAGGTGTACTGGTTTCAGGTTCGATTCCCCAGCTGAGCCCTTGTGATTTAAGTGGAGGGCCATGGTGGTGGATTGCGGTGCTAGTCTCCCCCGAGAAATAGTCGAGGTGCATGCAAGTTGACCCGAACACCTTGATTATTAAAAAAAAAATCAATAGATCGAAGATAAATTGACATAGATTTATTAGATCTATGTTCTTCACGTAGATGGTGAAGTTCAATCTAGACTATGACTGATGAATGGGTTTTGATCATTTTCATTCTAAAGTGGGAAATTTTGAAAAGTGGCCACCGAATTATCTCACATTGTTTTGTTCGAACGATTTCTGGTGTATTTCTTGGAACATCCATTGAATGATGATGGAAGCATACTTGTTGCATTCTTAATGATACGCTAAAGTATGATAGGTCCAATTTCAATCATCACACAAGTTAATCTAATGGATCGTGTGCTATGCTCTAATTCTCGAGCACGCGGCATCCCTACCAAATATCCTCAAGTAAAAAAGTATAACGTCACAGGTACGCTATCGACCAATGATACATTACTATACGCATGCAGAAACGAAGTGCTCCCAAACATCAAGATCAACAAGGATAGCAAATTAGGAAACTCGACACCAGTCACTCAGCAAAAGACATTTTCATTTCATAACCAAAGCAGATGATTGTTATCTCTTCAGAGTTATACAATATAAACACAACCTCATTCTTTGGGGCGATTCCCTGAAAAGGTAGGTGGGTCGGGAAGGGCTAACTTTTCATCTACTCTAAAAAAGGGGCTACGTCACCCTCGTCATCTACATCAGCAAAGCTCTCAAAAAGGAACACTGCACGCCTACGACCAGGAGTCCTGGCCATGATCAGATGAGGGCATAGGGACAAAATCAGAGGCCATGGACAGCTCAGACTTCATGTCATACTCGGGGTCCACTATCTCTCCGTCGGGCGGATTGAGATCCATCGAATCCTAGGAAGTAGCGTAAGGGTTCAGGTTAGGTGGTCCCTCAAATCCACGGAGCGGGCCAAAGATATTGTCCCAATCACGAAAGAGCCAGGTTTTAAAGAGATGGGCTCAGTCTCTCGTCCATCCAGATAATGGTAACGTGGTGCTCTCAAACTTGATCCGTACATGGAATCGAATGATGCATGACGTAGAACAATTGATTGGTAGGAACACCACATCTGACATGCCTTTCCATTAACTTGGACCTGAAATGTTAACCACAACGGGATAAGATAAATATCAGTGAGTCAACGCCTAAGCCTATTTAGGGCATTAATTCGTGCAAAGCATCCTACCAAACAATCACATAATCACAATATATATATATATATATATATATATATATATATATTAAAATTACATGCTAGCTTACTCGCCAGGAGCCATACATAATGCAATGATTAACACG
Source organism: Rhodomyrtus tomentosa (assembly GCA_028455895.1). Taxonomy (NCBI): domain Eukaryota; kingdom Viridiplantae; phylum Streptophyta; class Magnoliopsida; order Myrtales; family Myrtaceae; genus Rhodomyrtus; species Rhodomyrtus tomentosa. Next base: position 36,062,286 of record JAPCWY010000002.1, on the reverse strand, counting down.
ACACGACAACCATATCAATCAATCCACTGGCAAGGCATCACATCAACTTACATACACATGATACAACACGTAGTCCATTTATTAACAAATGTAACCATTAAGTCCGTCATACTAGTCAGTTGGTGCCTAGCACACTAGTCAATTGGTGCTCTACTAGCATGACTAGGCATCGTCCCTTACTTCTAGCGACAGGGTCTGATGGTCCGTATGATTTTGATCGACAATGCACGAAACTGCTAGGAATCCTTGTAAAGGTTTTGATTCTTCACAAGTTGCGATCGGCAAGCGCCCAATCTAAAGACAAGGATTGACGTCAATCCGAAGATAAGGATTGTCAAGAAAGCCATTATATGACCACTCAAGCACATTCGACAAACAGCCAATTCGTATTCCCATATTTATTCGAATGCTTATAGAACATGCTCAAAAACTCAGCCCCAAGACCATTTTCATGCTTAAACATGCAGCTTGATTTCACACATGGTCATATGAATATACAATTTATCCACTAGATTTTGTATCTAATTACGGGTGATTAAGCCTCATTCAACCAATCACAAAATCAATCAGAGCATCCAACAGTCAGGTGTTGATCACCTCATATAGCACTCGATAACATAAATAATGTGCTAAGCTCGATTATCTAAAATAACTGTCGTTGGCTAATCAGATTACTAACTATGCAGTTGAATAATTCGTCACTCGCTCATGTTACGGAAATACAGTCAACCAATTAGTTCAATCTAATCATCAACTAGCTACAGTCCCCTAGCTAATAAGACTAACATAATTAATTATGATCATATAACCTAAACTCAGTTTCTAACTAAATAGACCATAATTAATATACCTAAATATCATATTAAGCTAATTAAGCTAACACTAAACACAATTAGCATCCTAACCGAGAGTTAAGGGATAACTCACGATTAATAACTCGAGAAGACGAGCGACGACTTAGCGGTGACTTTGAGGACTCTTAGCTCCTCTCGGGTTCACGGGCACGACTCGGGTCTCGACTCGATCTCGGTGTGGCATTAGGTCATGAGGTTTGCGGAGGGCGGCAGGACAACGGCATGGCAAGGCTCGAGCAGCGACAACCAAGGGCTAAACGTAGCGACGTAAGGATGGGCTGAGCAAGGGTGTCGCGGTGGCGTAAGGAGCTCTTAGGTGGCTCACGGGCTGAGGGGAGGTTGGATAGAGCTGGGTGGTTCACAGGGTGGCAGAGGTGGACGGTAACGATAGCTGGACGATGCAGTGGCGGAGTAGAGTGAAACAAGGCAACACCGAAATGGCGCACTGGGTTTAGGGTTGTTCTGCGGCTTAATGAATGACGAAAGACCTTTAACTGGTTTGGCAAATGATGAGCGGCTGAGAACGGTAGTTGGGGTGGTCGGTGTGTCACGCCCCGAACCTAGCGAGCACGCGAACATTCCACCTGGCCGTTGATCTTCAATAATCTTCCAAGATCCCTCGGCCAATTAATCACCGTTCCAAAATAATACAAGTTCATGGAAGCAATTAAATTGCTCCTCACAAAATCATAATGAGATGACTTAGGACAAAAGGGTATACACATCTTATAAATAAAATTCTCCTTAGAAGTTGTCGCAGTCAAGTACACATAATTCACTTCCTAAATCTTCAAAATCCAAATACAATCCCTAAAGCCACAATTACATAAAACCATTCATTTCATTACTTCTTCGAGAGCTCATCCTCATCTTGCCTGTACTTCCGTCTTCAAAGACCTGAAAAAATTAATCTTCCACTGTGGTGAGATATATATATCTCAATTAGTGAAACCTAACCCTATAGCTCAATACCAGTCCTATTAGACCACCCACATATGCCACTCATATGCAAAATAACAAATAACGCAATGGCACAAGGTATCACACAACGGCAATATCAATTAGCAAGCATGGACAATCAATACCAATAGTCATGCTCAATTCCAGGGTCCCAATATATAATAACATGCATCACATACACCACAACGACCAATTTCTTATCCACCCACATACTCCACTAGCACTCCTGCCACCTGACATCATCGGGGTCATTAGAACAAACGATGTCCACGTACCACGGGGTCATCAGGCCAAACGTAATCTTCAGGCTTACATCCACTCCATGCTACCGGGGTTTTCAGACCAAATGGCATTCACATTTTCATTCAATTTCACCACCCTTCGATACCGACGGGGTCATCAAACCAAATGGTATCCTCAACACCTTTCCATGTCGCCAGGGTCATCAGACCAAATGGCATTCATATTTTCATCCAATTTCACCACCCTCCGATGCCGCCGGGGTCATTAGATCAAATGGTATCCTCAACACCTTTCTCATTAATATAACAATGCCATTAAGACACACATGCGATTCAATTCATAAAAATTGCCAGTCAATCATTTCATTCAATCACTCATCCAGCAGTGTCTTGGCATTTAGAGAAAGGATTAGGAAATACTTACCTGATTAAATATCACAATGTCATACCAGACAACTCTTCTCAAAGCCACAAGTATAAAATCCCCTCAAATGCATCGTCAACCTAAAAACATTAACCAATCTTGAATCACAAATCATGGAATGTTCAATTCCATTTACTCAATCCTTCTTCAGTCACACCATGGGTAATTCATGCCACCTTAATAATCAAATAAATGCATAATGACACTTCCATAAACCCTCAATGGGTTCGGTTCATACAGCCATGCACAAGACCAAACTCAATATAGAGGTTTAAGTATCCATTTTGACCATAATTCTCATCTAAACCTCAATTCACTTTTCACACTTCTCATCGACACTTTACAATACATTAAATAAGGTATTATTAGTCCATTTGAAGCTCAAATATTCCTCAATCAACCCCCAAATAGAATCGGCCAACAAGGTTCATCCACCCAAAACAGAACCGGTTTGGGTTTCCAACCATTCAATCGGACCACTTCAATTTCAATCCTAACTCTTTGCTCAAATAATGTACCAATACCTTCATTTACAAATTTAGAAGTCTCATCAAGAGATTTGAAGTGGTTCAACACCCCCAAAGACTTCGGAACACCCTGGTTTTCACGAGGTCAGAATCTGTCCAGTTTTTTTACCACCCATGATCAACCATAAAAACCTATCTTAGTATCATCAAACTTGCAACCACAGACCATCAAACCTTAGTACTAGATGTTATGAAGATCTCACCGAGAATTTGAAGCCATTTGAAGTTCGAAAGCCCCCAAATCTTTTCCCAAAACTGGTCAGAATCAGCCTCCATCCTGACCTTTGCCCACTAAAACAGATATACGAGACAAACGGTTGGGCTAAATTAAGCTCATAATGCCTTCCTAGAGCGGAAAGATGATAAGCTTTAATATGACGGTGGTTTTACCTCAATCTGAAGTCGGATGACGAAATTACGGCTGGAACAGTGAACCTATTTTTCTCTGTCCGCGGGTGAGCTTCTCGGCTGAGAGTGAGGAAAATGCAATGGGAATGAAGGACGAGCTGTACACGGCTAAAGAGGTCCTCAAGTAATTGTCTTACACACATAAGTGAGGTTAATTTGATTAGGCAAGGTTTGATGAGAACAATTAATGCTTGAGGGCTTCATTGCTTGACATGTGGCATGTATCAATAATACAACCAATTGTATATCCATTTTTGGCAGCCTATGGGGAAGAGGGATTGACCATTTTATCCTTCTTGATTCTTAAGGCAAGGCAAATGGTCGAGGGGCAAACTAGTAATTTTGCACTTTCAGTCCAAACTTCACTTTTTCAATTTTAAATTACCATTTAATGAGACATTGTCAAATCCTTTTTCAATTTTTTACTTCTTTATTTCCAATTGCCAATTCGAGCTTCCATTTCATATTTCAAGCCTCGATGGGCAAAAATTCAGAATGTCACAATTTTTCTCCTTAAAGAAATTTCGTACTCGAAATTTGCAACCTTCCAACTCCCCAGTCCTTTGGGGTATCACCATCTCACCTTATTCTCATTCTTCAGGATAATTCCTTTCATGACTTGATGTTTTTACTTTTTCTTTCCAACATAAGTCATCCTTCCCCAAGACTTGTTTCCTTTAGTCCTTAATCTGTATCTACTTCTTTCTATTCCCTTTCAACATTCATGCATATGTTAGCAGTTTATCCTCCAACATTCACATCGTCTCTTCCTGCCTATCATCATTATTACTAACCCTCGCCAGAATGTACTTTTTAGTGCCCATACCATCTAGCGTTTCACTCCATTCATATGTTCTTTCGTACCATCATAGATTCATAGGCTTTATCAAATTGCCTTTCTTTATCCCAATCGAGTTATAGCCTTCGACTCCATAAACAAATTCAGGGTCACTTCCGTAGTAATTTGTTCTTGACTCCCTTAGAAAATCCCATTGGATCAAGTGATCCATCAACTTTCGTGGTCTTGTCTCTCTCTTATCGGCATATCTAATGTTCGACCACATGATAGACTAATCCAATTCCCAATCTATATCACCGATAGCAGTAAAGAAAAGATCTTGGCACCTCCTTGTGCCATCCCAAGGGACAACATAATTCTCCTTTCGCATTTTCAATGAGGCCATATCTTTAAATTCCCCTTTCAATACTAGACTCATACCCTCGTACATGGAACGTTAAGGTTTCTATTCTCAACTTCTATAATTTCTTCCCCAAGCATTTGGAAGTTTGGGTTTCTTTCCTGCTATGCTCACTCTCATAATCCTTTGGATCTTAAGGTCCACTCCTCGCAACCCCTTAATTCACTTCTGACTTTCGGACCTGATTCTTTTAGTAGCCATCAACCTAGTCAATCAATGAGCTTCCAATTTAAAAGTTGAATCTCTTATTTCTCGAGGGAAGATCTGTCCCTCCATCACCAATTACACAATGTTCAACTCTCGACCTCTTATAGTTCACATAATTTCTAGGTCTTTCTTAATATAAGTGACGCTCTCATATTCATCAGCAATTTCATACATCCGCGTTGCCTCTTGTTCAACTCCCTCAAGAATCTATTGCCTTATTTTCTCGTGGCAATTTAAAGATTCAAAATCTTCGTCCATCCAAACAAGGTTTTCCAAACTATGTCGCGAGGACATTTGCAAACCAATTCCAATCATGCTCTAAGCATTTCAACTCATATGGCATCATTGTCATGGCGCATTCGCGCAGTTCGTATCAGTTTGTCATGCAATGCTTCAAGTTTCCTTCTTACGCCACGTCATTATGATTCTTTTGACTTTTTTGATTCTAAATAGGAACGCCATTATCGGCATAGTCATCAACTTGACTCAAGTCCTCAAAGACTTATCTTGTTCATTTACCTATTCGGGTTACATTTCGTCATAAGTCCATTTCATCAAAGGGCAGCTCTCGTGGGGAATCCTCTCATAATCCGTCTATAACAATCCATCAATCCCAGGAAACTTCAAGTTTCAACAACTCACATCGACCCTAGTCGATTCATCACTCATTCTCATCCTCAAAGGCTCCACAGGGATTTCATTTCTCATAAATTTCACGATTGAGGAATCTTACCTCATCAGGCTCGTAACTCGTGCTCTTCACAATTTGTATACAACGAGCATCGCTTTAGAACTCACGAAAGTTCCTAATGTTTCTCATGACTCCCTGAATGAGTCCCATCATCGTCTTCCAAGATGATAACAATCAATCCAAATATCTCTTGGATACTCAATCTGACTATTATCCACTTCATCACTACCAAGTGTCGAATCATTTCAACTGTCCATGGTACCATTCACTTGAGGGCTCAAACCTTAGCCCTTTGTTCTCACGGTATCCACTTGGACCAAACAATATTTTGTTCATTTTTGTCCCTCTTTCCTTGTGAAGCATTAGTACCTTAGCCTCTGGGTTCCAGAACCAGCTAATGCGATCATTCCTCAATTTCATCCATTTAACCAAACGTCGACATTATTCCAAAATTTAACGCTGTCCACAGGACAATTTCTCGGACTTCACTTTTAGGGATCCTTCAAGTTCTGTGTCTTCTTTCTCAGTCCAGACGCTCAATCTTAATATCAAAATGATTCGGATTTTCTCTTCCCCTCACACTAGGATTTCTTACCCCGTGAAGGAAACTATACATTTTAGTGGCATTCTTTTACTTTGAATTCACTTTGTCCTTCCTATTCCACAGAGTGTCAATCTTGGAATCTGCGCCAACGACGATGCCTCCATTTCAAGATTCAAATTTCACCATGTCTGACATTCTTCTTCTAGTGACTCAGTCGCCTCAAGTGACAAAATTCCAAAGAGTCAAGATTCTTCCTCGATCTCCACAAATTTTCGTATCGAATACTCAATTCGACTAGCTCGAGTCACTTTGTAATTACACTCTAGGCGCTCTTTTTCGCTTACTCAACCATTCATTAGAATTACGAATAACCAAAACTATCAAGTCCATTCACTTTCCTTTCCTTCAACGACCATCTCATGGTCCAATCGTTCTTTAAGAACGACACCCTACTCTTTAGGGCTGACAACACATAATACCACTTCTAGTAGTGGTCCTGATTCAACCTTAATCGATCTCATAGAATCATCAATGTCAAACAACTACATAACTCTTTTCTCAACTTTCCCCACGACGGAAGGAACGACAAGCCAGTCTCTCATTACGAGCTTCACGCCAAGGTAAAAGCCGTTTCTCGCAGGCACGCTCCATGTTCTATAATCAACCTTGGACAAATCCTCATAAATCAACCAATTCAACCCTCGACTCACCTAATTGAGTCCAATCCTCCTATCTTAAGTTTAGGGTTCCCTTACCTCAAGCACCTCCTCAAATTCGGTCCAAGTGGTCTAAGACCAAACCCGCTATGTAACCTATGAAATTCCAACCAATCGTCAATTTCTCTTGCTCAATTCACCCATTCATGAACCACCAACCTTAATAACATGATCCTCAACATTCTAACATATCTCATTGATGAATTTGAGACTCAAAACCAATCCATAACAGCCTCCACAGAACTGGTTTGCACAGAATCGAACCGGGCTATTTTCGATTCTGTGCATATCGTGCACTTCCAGCTCCAAACCTTCATCAAATCCTTCATCTACTCACTATCCTACCTCTTAACATGTCTATCTCAGGGTCTAAGAGGCTCAGCGTGAGTTTAAAGTCGAATGGTTGTCGGAATCCCTTCGGAAGTTGCCGGATCGTCCAAGGTCAGAATCCGACAGTTTTCTGTCCAAGTTCACAAGACCGATTCGAAATCAAAACTTCTTCAAATCACTCTCAACTTTTTACCACAAATTCATATACATGTATACTAGACCTCATAAAATTTGACCTTAAAAATCCAACATTTCGGCCTCTAAAAGGGTCAGAAACCGGACCTACCTCAGGCTGGAGCAGATTCTGTCGGCTCTCGGGAAAACACTTGGCCGGAGCTCCTCGGTGGTCCAAATGCCTCGCTTCCACTTCGAGGAGGTCAGCAAGACATAGGGCTAAGTTGGTATGGTTGGCTAGCGTCCAAATGGTGGCTAGAAGAGGGCATTGGAACAGCCGAACAGAGAGACCAGAGCTGGTCGCCGGCGAGCAGTGAAGGAAGAAGAAGATTAGGTGTGATCGTGAGCTTTGGGGGAGGGTTATGGCCGAGCAAGAGTGAGGAGAGAGAGAGGAAAAGCTTATATTCAAGACTTGAGTCAAAGGGGTTGAATGGTAGTTGATGAAAGTTAGACATGACCACCCAATGGTTGATCTTGTGACACTTGTCCACTTGTCATTCCAATTCAATCCAATAGCCAATAATCCTTCAAATTTTCGATGGTCTTGGGGTGGGTTTAATGACCAAATTGCCCTTCTTCAAATGCATGGGCAAGGCTTTAAGCTTGAGGGGCAAAAGGGTAATTTTACTCCTGACGTTCAGAATGTCGTTTTTCTCGCTCCGGAACTCTTCGATAGGGTGATGGCCAATCCGAATAACGTTGGAATTCTTGATTTTTCATTTCAAAATTTTCAAGACTCTTTTCTGATGATTTCCTCCATTAGACGGTGTCCTGGCCTATCCTGAACCGACGGACGGCTTTTGCGGACTTTACGTGTATCGATCATGTGATTCTCATCACATTTAGGCCGCGTCAATTCATGGCGGCTTGGGTTGTCATGTAATGTGAGGGTTTATCACTATTCCCTTTGGTCTCAATCGTCACTGTTCGATAAAGGAAAATTTTGCAAATCATATGTTGGTTAAGCGGCATCACCCGCGCTTCAATTGTATGACACTCGCAAGGCATTCCCTAATTGTTCTTGGATCGGCCTCTTTGTGGCTCTAAATATCCCATCGACAATCCTTATGGTCAAAGTGCCATTTTTTATCCGAATTCCCTAGGTCCACGTACCATGTCTCGCGTTAACCTTTCTCTTTTGGTCAGCCTCCTCGAATTAATCAGGTTCAAGCGAGATATGACTAGAATACATCTCTACATTCATTTCTCATTAATGAATCTGAAATTGACTAGAAATCAGAATATTAAATAAGTCATCGAGGTCTGGCAGTCTTAGGCTGTTCATCTCATCATCTTTTACTATCAACCATCAGTGGTTCCTAAATAGCTTTCAACTAGTTGTTCATTATACAATGATTCCAAATCCTCATCAGTCAATGACTATTCAATTGGCCAGCCTCAACAAGGCGATTTTTCAATTAACATCCATTACTAGGCCAGCCTCAGCTAGGCCAAAACTCAACTAGGCCAATCATCAAGCAATCGCTCAAGGAATCACTTTAGAGAATTACTCATGCTTTAGACATAATGCATCTGTCACTCTAGCATAATCACAACATGCTATCTTAATCTCAACATGCATCAATTCAATGGGTATAAACCCCACATGCCGTCTAATCTCTCAGTTAGACCTTGACCAAAATATTCATATGATGCCAGTCATAAAACACGCCTAACAGGCCCATCACAAACATCATTTTTCTTTTTCGAAGGGCATCCACTGCCAAACATGAAGCTTTTAACCATGCCACTCATAGGCGCCATTACACATGCCATGCCACTTTCGATCATTTTTTTTTCAAGAATCAATCTTATGCCATATATCTCTTAACCACAATTAGACTCAACCTGATACCTAGACTTTCCCTTTCAAGTTATGACTTGGGTCACTCCTACCTCTTGCTATCTTAGAAATCTGCCAGGAGTCGCTCCTTGTCCGGACCTCTCTGTCCCAACGATCACTCCTCGCCCTCATCAAACCTGGCCATTGCAGGTTGTCCCAAGTCATACATCTACGGAGAAAGCCCCGTTCTACATGTCCCATACCATGCTTCATTACAGTTTATATGTATCCCATCCACTTGTCTCATACCAAGCGACGGTTTATTAAGTCTAACAGCGATAAGTTCATGCATGCACCCTCATCAACTTTCATTTCAATGTCACAAACACATGCACAACATGATCGTTCTCACCACTGGTCATACCACAATCGTTTCCACATCAAGCCTTATCCGTAGAAAACCTCTAATTCCACAAGACCATCGCCTCTCACAGATCAATTGCCTATATTCAACCATATACCTAAATCTAGTCATTATTCTAGTCAAATCCATATGAATCTCATCACAACTGGCCTTTAATCAAAATATTCCTTGCCTACTTCCTTGTATACACCTTATCTCATACCTTCCAAGGTTGTCAATAGTAATTGATAACTAAATCATCAAGATACGACGCAATTCAAGCCTGAATCTGCTAATGCCAATTGTCTTTGTATAACTCATATTCTCCAAATTGGGTCATCGACAAACCACGATCACAATCGTATACTTCAATCAACCCCTTATTCATAAACAATTCTCAACTAAGCTCAAACACAATTACAACCTCAAAATCCAAGCTTACGACTCTTCAATCTCTACTCACTTTCTTGTAAGCATTATTCATAAAATTACTCAAGGTCATCAATCAAACTCAATACTAAAACCATTAGTGTATAATACAAGTTCAAGCCTATGATCCTCAAAATTAAGTGATCTATGCTTAATCCTAAAAATCTCACTAGCTAATTGTCCTCAAATCATTGTTCCTTTTCACTCCAAACCTCAATCACAATGGATCGAGCTAACCTTGCTTTGATACCACTTAAATGTGGATGTTACGCCCCGAATTTGACGAGTACGCAAACATTTCACCTGGCCGTTGATCTTCAATAATCTCTAAGGATCCCTCGACCAATTAATCACAATTCCAAAATAATACAAGGTCACGGAACCAATTAAACTGTTCCGTACAAAATCATAATGAGATGACTCAGGACAAAAGGGTATACATAATTCACTTCCTAAATCCTCAAAATCCAGATACAATCCCTAAAACCACAATTACATAAAACCATTCATTCCATTACTTCATCGAGAGCTCATCCTCATCTCACCTGTACTTCCATCTTCAAAGACCTAAAAAAATTAATTCCCCACTAGGGTGAGATATATATATCTCAGCAAGTGAAACCTAACCCTATAGCTGAATACCAGTCCTATCAGACCACCCACATATGCCACTCATATGCAAAATAATAGATAACGCAGTGACACAAGGCATCACACAACGACAATATCAATTAGCAAGCATGGACAATCAATACAAACAGTCATGCTCAATTCTAAGGTCTCAATATGCAATCACATGCATCACATACACCACAACCACCACTTTCTCATCCACCCACATACTCCACTGGTACTCCTGCCACCTAACATCATCGGGATCTTCAGACCAAACGATGTCCACGTACCACGGGGGTCATCAGACCAAATGTATTCTCTAGGCTTACAGCCACTCCATGCCGTTGGGGTCATCAAATCAAATGACATGCACATTTTTGTTCAATTTCACCATCCTCCGATACTGCCGGGGTCATCAGACCAAATCAAACCAAATGGCATTCACATTCTCATCCAATTTCACCACCCTCCGATACCACCGGGGTCATAAGACCAAATGGTATCCTCAACACCTTTCTCATTAATATAAAAATGCCATTAAGACACATATGCGATTCAATTCATAAAAATCGTCAGTCAATCATTTCATTCAATCACTCATCCAGCAGTGTCTTGGCATTCAGAGAAAGGATTAGGAAATACTTACCTGATTAAATATCACAATGTCACACCAGACAACTCTTCTAAAAGCCATAAGTATAAAATTCCCACGAATGCGTCGTCAACCTAAAAACATTAACCAATCTTGAATCACAAATCATGGAATGTTCAATTCCATTTACTCAATCCTTCTTCAGTCACACCATGGGCAATTCATGCCACCTTAATAATCAAATAAATGCATAATGACACTTCCATAAACCCTCAATGGGTTCGGTTCACACGACCATGCGCAAGACCAAACTCAATATAGGGGTTTAAGTATCCATTTTGACCATAATTCTCATCTAAACCTCAATTCACTTTTCACACTTCTCATCGACACTTTACAATACATCAAATAGGGTATTATTAGTCCATTTGAAGTTCAAATATTCCTCAATCAACCCCCAAACAGAACCGGTCAGCAAGGTTCATCCACCCAAAACAGAACCGATTTCGGCTTCCAACCATTCAATCGGGCCACACTTCAATTTCAATCCTAACTCTTTGCTCAAATAATGTACCAAGACCTTCATTTACAAGTTTAGAAGGCTCACCAAGAGATTTGAAGTGGTTGACACCCCAAAGACTTCGGAATAGCCCGGTCTCCACGAGGTCAGAATTTATCCAATTTTGTACCACCGATGATTAGCCATAAAAACCTATTTTAGTACCATCAAACTTGCAACCAAAGACCATCAAACCTTAGTACTAGATGTTATGAAGATCTCATCGAAAATTTGAAGCCATTTGAATTCCAGAAACCCCAAAAACAGATCTTTCCCCAAAACTGGTCGGAATCAGTCTTCATCCTGACCTTTGCCCACTTAAATAGACTTACAGGACAAACGACTAGGCCAAATTAAGCTTATAATTTCTTTCTAGAATGACAAGACGATAAGCTTTAATATGGTGGTAGTTTTACGTTAATCCAAAGTCGGACGACGAAGTTATGGTTAGAGCAGTGAATCCATTTTTCTTTGTCCGCAGGTGAGCTTCTCGGCCGAGAGAGGAAAATGCAATGGGAATGAAGGAGGAGCTATATACGGATGAAGAGGTCCTCAAGTAATTACCTCACACACATAATTGAGGTTAATTTGATTAGATAAGGTTTGGTGAGAGCAATTAATGCTTGAGGGCTCCATTGGTTGACATGTGGCATGTGTCAATAACACAACCAAGACTTTGACTCATCCTTTGACCCCTTTGTATATCCATTTTCGGCAGCCTATGGGGAAGAGGGATTGACCATTTTATCCTTATTGATTTCTTAAGGCAAGGCAAATGGTCGAAGGGCAAAATGGTAATTTTGCACTTTCAGTCCAAACTTCACTTTTCCAATTCGAAATTATCATTTAACGAGACGTAGTCAAATCCTTTTTCATTTTTGAAATTCTTTATTTTCAATTCTCAATTCGAGCTTTTATTTCATATTTCAAGCCTCGAGCGACGAAAATTCAGAATGTCACGCGGTGAATGGCAAGTTTGAGCCAAAGTCGATCGGAATAGTAGAACTCACTTCAGACATAGCAGTATTGTAGTAAATAATCATTGAGCCTTCTTAGACTTGCCATGCTTGGCCAACGAGTGTAAAAAATATGGCTTGATTTGCCACAACATGTACACTGAGAACTGTCTTGATCAAAACTTTGTCCACTCCACTACGTCTACTACCACGACCACAGTCTTCCCCTGAACTACATCCTTGGCCTTCCCCTAAACCATGGCCTCTATAACAAAATCCATCCATCGCTACCACGACTACCACTACTAGCCACAATTGCTGAATTGTCTTTAGATGATATAGAAGATGGAAGTACAATGCGCTAAATAAAAAAAAATTCATTCATAAAAGGAACTTTCTCCCCAACAAGAAGCTGGCTCTTCACAGGCTACAAGTAAGCATTCAACCCTGATAAAAGTTTGGCTACTTGAAATTCAACTCTTTATGTCTTTAGTCTCTCAATATCAGTATTGATGGGTTGATAAAGATTGAGTTCTTCTCACATGCCTTTCAAAGCACTGTAATACTCTCCAAGAGAATTTTTCCTATTTAAAATTAAATATATTATAATTCATAAACTCTAGACATGTTTTTGTCTTACATACTGTGTCCTTTAAGATCCCTAGTAATCAACTAGGCACGAAACTCTTGGGGATGTTCAGGCCACTTGTGATACTAGATGTCATCCAAAGTGAAATAGGCTTTAAGAGAGGATTTTGCTGAAGGCTGAGTAGATTGAGAGTGGGAAAATTCTGCTGGATCAGTCACTTCTAATTCATCCATTTTTTCTTCTACAATTGGATCAACCGTCATAATGTCTGTGACAATAAGTTTTGGATCAGAGAATTCATATGAGGTCGAGGTGGAGGAAGTATTATTTTCTTGGGAAAAGTCCTAGGAAGAGTCATTCGGAAGAGGAGAAGCTACTGAGTGTTTTGTAGAAATTACAGGGATTTGGTATCTGAGAGAACTTTCCAAAGGGCTTGAAACCATACATGAATGGGATTTTAGATGGAGAAGGTGGTAGATATGGCTCAGGTTTAAACGGAGTTGAAGGAGGTAGAGGTGACGAAGACGATGTCTTTTCTTGCCACGAATATTTTGAGACTTCTTATCTTTATCCCAATCTTTCATGCGATCCTGAAGAGTGAGATGTTCGTCTTTAGAGGTGGGGCAGCCAAATTGAGTATTGTGGCAAATGAAGAACTAGGAGGCTCTCGAGGGTCTTCTGTGAATGTCGAAGGGAACATGAGAAGATCACTTAGAAAAGTAGACCTCTACTCAGAGGGAGCCTTCTGTTCTTGCAATATCTGAATATGGCACTTGAGCTTTTCTATCTCTAGTGCCTGATCCTCTAAATAATGATTGGGAAGAATCTGTTTGGTTTCTAACAGATAAAGTCTTCTCTAGAAATTGTCCAACATTTTCATTAAGATAGCAGTCATTCGATCTTCTTTTTCAAGTCGAGTAGCAACAGTACTTAGGGCCACATTCCGGGCAAGGGCATTCTCTGTTTGCCAATTGAGAACTGCTTCAACTGGCATAGAGCCTTTTTGTTTGCCTTGTAAATCATTATCATATGGAGCAGGAACCTTAGGGGCATGATAGTACTTATGTCATTGATCACACAATCTCTCTGCTGGGGGAAACTTGGAGGTAGAAGAACTAGGTTCTACATGTTGTAAAGGAGGAAAATCCTCAAGTCAGAACATGCAAATACTAGGTAAAGCCGGTAGAGGTTTAGGTTTTGTGGCACATGAGTACAGCTTGGGAAGTTCAATGGGATAAGAGTTCTTCTTTACCCATTTGAGAATTAGCTTATAAAAGGGAGAAGTGAGAGGTTTCTTTGGCAAAGGTGGCTGTGTAGTGATCTAAGGAAGCTATGGTGAACCATAGCCAGCTATTTACCACAGTCTTCTTCAAGAGGTCCCATCGTAGGATCACCATTAGAATATTGTTGGTAGAGAGGGTCATTCTTCCTATTATTCTTCTTTTTAAAAGAAGGTTTACCATCTTCATCATCTGGCCATATGCATGGGGGACAAGTACAATCAATATTCCAATAACAATGGTCTGAACAATCCTTGAAGTAATGGATAGATCATCCATCTGCGTCAAAAGACTTAACATACTTCTCAGGATCTGGATCTTCCATACTGATTGGATCGCATGGAGTAAAAAACAGGATTGTTGGGAATGAAGGAAAAGTGGAGGAAGGGGAATCTTGCTTTTCATTGGAAAACTTGATGGTAAAAGTATTGTTTTTCTTTTTGGTGAATTGAGGTTCAAATGATTGAACTGGTCTAGAGTTTTGGTGAATTTCTCATAGTTCGTTGCCCAACTATTTGGAAGGAGTTTAACAAGTTGATCTCTAGAGGGTTTTCTGCGTACATGGATACAAGAAGTTTGATCATTATCAACAAAGATGAGCAAAACATCTTCTGAGCTTGGAATATTGAGATCAATGGCATGATTCTAGATCCTACAAACCATCTGGTAATGAAGAGTTGCGACTATGGCGCTTGAAGCCTGGGTGCACCAATAATCTGCAACTGAACCTACAAGGTTAAAAGAAGGTTGGGATTTGCGAGGGCCATGTTGAAGTTTGAGAACAAGGTAATAAAGACAGTGCCAGCATTGAGGGTGGTTTGGACAGTGCCAATGTAAGCATGCCGGTACTCAAGAAAGTAGGCGTCAAGCAAAGCAACCCTTGCGACAATAGGTAGTCCTTTATAACCTTGGATGGATAAACCAAGACGCATAGCTCCGAAGTGAAGGTGGGTGCAACCTGTTGAGCCCACCAAGCAGGAAACTGAGGTGGAATCCGAAGGGTAATAAACTATTCTTGCTAGGTAGACAGAATTGGGTGTTGATCAAATTTAGACGACTGAACATATTCCTTGACTGCTCAAGGAGTATGTTTGATGAGAGCCTTAATGGATCTGGTATGTGTGACATTCTGATTTCCAACCAACTTCAAACTATGTAATGAGAAGCTTATATATATCAAGCGATGTATTTCAGTTGTATTCTGCTCAAACCTGATCAATTTGAGTAGGCTGACTAAAGGGGAAAGGCTAACGCGAGACGAAGTACGTGGACCTAAGCGACTCGGATAAGAAATGACGTTTTGACCATAAGGATTGTCGAGGGGATATTTAGAATCGCCAATAGGCCGATCTAAGAACAATTAAGGATTACCATGCGAGTGTCGTACGATTGGAGCGCGGGTGATGCCGCTTAACCAGCATATGATTTGCAAAATTATCCTAAATCGGACTGTGACGATCGAGACCATAGGGACTAGTGATAAACTCTCACAATTACATGACAACCAAAGCCGCCACGAATTGATGAGCCCTAAACGTGATGAGAATCACGGGGTCGATACGCGTAATGTCTGCAAAAGTCGCCCGTTAGTTCAGGATAAGCTGGAATCACGTTTGATAGAGAAAACTATCAGAAACGAGTCTTGAGAAGTTTGAAATGGAAAATCAAGAATTCCAATGTTATTTGGATTGGCCTATGAATTATGAATTTAGATAGGTATTCCAATAGAAGTCCTTCCCCTCGTCTATGAATGTGAATTGAATGAATAAAAAGATCAAATCAAGAATGAAGAATTCAACTAATGGTTCGGAACGTCACCCTATCGAATAATCTTGGAACGAGAAAAACGACGTTCGGAACGTCGGGGTAAAATGACCGTTTTGCCCCTCAAGCTTATAACTTTGCTTTCACAATGGAAGAAGGAAAAATTAGACATTACAACCCATCCATGGCTGCCGAAAATGAGGATTAAAAATGATCATTGGATCTTCATTGGAAAAGCAATTGCCAAGTGTCACAAGATCAAAGGGGTATGGTCCTGTCACCTTTTCATCCACCTAACATTCAACTCTCTTTGACCAAATTTGTGTATAGCAATCTTCTCTCTCTCTCCTCAACTCCATTCGGCTAGACCACTCCCAAGAACAATCGATCATCATCTTCTTTTTCTTCCCAGTTTCTGTCGCCGCTCGACCAGACCCAACGCCACTGTTCGCCGGCCACGATCACCCCTTTCGGCCACCGTTCGATCGCCAGCCAACCACATCGACGAAGATCCACATGTTGCCAAACTCCTCTAATAAGAATCAAGGCATTTGGAGCACCGAGGAGTTCTGGGCAAGAGATTTCTCGAGAGCCGACAAAATCGGAACAAACCTGAGGTAGGTCCGGTTCTTAGCCCTTTTGACGGATGAAATTTTGGAATTTTAGGTTCACATTTGGTGGAGACTCAGTAGACATGTGTAGGATTCTGTGGTAAAAATTGGGGCTTAATTTGATAATTTTTTGACTACAAAATGGCCTTGTACATTTTGCCCAGAATCTGTCGGAATTTGACCTTGGGCGTTCCGGCGAGCTTCAACGGGAATCCGATGACCATTTGACTCGAAACTCACGATGAGCCTCCCAAACCCTTAGATAGACATTCTAAGAGGTAGGATAGTGTATAATTGATGGATTTAAGGTAGATTAGGACCGGTTAGACCCGGCTAGCACAAAATCGAATGGAATCGGCTTGGTTCCGGGCCCAAACCGAATCTATGGAGGGCTGATTGTGGATGATTTGAGATGAAAATTGATGATTATGAGGTGATGAGGTGTTGAGATTTAAGTTATAGATGATTGGGATTAATGGATTGAGGAATTGGGTATGGAAATTTGACGAATTGGTTGAAATTCTAGGTTACGCGACAAGTCCGGGTGTGGACCTTGGTTGGCCGAACCCTAGGTGATCCAAGAAGAAGGAATTTGTGTTGCCCAGTCAAAGGTAAGGGATTTCCTAAACCGCGGCTAGGGAGATTGGACTCTATTGGGTGTGTCGAGAATTGATTGGATCGATGTATGAGGAATCCTAACAAGGGATGGTTTTTAATACGCCCTAAGGTATTATAGGATGCCTATGTGTGACGTCGTTGTGCTTGAGTGGTTGCCATCTCTGTATGTTATCTGATTTGCTTGTATGTCACAGAATTTATGAAATGCATTTGAATTGGCACTTGCCACTGAGTGTGCAATAAAATTGAAAGTCAAAGCGTAAGTCTTGATTGTGGCATGAGCATGGCATGGTGAGGCCCTGAGGCTTGTGAGACGCGGAGCGGGAGTTGATACCCTGATGCGACAAGATCGCGGGGTGAAGTTATGGTTGCGTGGCGCCCTGATGTGACGAGATCGCGGGGTTGAGATAGCCACGATCCTGGTGCGAATTATTCGACGGAACGGAGTATTAGTTAATGATCTTTGCCTGGAGATTCATCGGGACCTGATGCGTTTATGCGGGTCACTGATGACAGTCTGATGCGTTTACGCGAACCGAGCCTGAGGCGACTAGTTCGCGGGTTAGAGAATGAGGCAGGCGGAGGTTGATGGATGTGGGGAAGTGGCAGGCTGATGGTACATGTACATCTGAGTGTGACACGAGATCATAAATGTATGCCCGTCTTCTGTATGTTGTTGTTTATTGAATTGTGATTGTTATGCCTGTGTGTTCATGAGTTTGGATCTATTGAGGGATGCGACTACCTGAGTGGACTGTCAACCTGACCTAGGGTTAGGTTTTTCTTACTGAAATGTGTATCTCAACCCTTTTGGGGAAACCTTACTTTACAGATCCTAAGCCATAGCTATGTAGGTAATATGTTTTGGGAACCCAAATGAGATGACGGCTTATTATGATGAGTTTTCGGATAGGCAGACGTGGTTCAAAAAGGAGGGGGATTCTCAGATAGGTCCGCTGAAGCCCTACGAGGTACCACAGGGTGTCATATCCGATTGGTGCCGGACTGTAGCGGAGCAGGAGTTGCCTGAGGGGTCAGTAGTAGGGTCTAGGAACGGATCAGAGCGGACACCGACTTTAGAGTTTACCGAGGAACTGGAGCAGGAGGAGGTCATAGTCCTGGAGGCGTCCGAAGGGGACCTTGCTGAGCCGTCACAGGAGGTTATCATGAAGGATTCCGTCGAGGTCCCGTCCGAAACGTTTTCTGAGTACGAGTCGACCGAGGACGCATAGGATACGGACGACTCCAGCAGCTCATCCTAGGATACTTCAGTTGGTGGACCGATCTTTGGCTAGCGACCTGACTCTACTCCCGATGGATTTTGTAGATGATCCCTTTTGATATGCTTACCGTGTCACCCTTTTATTGAGCGGGTTTAGTATTCGGTGTTGTATGAACAGTACGCCTTGATGTATGAATATTATATGCTATCTAGGTCCCACTTATCTTATAAATTGTACGGGGTTATGTTAGTATCGCTTCCGCATGCTCTAGGTATTTATTATATCTCTCAACTTTTGTTGGTGGATCTTGGGACCGCCAAGAGATTATTATTGGTTTGCTTGTAGGTATGTTCGCGTGCTCGTGCCCGGGGCGCGGGGCGTGACAATATGTGAAAAGGATGTGAGTTTTGAGAAAGTAGAGTAGGGATTCATCAAGGGGAGTTAGGTTTCAGAAATCTTGCTATCATCATTCACATAGGCCACCTCACAGAGGCAATCCATCTTTGAGGTTATGGATTTGCGAAGTTCAGGAGGATGGGCAAGAGACATGCAAGATTCATGCTGGACGAGAGGCACAATATCTGAGATGTTTCCATTGATGGAGTAAATTTCTCTTTATCATTTAGCAAGTATAGTTTCTAGAATGCTAATCTTAACTCAGTATGGACAATGATATGACTCTAATATTAAGAAGGAAGTAGAGACAAACCTGAACATGAAGCAAGTATATTATCCCTAACATACAGCTCTTAAGGCCTTACAAGGGACAGCCAAAGCTCTATCTTGAAGCTTAACCCTCAGGGTGCCAGAAATTTCTGATTCACAGGTTCCACAATAATGGTAAGTGAAGAGCATACTGAACCACATCGTATTATTGAATTAACAAAAAGAATTCTAGAGATCTAGGAACCATACTTTAGGTGAGAATAAGATGGAGAGTTTAGAGGAATACAGTGCGAATCTTCATCAGAACTGTAAAGAAGAATGTCATTGATGTAGATTTGGGCACTTGTCAGTATTAGCTGAAAAATTCTATACATGGCCTTTTAGAAGAGAGAAGGGGAACCGAAAGGGACAACTGTCCACTGGAAGTGCTAATTGGGCATGCAAAACCCAATCTTTGAACGATCCTTTGGATATATTCCAAGTTGCCAAGATCCTAATTTGAGATCAAACTTTGAATAGATCTTTGCCTGAACGAGACTACCAAACAAAGAGTTTTTATATGGCAGGGGAAATTTGTCATCTTGTAGGAATTGATTCAACCAACCTCAGTTTTCCATGGTTCTGCTCAGTTTTCTTGTAACGCCCTGCGTCCCTTGGAGCTTGTCACATTCACCTCAAGCCAGATTATACCTAGGAACCTCACACGGCTTAGTATGACATGAAATACGCATACGGAAAGAGAGATATCATCCCCATACAAAAATAAATAAAAAGGAAATTCAGAATGACTTAAAAGCACACCCATTTATACATAAAACAACATCCAGATACAGTAGTCATAAAGGAAAGAACAAAAAGGCAGAGCCGCAACCTGGGTAGGAAAAGAAATGAAGGCCTAAGTTCTAAGGGTTACCACTTAGCCTTTCACAAAGTCTAACACCAAAATTGTTCCTAATCCTATGGTCCCTAAACCCCTTCATCCAACTACTCAGAAGAACCGCTTGATCCGTCGCTTCCGTCGTCTTTCTCGTCATCTGGGTTGTAGTCAGAAAATATCTCGGATGGCACTTCCTCAGACGTTTCCTCTTAATCCTCCTCAGTTTCCTCATTGTCTCCCTCATCGGTGTTCTCGATCACATCGGTAGAAAGCTCAATATAGTTCATATATTCCTCCGTTGGAGGAGACTTCGACTCTTCAGGGATGTTCTTCGAACCTCCTGCAGACTCTGGGTTCTCCACTTCTATCTCGAGTCGGGACGGATGACACCAGTTTGGAACCAACTCAGATGGAACGTCTTCAGGTAGTAGAGGTCCCATCAAATTGCTGTTACCCAGGCGACGAAACCATGCTTCAAAACGATGGGGTTGTAATTCCAGCTTTCCTTCGTCTACTCAAACGGTCGTGCGCTTCTTTACATACACAATACCTTTTATATCAGGAAACTCATCAAAAAGTGCGGTCATCTTCTTCGGATCGCCCAGTCGGATCGGTAGCATAGTTAAGGCTTGGGGTTTGAAAATATGTCCCACTACGTGGTGAGATTCACATCTCAAGAAGTGAAACTTAACCCTATACCTCAATACCAATCTCCCCAGACCACATACAGATGCCACCAAAAGCAAGCAATCAACCAAGCAATGGCATAAGGTTACCATGATTCAAGTATGACAATAAACCAAGTAAGGATAAAACACAACCAACCACATTTAACCCCATGGTTCAAGCTCAACGCACATGCAGCATATAACTCAATACACAATGTTCATAACTTTCATAATCATTTATCGCCTGGGCTCTCAGCCGCGATACATTTCTTTGGTTCTCTTGCCAACTGATATCACCGGGGCCACATGCCAATTGATATCGTAATGACTTTTAGTCAACTGGCATCACTAGGGCCATAGGCCAATTTGTACTTCTGGGGCTCGTTGCCACTTGATACCACAAGGGCCACAGGCCAATTGATATCATCATTATTACTTAGGGCTAACAATCATTTGATATCACTGGGGCCACAGGCCAATCGGTATCCTCATTATCCTTCTCATTGAGTTCACAATGTCATCACAACACAAAATTCAACTCATAGATTTCACCATTCATTCAATTCATTCAATAAATCATCCAGTAGTGTCCTAGCATTCAAATAAAGGTTTTGGAAACACTTGCCTTGATTGATTAGCCAAACTTCCACACCAAGTGATTCTCCTCAATGCCACAAGTATGCAATCAACCAAGGATCATTCTTCTATTCAGAAAAGTTCACCAATTTCGGATCAAAAGCCATTGAATTCTCATTTTCTTTAAATCAATCCCTCAATAGCCATTCAATTGGCAACCTAAGACGTCTTATTAATCAATTGAACACATGAAAACACTCCCATGAACCTTTAATATATTCGGTTCATACATCAACACATAGGGCAGAATGTAACTCGGAGTTTTTTGTACTAAATAGCCCTTAAATCACTTCCAACTCCCTATCCACTTCACATACTCCTCATTAACACCTCACATAACATCCTATAAAGCCTTATGAATCATTTTGAAGTCAAAATACCACTTAAATGACCATCATCAGGTTCGGCCAGAGTAGGACACTCCTAATACAGAATCAATTTTTGGTTCAATCGCATAATCGAGCCGTATCTCAATTCTAAGCCATAATTCCTCACAAAACAAACTTACAAGGACCTCAATATATGTGTTTAGAAAGCTCACCAAGAGTTTTTATGCGAAACAAGTTCTCAAAAACTTCAAACAGTCCAGTTCCTTTACGGTCCTCACATGGTCAGATTATGTCCAGTTTCAATCACGCACAATTAGCCATGAAAACTTATTTTAACACTACTAAATTTGTGACCACAGACCATCCAACTTGAGTACTAGATGTTATGAATATCTTATAAAAAATTTAAGGTCAATCGAAGTCTCTAAGAGGGAGAACGGAAGCCTTACCCTAACTCGCGTAGATTTTTTTCGATTTTGGTCTAAAGGCTGGTCGGGAAAAACCACTCAACGAAACGTTGAGCTACCACTTGAAACTTGTTAAGGATAGGTTGATCTTGCTCCTGGTGTTGGGGCACAGTGAGCCAGCGACAAAAAGTGGCCGACGAGTACACCGAACAGGAGGCACAGAACCGATCGGGCAAGCAGTATTCGGGTGAGAGGAAATATAGAGAAAAATAGAAGGAAATGGAGAGGAAATGCTATACACGGCTGAAGGGGTGTCTCACACAAATTATTGAGATTAAATTGACAAGATGATTTTAGGTGGGGGTAATTAATGTTTAGGGTCTTCCATGAGTGATATGTGGCACATGACAATAATACAACTTTTGGCTTTGACTCTTCTTTGACCCATGCACATAAATTTCGGCAGCCATATGGTGGAGAGGGAATGACCATTTTGTCCTTCTTGAAATTTTAAGACAAGGAAAATGATCGAGGGGCAAAATGGTAATTTTTCACTTTCAGTCCGAAACTTCACTTTTTCAATTCGAAATTACCATTAGCGAGACGAAGTCAAATTCTTTTCTAATATTGAAATTCTCTATTTTCAATTGTCAATTTTTGAGCTTCTATTTCGTAATCAATCGTCCGTTGATCGTTGTTACAAGTTATTTTATTATTCACCATCATGTATGGGAATACTCACTGTATTACTATGTACCCTCTTCATTATTATAAATATAAGAGTATGCTAACCTAGAGGGTTGGACAATTCATTCATATATTCTCCTATTTTCTTCTTCTTCTTTAGACATGGTATCAGAGCTGGTGTTATTTCCTTCCGCGTATGTGGGCCCACCCCCAATTAGTGAATTTTCATGTGCAGATTGCTTGCACGTGATAGGGGGTGCTGAAGTTGTTGTTGTCCCATATCATTTGTAAATGAGTGTTGTATGTTCTTTATATTCATGTGGTCTCCCTCCACCAATAGCTTAAGCTTTTAGGTTGGACTTTTCAATATGGTATCAGAGCCAACCCTAGTCGTTCCAACCTAAATTCTATCCAACACCCACTATCAGCGCAACCACCATCTAGCACTTGCTTCTCTCTCTAATCTACTCTCTCGGCCAGCTTTGTCAGCCACGTCCTAGGCTCTCGGCTAGGGATCTTGGCCAACTTAACCGGCCACGTCCCAAGGCTCTCGGCCAGATTGACAGGCCACGTCCCAAGTATCTAGGCCATCTTGGCCGACCAAGCCAGTCACGTCCCAAGGCTCTCGGCCAACTTGGCCGGACATGTCCCAAGCCGTTTGGATTTGATTTACATATTGAGATTTGATTAGATTTAATCAGATCCATGAAAAGGTGGAGCTTGTGACTTTCTGATTAATCTAGTATCTAGATTAAGTATTCCTCATGAGTAATATAGACACTCAAATAGCTGCTGCTAAATTCGGTGAGACTAGATTAGCCATGAATAGATCTAGTGTGACTGAATATGATGTGATGCGATCACAAGCTCCAACCTTTATATCTACTTCATCTAAGCTCATCGAACGTGTTTTGACGGGATAGTCTACGTACACACTTTCGGAGAACAATGTCTTTAAGATTTGCACGGACAGCGGCTATCTCATCATCTTACCCAGCTTCCTCCGAGCGAGGACGACCCAACTTATGATGAATGATACACTATTGATTGTCATATTTATAGTCAATTGTTGAATGCTATGGATATTTCCGTTCAGACTGTTGTTAGTAATACTGATGCTGTTAAGGAGTTATGGGATGCATTGACAGATTTATACTCCTTTTTGAATGATTTTTCACGACTTTATGATGTCGTTTGTGGGTTATTGAAGTCGGCTCCTACTGGTCGGCCTCTGAACAAATATTATGAGGAATTTAAATCATTTGCCGATGAGTTTGATAAGTTAATCCCATTTATATCTAATCGGGTTACTTTTCAAGAACAACGAAATTAGTTTCTGGTCACCTGTTATCTTAATGGCGTGGGAGCTCAATTTGATATTGATCGGTCACAAATTCTTTCAAATGCTCGAGTACCTTCTCTTGGAGAAGTTCATCACCATGCTCTTCGTATCGAAAGTCGTGAGGAAGTTAGATTTGCCTCTTCAGAAGTTGGTGAACAGGCTGCTGCTTTATATATGAACAAAGGAGGTGACCATGGCAGCGGAGGCTGTGACCGAGGGAGAGGTCGTGGTAGCATTGTTGGTCGTGGTCGACAGAGTTGTACTTGCAATTACTGTGGTATTATTGGACATCTTCGCAGCTATCGCCAAAAGTTACAAGCTGTACAGGCAGCTTCTAGTTCACAGACCACACATGTTCATGTTGCATCTAAAATTGTGACTATGGACCAAAAAGTTATCACAATGAGTCCAGAGGAGTATACTTGATACCTGGAGTTTCAAACCTCAGGGAGTGAAATTACATCTGCCTCTATTGCGAAACTACAGTAGTCAGATGATTATTCCTTTACCTCAGCATGTGTAACTCTTCCTTCCGCTGATTGGATTATTGATTCTAATGCAGGTGCTCACATGACGGGTAATAGAGGTATTCTTACTGCATATAAGTCCTCGTCTTCGTTACACCATATTACTATCGCGAACGGGTCATCCGTGACAGTTTAGTGACATGGAACTGCATGACCTTCCAACGAGATCTTCTTATCTTCTATTTTATATACTCCTGGCATGCAATTTAATTTGTTATCTATTGGTCGTATCATACAGGATTTGAATTGCTCCGTTACTTCCTATCAAGATTATTGTGTTTTGCAGGATCTCTTAACGCGAAAGACTATCAATAAGGGAAGTGTCAATGGTGGGATCTATCAGCTGGATGGTACTTCCGTTCCAACTGCACTAGTGAAAGAGACTGATGTTTTAGACATTCACCATCGTCTAGGACATCCTTTTTGTCTATATTGCAGTCATTGTTTTCCCGTTTTCGTTCGGTGTCTACAATAAATTGTGAGTCATGTCAGCCTATAAAGCATTGTCGTGTTTCTTTACCACTAAGTGTATCTCAACGAGCAACTGCTCCATTTGCCTTGGTCCATTATGATGTATGGAGACCTAGTCCTATTATTTCAGCCTTTGGTTATCGTTACTATGTTCTCTTTGTCGATGATTTCACAAGAATATCCTTTGTTTACTTAATAAAAGAACGTTCTGAGTTATTTTCTGTGTTTCGTGAGTTTTATTCTTCTGTCTACACTCAATTCCATCATAATATCAAATCCTTACAATCTAATCGTGGATGGAAATATATGTCGAATTATCTCCATCAATTTCTCCATTCTCATGGTATTGACCATCGTTTTTCATGTGCTTGCACACCTCAATAGAATGGTGCTACTGAGCGGAAGAATCACCATCTTATAGATACTGCTCGTGCTCTTCTTATACATATGCATGTTCCGCAGAAATTTTGGGGGATGCTGTTCTTATAGCATGCTATCTCATTAATCGCATGCTTATTTCTTCTCTTGGAGACAATACGCCTTATGGGCTTCTCTTTCCTAAACGCAGTCCTTTCCTCTTTCTCCTAAAGTGTTTGGGTGCACTTGTTTTGTCCATGATGATCGTTCAAGTGTATCAAAACTAGATCCTCGTGCACTGAAATGTGTTTTTCTTGGTTGTTCACAAGTGTCAAAGGGTTATCGTTGCTATTCTCCTATCTTAGAAAGAATGCTCACCTCTCATCATGTTACCTTTCTAGAGTCTCAACCTTTCTTTTCTGCATGTGGCTCTAGTTCATCTTATCCAGTCCCGCAATTGTCCGAATCCACATCTTCTGACCCTGTCCTTATTTATTCTCCACCAACAGTCCCTCATCTACTTATCTCTCCAGCATCTTCACTAGACAATGCCCCCATTGACAATTCTCTTTCTGTGCCAGTCTCTCCCGTGGAGGATCCTCCTGCTGAGATAGCCTCTCCTGTTGCTGACCTACTTGAGACTGATACTACCGAGCAACCTATTGCTCTTCGTAAAAAATACTGTGCCTGCAGAGATCGCCCTCTTTATACACATTCCTACAAAGGTTTATTAGTAAGTTTGTCGACTTTTGTGGCTAATATCGATGCTGTTTCTCTACCTACTTCGATTTTCGAGGCTCTTCAGCATGCAGGTTGGCGTTTAGCCATGGAGGAGGAAATGAGCACCCTCCAATGCAATCAGACTTGGTCCTTATTTAATCTTCCTTCTGATACTCGGGTTATTGGCTGTCGTTGGGTGTTTGCCGTGAAGGTCAATCCTGATGGAACTGTTGCTCGTCTGAAAGCTCAGTTGATTGTTAAGGTTTATGCTCAAACTCATGGTCTTGATTACTTTGAGTTATTTTCTCCGGTTAAAAAAATGACCTCTATTCGCCTCTTCTTATCCCTTACAACTGTGCATTCTTGATCTCTCCATCAGTTGGATATAAAAAATGCTTTCCTTCATGGTGATCTTGCCGAGGATGTTTACATGGAGCAGCCCCAAGGTTTGCTACTCAGGGAGGGAAAATCTATAAGCTTCGTCGCTCTTTGCATGGTTTGAAACAGTCTCCTCGAGCATGGTTTGATAAATTCAGCTCAGCTGGTCAGAGGTTTGGTTTGTTTCAGTCTCAAAAGGATCATGCAATATTCTATCGACGTGCTACTACTAGGTGTATCTTTCTAGTTTTATATGTGGATGATATTATCTTGATAGGGGATAACGAGCATGGTATTGCTGAACTGCAAAGATATTGTATACTCACTTTGAGATGAAGAACCTCGGTGATTTGAGATACTTTTTTGAGATCGAGGTGGTCCGAAAGAAAGAAAGCATCTATTTGTCACAGCGTAAGTATGTTGTGGATATCTTAACTGTATTTAACATACAACAATCTCGGTCTGTAGAATCCCCTATGGAATCAGGATTAAAGCTTCTTCCTGATAAGGGTAGCTTGTTTGAACATCCTGAAAGATACCGGTGTGTTGTTGATAAACTAAACTATCTCACTACGATAACTAGGCCCGATCTTGCATATTCGGTTAGTGTAGTTAGTCAGTTTATTACAACACCTAGACAACCACATTGGGATGCTATTTTGAGGATTTTAAGATATCTTTGAGGTAGTCGTGGCAAGGGAATTATTTTTGCGACTCATGGTCATGTTCGCATGGAGTGTTATACTGATGCTGATTGGGTTGTTGCCCTATTGAGAGGCGATCCACCTCTGGATATGCTTTGTATGTTGGTGGTAATTTAGTTTCCTAGAAGAGTAAAAAATAAGATATTGTGGCGAGGAGTAGTGCTAAAGTTGAATATCGAGCCATTGCTACAGCTACTGCAAAGATTATGTGGACTAGACATCTTTTGAATGAGATTGGATATGGATCGAGTGGTCCCACATCGTTATGGTATGATAGTAGTTCAACAATTCACATTGCTTCAAATCTCATCTTTCATGAGAGAACAACGCATATCGAAATTGATTGTCATCTTGTTCGACAAGAGCTTACACGTGGTAGTCTCACTCTCTCACGCATCGCACTGGAGATTAGCTAGCAGATGTGTTTACTAAACCTTTAGCTGGGCAACGGGTCCACTTAATATGTAACAAATTGGGCATGGTCATTATCTATGCCTCAGCTTGAAGGAGAGTGTTATAAGTTATTTTATTATTCATCATCATGTGTGGGAAAGCCCATTGTATTACTATGTACCATCTTCATTATTATAAATATGAGAGCATGCTAACCTAGAGGATTAGACAATTCATTCATATCATTCTCCTCTTTTCTTCTTCTTCTTCAGACAATCGTAACTTTAGTGTGTCTCGAACTAACGGACGGCTTTTGCAAACGTTATGCGTATCGATTCTGTGATTCTCATCACACTTAGGACGACTCAAGTTACGACAGCTTTGGTTGTCAGGTAATTGCGATGGTTCATCGCTAGTTCCAACGACCTCGATCGTCATAACTCAATTTAAGAAAGTTTGCAAATTATACATTGGTTAAGTAGTATCACCCGCGCTCCAATCGTATAACGCTAGCAATGTATTTCTTAATCGTTATCTGATCGGCCTTTTTGATTCTAAATGTTCCCTCGACAATTCTTATGGTCAAAGCGTCATTTTCTTTTTCAAGTTTCCCAGGTCCACGTACCTTGTCATGCATTAGTCTTTCCTTTTTAGTTAGTTTACTCGAGATTGATTAGATTTGAGGGAGACAAAACTGAAATTACATCGAAAGATACATTCCCATTCAATAGCCTTTAAATGGCAGGAAATTCAAAATGCCACAATTCTTCCCTCTTACAGAAATTTCGTCCTCGAAATTTACAATAAACCCAACTATTCAAACAAATAGGGGTATTAACATCTTATAGCCACTTCGCTTTTCCACGTAGCTCCTTCAGTCCCGTGATGCTCCCAAATCACTTTGACTAATGGAATTGTCTTATTCTTTAAGACTTGCTTCTTTCGATCCTCGATTATGATGGGCTTTTCCACATACAATACCTCATCGTCTATTTCAATGGTCTCAAAATCTAGGACAAGAGTCGGATCTGGCTCGTATTTTCTAAGCATTGACACATGAAACACATTATGCACTTGTGACAAGTTCGGTGGTAGGGTGAGTCTGTAGGCCAAAGTTCCAGTTTGCTCCAGAATTTCAAAAGGGCCTACGTACCTCGGACTCAGTTTTTCCTTTATCCCAAATCGAGATAATCCACGCATTGGTGACACCTTCAGGAAAACATGATCATCCACTTGAAATTCCAATGGTTTGCGTCTTCTATCAGCATAGCTCTTCTAGTAACTTTGTGTCATTCTCAACCTTTCTCTAATAACTTTAACCGCTTCAACAGACTGTTCCACTAACTCAGGGCCTGTTATACTCCTTTCTCCAACTTCATCCCAACATACATACGTTTTGCAAGCTCTACCATAAAGTGCTTTAAACGGTGTCATACCGATGTTTTGCTGGTAGCTATTATTGTACGTAAACTCTGCTAGATGTAGTTGGTCTTCCCATCCACCTTTAAAATCTATGATACATGCTCATAACATATCCTCAAGCATCTGAATTGTTCTCTCCGATTGTCCATCAGTTTGTGGATAATACGCCGTACTAAACTGTAGCCTAGTTTCCAAAGCCTCTTGAAGACTCTTTCAAAAGTTTTTTGTAAACTTGGAATCTCGATCTGATGTAATCGTAACTGGAACTCCATGCAATCACACAATCTGACGCATATACAATTATGCGTACTTATCCATGGCAAAATCTTGTCGCATGTGTACGAAATGTGCCGACTTGGTCAATCTATCCACGATTACCCAAATTGAGTTATGACCTTTCTGACTCCTCGGCAACCCCATCACAAAGTCCATCATCACATGCTCCCATTTCCACTCGGGAATTTCTAGAGATTGCAACATTCCTCCAGGCTTGCAATGATAAGCTTTCACTTGCTGACAAGTCAAACACTTTGCCACATATTTAGCTACATCCATTTTCATTTCATTCTATCAATGGTGTTAACGCAGATTCTAATACATCTTGATACTATCTGGATGAATAGTATAGTTACTTCTATGAGCTTCCTACAAAATCTTTTCCTTAAGTTCCTCATTACCAGGTACACATAAACGTCCACGAAACTTCATAATCCCATATTCTGACACTTGAAACTCAGATTTCCTTTTCGTCGCGTCCATCTCAAGAATCTTTTGAATCTCTGGATCCGTAGACTGCAAGGCCTTTACTCTGTTTTGAATTTCAGGCTCAATTCTCAAGGTTGCCACTAAACTTGATAGTTGGCAAACTTCCAATTTAAACTCTAAATCCCTTAGTTCTTCCAGCAAGGACCATCCCTTAACCAATAAGAATGCAATACTAAATTTCCGACTAAGCCCATCTGCGACTCTATTCGCATTTCCAAGACAATATAAAATCTCGCAGTCATAGTCCTTGAGTAACTCCATCCATCGTTGCTGTCTCATATTCAATTCTTTTTGCGAAAATAGATATTTCAAACTGTGATGATCTATATAAATTTGAAATCTTTCGCCACACAAATAGTGTCTCCAAATCTTTAGGGCGAAGATGATGGCAGCTAATTTCAAATCATGCGTCGGATAATTCATCTCATGAGGTCTTAACTGTCGTGAAAAATAAGCAACCACTTTTTCATGTTGCATCAACATGCACCTCAATCCTTTTAGCGAAGCATCGCTATATACCTCATAACCGCCAGGTCCAGAAGGAATGGTTAATACTGGTGCAGTTGTCAATCGGTGCTTAAGTTTTTGAAAACTTTTCTCACACTTATCAATCCATTCGAACTTCATATCTTTCTTTGTTAATCTCGTCAACGGAATGGCTATAGATGAAAACTTCTCCACGAATTGCCTATAATATCCTACCAATTCCAGAAAAACTTCTAACCTCGGTGACTGTTGTGGGTCTAGGCCATTTCATCACTTCTTCAATCTTTAAAGGATCCACGGAAATTCCTTCTCCAAAATTCACATGACCGAGGAAAGCTACTTTCACATTTACTAAACTTGGAGTAAAGCGAATGCTCTCTCAAGGTCTGCAGAACTACTCTCAAATGCACCTCATGTTCCTCATTGCTATTCGAGTAAATCAAGATATCATATATAAAAACAATGACGAACTGGTCCAAGTACTCCTTAAATACTCGATGCATCAAATCTATGAATGCAGCAGGGGCATTAGTCAAAACAAAAGGCATCACTGTAAACTCGTAGTGCCCATATCTTGTTCTAAAAGTAGTCTTTGATATGTCCTCTTTCTTAATCCTCAACTGGTGATAACTAGTCCTCAAGTTTATTTTGGAAAACACAGATGCTCCTTGTGGCTGATCGAACAAATCATCTATTCTTGGCAATGGATATTTGGTCTTGATAGTTACTTGGTTCAGTTGTCTGTAATCTATACCTAAACGCAAGGATCCATCCTTCTTTCTTACAACCAATACTGGCACTCCCCATGGCGACGCGCTCAGTCTAATGAATCCCTTATCTAGTAATTCCTACATATGTACTTTTAACTCTTTCAACTTGGACAAGGACGTCCTATACAGTGCCTTCGAGATTGGTTCCATTCCAGGGGCTAACTCAATCACGAACTCAATTTTCCTCTCAGGTGGTAGTCTTGGCAATTATTTACGAAAGACATTAAGAAACTCACATACCACCACTATACTTTCCCATTTCGATTCCCCAACCGTTGTATCAACTGCCACAGCTAGGTAAGCTTGACACCCATCGTTCAGCAGCTTAGTCGCCTCAAGTGATGAAACCAAACGAATTGAGGTTCCTCCCCGACTTCCTGTAAATTCAAAACTAGGGCGATCTTTTGGATAAAAATGAATTATGCTATTACCACAATCAACTATAGCCCTTTGTTTCCCCAACCAATCTATGCCAATAATCACATCAAAATCATACATTGGTAGTAAGCCAAATCTATCATTTATTCGCTACCACCAATTACTATCTTACAGTCCGCATAACCTAGGAGACTAACACATTATCCTTTAATGGTGTAGTAACGTGCAACAACACATTCAGTGGTTTCAACTCCACACCCACTAGATCAGCATACTGAGCAGACATAAAGGAATGTGAAGCCCCAGGATCAAGTAATACATAGACAGCTTGGTCACATAAATAAATTGTACATGTGACCACGTCAGACGCTTCCTCCGCCTCTCTACGTGCTACAGCATACACTCTTCCTTGGGTTGGTGGTCGATTTTGCTCGTTCTGTGGGACTACGGCTAGCTGCCCAGCCTATGGTCTCTGTCCATAGGCTGGAGCTTGATTCGGACAATTCTTCATCTAGTGGCCTAATTGGCCACATCTATAACATGGTCCTATCCTAGTAGGGCAAAGACCACTTTTATGCCTTCTTCCAAAAATACGACAATACCAGTTGGATTGGTTCGACGGTTTTTTGATACTCCTTCGAATCGAAGGAACAAATCACCGATTGTTCACCATCGCCCTTTTTCCCAACTGTCGATTATCTCTCAGAGGAGTAAACCGTAATCTAGAAACAACGCCACTTTTTTTGATATCTCTTTCGATCATTTGACTCCTCTCATAAATCTCTCGGTATGTCCTCAAGTTCACCGTTATTATCCAGCTCCGAATCTCCGGTCTCAAACCATCTCGGAATCTTTGCGCTTTTTCAAGCGGATCCTTAATTGACCTTGGGGCATACCTCGATAGTCTGGCAAACTCAGCTCCATACTAGTCCACAGTCAACTAATTCTGTCGCAACTGCTGAAATTCCACCCGCTTCTTCTCATCTGCCGTCATAGAAAAGTATTTATCATTGAAAGCGATGGTGAAGACAGCCCAAGTCAAGGCCGTACCTTTAGAAAATACTCCCTCCTTCGAGGCACTCCACCAATCATTGGTGGTTCTCTCTAGCTGATACACAACTAACAACACTTTCTCTTCATCGGTGCATCTCAGCACTCCAAAAGCCTTTTCGAGTTTCTCAATCCACCTTGGTGCTAACTTAGGATCTCCAATGCCATCGAACTTGGTCGGTTTCAATTTAATAAACTATTCCACCAACTAATCCATCGGTCTATTGGCATTAACATCACCTGAGCATTCCCAGTTTCAGCACCACGGGCATTATTTCCGTTTGTCATATTCACAGCTGTCATTGCAACTTCAGCAGCCTGAGCTATAATCTCAGTATTGTCTTGAGCTTGTCTAAGAGCAGCTCCAGCTTTATCTTGAGCTTCCTTTCCCATCAGCTCTTCAATTTGCTCCAAAGCTCTCAAGACTCCATCCACTCTTGGATCCTCGATCGCTGGTGCTTTAGAGCTAGAAACTGCACTTCTTGGCCTTCCAGGTCTATTGCTTATACTTGCTCAACTTAACTTACCTGAGTTACTATAATTCTATCACGAAATCAGAGACCTAAGTCACTTACTCAAATCTCAATAATTCTATGCTACTCAACAAGGCAGCAATCATAAAACAATAACCAGTCACTCAGGCATTTTCATGAGCACATCACTCAGGGATACGAATCCATACCTAAAGTTCAGACTCATCTGCAACTTAGTATAATCAGAGGTAGTAATTCACTCATCGAACTAGCATCCACAACAACATGCTAAGTGCAGAGCTTTACCCCTCATAGGTTCACCACAACCATGCCTTTTCAAAATGCCAATCACATGCGCCAATCACCTGTGATGCATTCATACTTGACTCTAATGACTACCCCTAGGGTCTTACTACCCCAATCATCTAAATTTCTTTACTCCTTATTACTTCAATCATCAATTTGCTGTAACCGAGCGAACCTTGCTCTGATACCACTTCAATGGGGATGTAATGCCCTGTGTCTCTTGGAGCTGGTCACATCCACCTTCGGCCAAATTATACTCAAGAACCTCACACGGCCTAGTATGACATGAAATGCGCATACGGAAGGAGAGATATCATCCCTATACAAAAAGAAATAAAAACGAAATTCGGAATGACTTAAAAGCACACCCATTTATACATAAAACAACATCCAGATACAGTAGTCATAAAGGAAAGAACAAAAAGGTAGAGCCGCAACCTGGGTACGAAAAGAAACGAAGGCCTAAGTTCTAAGAGTTACCACTTAGCCTTTCACAAAGGCTAACACCAAAATTGTTCCTAATCCTATTGTCCCTAAACCCCTTCGTCCAACTACTCGGAAGAATAGCTTGATCCGTCGCTTCCGTCGTCTTCCTCGTCATTTGGGTTGTAGTCAGAAAATGTCTAGGATGGCACTTCCTCAGACGTTTCCTCTTAATCCTCCTCATTTTCCTCTTTGTCACCCTCATCGGTGTCCTCGATCGCATCGGCAGAGAGCTCAATATAGTTCATATATTCCTCTGTAGGAGGAGACTTCAACTCTTCAGGGATATTCCTCGAACCTCCTGCAGATGTTGGCTTCTCCACTTCTATCTCAGGTCGGGACTGATGACACCAGTTTGGAACCAGCTTGGATGGAACGTCTTTAGGCAGTAGAGGTCCCATCAAATTGCTGTTAACCAGGCGATGAAACCATGCTTCAAAACGATAGGGTTGTAATTTCATCTTTCCATCGTCTACCCAGACGGTCGTGCGCTTCCTTACATACACAATACCTTTTCCCGTAGGGAACCCATCAAAAAGGGCGGTCATCTCCTTCGAATCGCCCAGTCGGATCGGTAGCATAGTTAAGGCTTGGGGTCTAAAAATATGTCCCACTACGGGGTGAGATTCACATCTCTGGAAGTGAAACCTAACTCTATATCTCGATACCAGTACCCCCAGACCACACACAGATGCCACCAAAAGCAAGCAATCAACCAAGCAATGGCATAAGGCAACCATGATTCAAGTATGGCAATAAACCAAGCAAGGATAAAGGACAGCCAACCACATTTAACCTCAAGGTTCAAGCTCAACGCACATGCATCATATAACTCAATACACAATGTTCATAACTTTCATAATCACTTATCGCCTGGGCTCTCAGCCACGATACATTTCTTTGGTTCTCTTGCCAACTAATATCACCGGGGCCACATGTCAATCGATATCGTAATGACTTTTAGTCAACTGGTACCACTGAGGCCACAGGCCAATCGGTGTCACCATTATTACTAAGGGCTCACAGTCATTCGATATCACTAGGGCCACTGGCCAATCGGTGTCACCATTATTACTAAGGGCTCACAGTCATTCGATATCACTAGGGCCACTGGCCAATCAGTATCCTCATTATCCTTCACATTGAGTTCACAATGTCATCATAACACACAATTCAAGTCACATATTTTACCAGTCATTCAATTCATTCAATAAATCGTCCAGCAGTGTCCTAACATTCAAATAAAAGTTTAGTAAACACTTACCTTGATCGATTAGCCAAAATTCCACACCAAGTGATTCTCCTTAATGCCACAAGTATGTAATCAACCAAGGATCATTCGTCAACCTAGAAAAGTTCATCAATTTCGGATCAAAAGCCATTGAATTCTCATTTTCTTTAAACCAATCCCTCAATAGCCTTTCAATTGGCAATCCAAGACGTCTTATCAATCAATTGAACATATGAGAACATTCCCACGAACCCTTAATATATTCTGTTCATACATCAACACATAGGCAAAATGTAACTCAGAGTTTTATGTACTAAATAGCCCTTAAATCACGTTCAACTCCCTATCCAGTTCACATACTCCCCATTAACACCTCACATAACATCCTATGAAGCCTTATGAATCATTTTGTAGTCAAAATACCACTTAAATGGCCATCATTAGGTTCGGCCAGAACAGGACACTCCCAACACATAACCGGTTTTTGGTTCAATTGCACAATCAAGCCGTATCTCAATTCTAAGCCTCAATTCCTCACAAAATGAACTTACTAGGACCTCAATATATGTGTTTAGGAAGCTCACTAAGAGTTTCTATGTGAAACAAGTCCTCAGAACCTTCAAACAGCCCGGTTCCTTCACGGTCCTCATACGGTCAGATTCTGTCCAATTTCAATCACCCACAATCAGCCATGAAAAATTATTTTAACACCATTAAACTTACGATCACAGACCATCCAACTTGAGCACTAGATGTTATGAAGATCTCATAAAAAAATTTGAGGCCAATCGGAGTCTCTAAGAGGGAGAACGGAAGCCTTACCCCAACTCACGCACATTTTGTCCGATTTTGGTCTAAGGGCTGGTTGAGTAAAATCACTCAACGAAACGTTGAGCTACCACTTGAAACTTGTTAAGGATAGGTTGATCTTGCGCCTGGTGGTCGGACACAACGAGACAGCGACGGAAAGTGGCCGGCCAGCACACCAAACAGGAGGCACAGAACCGGTCGGTCAAGCAGTGTTCGGGTGAGAGGAAATAGAGAGAAAAATCAAAGGAAATAGAGGGGAAATGCTATACATGGCTGAAGGGGCTGTATGAAGGGGTGTCTCACACAAATTATTGGGATTAAATTGACAAGATGGTTCTAGGTGGGGATAATTAATGCTTAGAGTCTTCCATGAGCGACATGTGACACATGACAATAATACAACATTTGGCTGTGACTCTTCCTTGACCCATGCACATAAATTTCGGTAGCCATATGGTGGAGGGGGAATGACCATTTTGTCCTTCTTGAAATCTTAAGACAAGGCAAATGGTCGATGGGCAAAATGGTAATTTTGCACTTTCAGTCCGAAACTTCACTTTTCCAATTTGAAATTACCATTAGCGAGACGAATTCAAATTCTTTTCTAATATTGAAATTCTCTATTTTCAATTGTCAATTTTTGAGCTTCCATTTCATGATCAATCGTCCGTCGATCGTAACTTCAATATGTCTCGAACTAACGGGCGGCTTTTGTAGACGTTACGCGTATCGACTTTGTGATTCTCATCACATTTAGGATGACTCAAGTTACGACAGCTTTGGTTGTCATGTAATTACGAGGGTTCATCGCTAGCTCCAACGGCCTCGATCGTCATAACTCAATTTAGGAAAGTTTGCAAATTATACATTGGTTAAGTAGCATCACTCGAGCTCCAATTGTATAATGCTAGCAATGTATTTCTTAATCGTTATCTGATCAGCCTTATTGGTTCTAAATGTTCCCTCGACAATCCTTATGGTTAAAGGGTCATTTCCTTTTTCAAGTTTCCCAGGTCCACGTACCTTGTCATGCGTTGACCTTTCCCTTTTGGTCAGTTTACTCGAGATTGATCAGATCTGAGCGAGACAAAACTGAAATATATCGAAATATACATTCTCATTCAATAGCCTCAAAATGGCATGAAATTCAGAATGTCACATTTTTTATTGACATAAAATGTTTCACAAGCCCCATGAGAATAAGAGGGTTTTATGAGACCCTGAGCGAACAACTCAACACATTCTTGACAAGCACACGTGAGTGTTTCATGTTCATTCCAGAATGGCTAGCTTTTGTGGAATTGACATCTTCATTTTTCTTGAAAGGAAGTCTCATAAAGAAATCTGGATTCTTCCAGAGAGGATGAGAACATGTTTGGGTGAGCTGTGAGTGAGATTCAGAACAACAAGATAGAAGACTCCGAGTGATATGGTCTAAGATTTATGGTTGAATGATAAAAAGTCTTCGGATATCCACAAATTCTCGAAACTGGTCTTTAAATTGTAAACCAATAGAGTTAATCCTCAGGTGAGGGAGCTGGGCAAGAACATCCCATCTAATGATAAGATCTTTATCGGGTGAATTACAACCAAAGATTTTTGTGGAATTTTTGTAGAGATCGAACAACCGGGGAAGATTTGGAGGGTAATTTTTTTACTGTGAAATATGGTTGTGAAAGTATCACCAAAAGCAGAATGAAAATACCTTGTATAAGGCATCCAAAATTTCTCTGGGAGTACCTTTACATCCATGAGTGATGCATCTGCTTCAGTATCTATGAGGGCTATAACATGAATGGGTTTTTCATCTTGAGATGTGTATATTTGAATCAAAACATATCTAGAATGGAACACAACGAGTTTAACATGGAAAGAATCAGGGATGGTATCAGGAAAGATGGCAAAAAAATCACCTAGGGACTGGTCATCGAAATATGAAGAATAAGCCTTTATGGCACAAAGAGTGTCAGATGAGGGCGCCTCTTCAAGTGACAAGATAGATTCAATATCTTCATCATCTAGGGAAATTCCTGCACTTTCTGAAATTTTTGAAAATCATATAATTTCCCTGACGTTTGGCTTGCGGACAAGCCTTGGTGAAATGTCTCTTCTTGTTACAAATATAACATCTATTTGACTTGGATTTCTTTTGGGGTGATGATTGGGAAGAATGCTTTCTTTTCTTCTGAAGGAACTTCCATTTGCCTTTCCCATGCTTCTTCTTGCCAAAGGAAGACTTCTTGATGTCGCGACCTAAAAAAATAATTTTAGGTTTTATGGATTATCAGGTTTATTTTAATAACTAACCCAATACAAACTCTCCCAAGCTCTGTCAATTCGCAACTTAAGGTTCAATATGGTTAACATGCAAATATTTTCAATTGGAGTCGCAACTAATCATTTTGGGTAGGTGTCATGACCTAAAATTATAATTTTTTAGGGTAATGGATTATCAGATTAATTTTAACGACTAACCTAATACAGACTCTCTCAAGCCCTACCAAATCACAACTTTGATCAATTAGAAATGATTTAAAAATTTGGAGTCGCCATTAAATATTTTTGGTAGGTTGATTAGAAACCTAAATAAAATGGCAAAAGAATTATTTTATTTCTACGAATCAGATATTATGGATTCGGGGATTTGATC
Source organism: Rhodomyrtus tomentosa (assembly GCA_028455895.1). Lineage (NCBI taxonomy): Eukaryota > Viridiplantae > Streptophyta > Magnoliopsida > Myrtales > Myrtaceae > Rhodomyrtus > Rhodomyrtus tomentosa. The sequence continues at coordinate 36,023,602 of JAPCWY010000002.1, read as the reverse complement.
ACATTAACTAATTAAAGCTAATGTCATTTCGGTACCTTAATTCCATGAAATGTCCTAAATTGACGACTCAAACTTGATCGAGTTTGATTTGAATTCAAAATGATGAAGTGATTTTTTTTTTGTGTGTTTTCACTTATTAGATGCAATGCATAAATCATGATGATGAATGCATGAATAAAGAAAGAAAGAAAAAATGAATGCAATGACATAAGAATTGTATAAACAACGGATTGCGATGCTAGACATGCAAAATTAAAGTCATGTTTTTCTATATGCAAAGTTCAGCTAATTAATTAAAACATGCGGGATGACATAATGTGGTACGTAAATGTATAACGTACGAATGACTTGACGTGCAAGCATGGGATTTGCAGACATTAGATATGCTAATGTGAGATGCAAACATAAGATATGCAAATGGACACCAGAAAATATAACACATGAAAACATAGTGACATGCAAACATGAGATTTTCGAAAAATATGGTATGCAATAATATGGTGATACTCGAAGATATGCTAAATATGATATGCAAGATAACATGTGATATGCAAATATGAGATATGCAAGACATGGTATATGCAAAGATATGCAGGATGAGATATGTGAGCATATGCAACATATGCATGGAATATGCAAGAAATGAGCAGAATTCTTTTGGCATTTTTTTTAGAATTTTCGTGACTCTTAAAGGTAAGCTTGATTGATTATCTTAGTTTTTATTCCAGTTTCTCCAATGAGATAAAGCTTATAAGAAACTTTACCTTCCTAAAAATTTTAATTTGATACAGCTTCTAGAAAACCATATCTTACTAAAGTATTTTAGGAATTTTTTTATGTATGGAATTCAAATGAGATGATATCAACAAATCTCGAGATAACAATCAAGAGCAATTCGCGAGTATCTATTTCATGACTTTTGAAAATGCAATGCTTGTCCATCTAAAATCAACTTGTGAAGATAGCGTACTGGATCTAAATGGTAATAGATCAAATTAGCTACCTCCCCATCTTTACTAAGCCGGAGGGTCGTGCCCGAATGACAACGAGTAAGATTACCCGACTTGACATAGACGTTACCTATTAGGAAAAAGATTTTCCTAATCGATCATATTTTGAAAAATTTTGATATCTTGAATATGTTAAAAAATCACGTTATCACAAAGATTCCGAAATTTTCACAGTACGATGCAATCTTTCCAATTCAAACACATGATATATTGCAAAATATATTTTGAGTTTTTGATTTTCAAGATTAAGACGATTGAATATTTCAATTATCCAAAATCAAACCAATCAAATCATCAAGATATGCAAGCTCCAAATTAAGCAATCAAAATAGCCAGGGCGATATTCGGAATGCCAAAATAAAAAGTATACCGAGATCTCCGAGGATTTGTTTTATTGCATTGAATCTTGCGGATTGGCTTTACAGTGGTTCATGGTGGGGCTTTTGGTAAAATACGTGTAACCTGCAAAGAGAGAAAAGAAACTAATTTTCCCTTTGATGAGTATGCTAGACTTGAGTTAATCCCCCAGAGAATTAGAGTGCTAATCTTAGTCAACCAACACAAAGAAAAAGACAAAATTCACCAATTGACTTCTCTCTTTCGGATCGCACAATTTTTTATATTTCTGCATGAAGGACCTTCTTGCTCGCATCTCCTCTTGGACATGTGTCCTTGTGACCGTCTTTATTGGGCACGCTTGGAGGACAGCCTGCGATACGCATTGAAGGCAACACCTTCTCGTTCCGGGTACGAATATGGGACGGCTTCGTTAAGCACCCGAATGTCAAAAACCAAGAACGTGGGATGTGTCGGAGATGTGATGGTTCACCGTTCAAGGATAAGGATGCTTTCAGAGACGTTCGCAATGCTCCGACGAAGATTGGTCTCAGAGCTCGTTCAAGGACTGACGATCCGAATGAGGAGTTTTTTTTCAAAGTCTGATCACAGTGGACTCACTTCCTCTCCTCCTTTTTCTCTCAGATCGGAAGTGTCTCAATGGCCTCGGAATTGGACCGTCTGGTGACTAAATAGAACCGGGCAGCAACTAAATCACCGCCAGTCAAAGTTATTAGGAGAACCGGGGGATTACGATGAACTCGATTGACAATTCATGAGGACAGTGGGCTGATGTGGATTTCCCTACAATCGTAAAAAAAAAAAAAAGGAAAAAAAAAACAACCCCTCAGATTCTGTGCATGAATTCTGGTGTGAATTGGCCTCCGAAAGTTGGAGATTGTTGGTGGGAGAACATCAATTTGTCCTGCAAAAAGGATTAACAAGACATAGCCAAAAGCAAGTGGAATTAGCGAGATGCGACAAGGAAGAACCGACAACTATTCTTGCAATGTCGGGCTTTAAGCAGGGAGAGAATTTTTTCCTAGCACTCCACGTTAATCTCTATGCATGATGATGGAGATCTTCTTGGCGTCGTGATGGACTTCAAGGAGGGCTTAAATCTCCTTTTCTCTCAAATCTCCTCTACCGTATGCGTATAATGAATGCCTCCGCTCATCTCCAAAATCTGCCGTATATTGCAATATTGTGGTCCTAAGTGCTCTATTTATCGTGCAAGTTGATTTCTTGCTCACCAACCCTATGTGGGCTTGTCGGCTTTATTCGAATAATTGGACAATTAATTAAAGCATTTTCAAATTTAATTGAGCAAAATGGGCTGAATTAAATCCAAGAATAGATTCAAACCTCTTCAAATAAATTCGGCAGCCCTCTATGCCTTAGTCGAAAATCTCAATCTAAGTTCCAATCGCCTGTTAAATAGACCTCAATTGACTCACTTTGACCTTAAATAAAATGACGCAACTGACAGAAAATTAAAAATGTCATGCATGAGGAAATTATTTTTTGCCAGAATTATAACTAACTCTCATTTTATGCTTAAATGAATGAATTTCCTAAAAATCAAAATTTAAGTGTCAAAAGTAGGTTGATTAGAAAGCTAAATAAAAATAACTGGAGAACTATTTTATTCCTACGAATCGGAGTTTAAGGATTCGGAGACTTGGTTACATTACTAATTAAAGCTAATGCCCTTTTGGTACTTTAATTCCATGATATATCCTAAGTCAGCAACTCAAGCTTAATTGAATTCTCTTTAAGTTTAAATGAGGTATTTTGTGTTTTCGCTTTTTAAATTAATGCAATTCATGATATGCAAAGACCAGCCTATATGATATGCAAAAATGCAAATGCGAACTTGCAAGATACGTAGACTAAACCTACATACCGAATTTAACTAAATTAAGCATTCAAAATAACATGTCGTGTGACATTCCGAATTCTGACCCTCTTCATGGCTATTGAATGAAAAGAAATTTATCGAAGTATTTCAATTGCATCTCGCTCGCTGGCCACTCTTGAGTTGACTGACCAAAAAGGAAAAAGTAAAGCAGAGTTAAATACGTGTATTTGGGAACTTGAATAAAAAATAGCACTTTGACCATAAGGATTGTTGAGAGAATATTTTGGGCCAGCAGAGATCGATCTAAGAACGATCATGGAATGCTTTGCTAGCGTTACACGATTGGGACGCGGGTGATTCTGCCTAGCCAATGTATATCTTGCGAAAATTTCCTAAATTGAATTCTAATGATCAAGATTGCAGGAACTAGCGATAAACCCTCGCAATTACATAACAACCAAAGTCTCCACGACTTGAGTAATCATGAGGTCGATACGCGTAGTGCTTGCAAGAGTCGTCCGTTAGTTTGAGATAAATTGAAATTACAATCGACGGGATTTGACATGAATCAGACCTTGGAATTGGGTATCGGATATTGAGGAATAACATTATTGGACAATTTTGGATGTCGCCTCATCACGGATAAATAAGGTCATGGTTCGCCCCATAAGAATTTGGAGAAGTGAAATTTTGAACTACAAGCGAAAATTACCTTTTTGCCCCTAGAACAATGCTCATTCCTTAAGAATAAGTCAATGGCAAAATAGTCATTCACCATCCTCTCTTTTGGCCGAAAATCAAAGGGGCATTATGGTCATTTTGGCTTCAAGATATTATGGAGAAGAGACAAGACTAGCCATTAATGCATTAGTCTTATCCCCACCTAAAAAGCCTAGTCTAAATGGTAATTAGGGGCCTAAAGCAATCACCTCAATTTCCTCTCTCCTCTTTGACTTGCTAAGGAAGCCGTCTTCTTCTTCTTTCTTCATTTTGGCCAAAGACCTCTCTCTCTCTCTCTCTCTCTCTCTCTCTCTCTCGGATACACACGTTCTCTCTCTTGCTCAGCTCGTCGCTCAAACCCAACTCCGGCATCGTCCTGTTTTCCGGCCATAACTCTGCCGTCTGTGATCGGCTGCCGACGACCAGCCACCATTAAAAAGCTTATTCTCTTGCCATTCCAATAAGGTATCATGAGCCACATTTCATCCAGTCGTTTGTCCTGTAGAGCCGTTTGAAGCAGTAAAGGTCATTGTCTGACCCTGTTTCGACCCGAGAAGCTCCAAGTTGGGATTGTGAGCTTGTTTCACTCCGATCTTTGGTAAAACCACCTCTAAAACCTATTTAAGATATATAGCATTGTGTTTATGGGTTTAAGGATGGATTATAGTGAGTGTTATGGACTGATCTCTTGTGGTTTTTGTTGGACAAAAACTAGACCAAGCCATGGATTTGTTGCCCTTCTTGGACCAATTTTGCTTGCTTAACCCTTGGTAAGTTGACCCTCAACCTTAGCTTGGTATGTCAAGAGAATTATAGTTAAGGTTTGGAAAGGATATGATGGGATTTAATGGTTGTTTTTCTCATGAACATCAATGGGACAAACTAGCCCTCCTTCTGACCAGTTTGAACCGAGAACATTGAAGGGCTTCTCGGAGGTCTTCTAACTTGGTTCTCAAGGTAAGAGACACCCTAAGCTTAGTTTAACATGTTAAGAGGTGGATGTTTGAGGTTTAGCGAGGATTCAATGGATTTTGATAGATGTATGCGGTGTTTTCCCTCGAACTTAACAGATTAGCATACACTGACTGAGCCGTGACTGTAAGGCCTGTGTAAGGGCTGGTCGTACCTCTCCAAAGAGATAAGTTGCTTCTAAGACCTAGCTTGGTGTGTGAGGAAGTTAAGGGTTGATGTTTGAATGAATTTCATGGAGTTTAGTGGATGATTCTTGCTTAGATCTTCGAGAGGACAATCTGTCCATTTCTGACTGGTGGAGATGTGAGCATCAAAGGGGATTTGGCGGACTTTGCTCGCTTGATTAGCTTGGTAATTTATTCCTAAACCTCTATTAGGATGTTAGGTTACCAATAGACGGAGATTGAGCTTGATTTGAATGTTTTCATGGACTGGTTTTGTGAGAGGCGCAAGAGAGTCCAAATCTATCCAATTTTGAGAGTTAGTATTCCTTGGCCCATTCTTGATTGAAAATCACGTCGTCTTGCTAAAATTTTGTTAGCTCAAAGCTGTGGTTAAATGATATTTTGAATATCATTAAAGAAATTGGGCGTTGCTAATTGTTTTGGCTCAGTTTTATGAGTATGGTTGCTTGAACATGCATTTTAATGACTCGTCGATCTTTAGAATTGAAAAGCCCAAGATTTTATCGAAAGGAATGCCAAAACTGAGTTTTGTGAAATGACCATGATTTGCTTGATTTTCCATGAAAGATCTTTTGGCTGTGAATGTTTAACGTTTGAAATGAATGCCTTGTTTTGACAATGAATCTCATGAACTGTTTTCGAATGAAAATTGAGGCTATTTATGACCGGATTTTTATTAATTAATGGCATGTGGGATAGCCGAGGAATTTTCTGAAATGGCGTGTGGGATCGCCGAGATGGGGAGGGAGTTACTCCCATTCGACCTGACGAGGTCGTGCGGCTAGAGCGTTCCATATTGACCAAATTATCTCGATCGAATTGGTTGTCAAGAGTCATATGACAAATCGAATCATCTCCAGGTTTGGACGCAAGAGTCATCATATCGACCAAATCATCTCGATTGAATTGGGCATCGAGAGTCATATGATTGACTGAATCATCTCGCAGCTTAGGATGGGCGGCCCAAGATAGGCGAAAAGGAAAAATGTTTTTATGGAAAAATCAAGTAATGGAATTTTTGAGAAATTGAAAATGCCTCATGGATTGAAAATTCGCCTCAAGTGTATGTTTTAATCGAAAACCCTGCCATTATACGAAGCTTAGATTTTAATCATGATTTTCTCGACTGAGCCGAGTCGATTTGGATACACTGAAATGCCATATTTTGCCAATGCCATGTTTTTACCATGCCAATGGTTTTTTTTTATCCCAAATTACCTATTTTCAAAAGTGTCTGGAGGTACTGATAGCCTAGTTTACGGTTAGGTTTAGCTTACTGAGATTTATATCTCGCCTCGTCGTGAGATTAACTTTTTCAGGTCCCAAACGATGGAAACCTGAGTATTCCATGGATTGGCATTTGGAGAGGTCATTGGAGTAAATGAATATTAACCCTTTTTGTGGCCTTAGGGACTGCATATTATTTTAGAGTTATTGTACCTACCTTTGGTGTATGGAAGGAATTCAACTTATTCGGCACTTGACCATTGTAACCTCTGCAGTAATTTTGACGTTTATGAGAAGAGCACCCTTTTTTTGTTCTAAGTCATCTTGTATTTTTATGTATGAAGTCGTTTTCTCGTTTCCGCATGCATATCTCATTTAGAGGATTTGAAGTTGTTGGTCGGAGGATCCTGGGTGTCATCGAATCGAAACGACCACTGAGGAATGTTCGTGTGCCCGCCGAGTTCGGGACGTGACATGTCGACAACACTCAAATAACCATGCAAACAATCAAGAAGCTACAGGAATAAACATACAAACTGCATAACATGCAAAAATTCTAATTAGCTTGAACAACATGCGATTTTTAATTTAAGCAAATCGACTGTGCCAAATTAATTAACCTAAGATTAATGGCACGCGAAACAAGACATGATAAAAATGTGATGCAAACATGCAACGTGAGAAGATAACATCTTATAATGCAATATGCATGTTTTTTTTAATTATTATTTTTTTTTACATGGAGTCAACATAATGGGTAAATGAAAATATGAATGCATGGATAATACGTGCTAATTTTCGAAAATATGGATGAAGTACTAGATGATATTTAAAAAAAAAATGAATGACATGAGATATGACAAAATATGAAATGAGCATTTTTTTAGGAATTTTTTTAGCAATTGAAGTATGCATAAGATCAAAGATATGCATGATATACAAATGATATTTTAAAAATATGAAATGCAAGATATGATACTCGAAAATATGAAGTAGATGCAAGATTTGTAGACAAGATATTCAAACTAACATGAAGATGTGAGATATTCAAGATATGCATGAAATCGCACAGCACGCCAATGAGTTAATTTTTTGTTTTTTTTTTTTGAATTTTTGGTCAAATTAAGAATATTCTGATTTGATTCTCTTAACCTAAATTTCAAGGTAAACTTAGTGAGATAAAGCTTTTAAGAAGCTTTATTTTCCAAAAGATTTAATTGGACATAATTTCTAAGAAACTATATCTCACTAAATTTTTTAGGAATTTTCAAAGTCTATCAAGAAATTTAAATTAGGCGAGATCAATCAAGCACAAAATATCAACTCAATCAAGTAATCCAAGATTGCAATTCAGATCAATTGAAGCAAATCAAACAACATCTTCTTGCAATTTTTCTTTGAAAAAAGGATATTCATAAATCTAAATTTGGATTTTTGAAAATAACGAATGAGATCTAAAGACGATAGATCAAATAAACTAAATTCTCATCTTTACTAAGTTGGACGGTCGTGTCTGAACGGCAACGGATTAGTTTATCCAACTTAACGTAGATGTTGTTTATTAGGAAATAAAATTTTCTAATTTAGATTTAGAATTTTTTTATTCTGAAATTAATGTCCAATGAGTTCAATTAAAATTCCTTTTCGAAAATCTGACAAAATTTGTATTTTGACATGCAAAACGTGCTCAATAGTCCAAAGACTTACCTTTAAGTTCATGCAAAATTCTCCATGTGTTAATAGCGTAAATAACATAAAAAACAGCTTGATTTGGACCAAAACAACATATGGACAGCACATGTACAGCAAGAAGGAAAACAGCACCCAAAACTTCAATTTATGCCGAAGAACAGAAAGCAAACATAACTAATTCATGCAAAACTGCGACATCATTCGTCAACTTAGAAAAGTTCAATTTCGGGTCAAAAGCCATTGAATTCTCACTTTCTTTAAACCAATCCCTCAATAGCCATTCAATTGGCAACCCAAGACGTCTTATCAATCAATTGAACACATGACAACACTCCCACGACTTAATATATTCGGTTCATACATCAACACATAGAGCAGAATGTAACTCGGAGTTTTTTTTGTACTAAATAGCCCTTAAATCACTTCCAACTCCCTATCCAATTCACATACTCCTCATTAGCACCTCACATAACATCCTATGAAGCCTTATGAATCATTTTGAAGTCAAAATACCACTTAAATGGCCATCATCAGGTTCGGCCAGAGCAGGGCACTCCCAACACAGAACCGATTTTTGGTTCAATCGCATAATCAAGCCGTATCTCAATTCTAAGCCTCAATTCCTCACAAAACAAACTTACTAGGGCCTCAATATATGTGTTTAGGAAGCTCACCAAGAGTTTCTATGAGAAACAAATTCTCAAAAACTTCAAACAGCCCGGTTCCTTTATGGTCCTCACACAGTCAGATTATGTCCAGTTTCAATCTCACACAATCAACCATGAAAACTTATTTTAACACTACTAAATTTGCAACCACAGATCATCCAACTTGAGTACTAGATGTTACGAATATCTCATAAAAAATTTGAGGCCGATCGGAGTCTCTAAGAGGGAGAACGGAAGCCTTACCCCAACTCGCGCAAATTTTGTCAGGTTTTGGTCTAAGGGCTGGTCGGGAAAAACCACTCAACGAAACGTCGAGCTACTACTTGGAACTTGTTAAGGATAGCTTGATCTTGCTCCTGATGTTGGAGCACGGCGGGTCAGCGACGAAAAGTGGTCAGTGAGCACATTGAATAGGAGACACAGAACCGATCGGGCAAGCAATGTTCGGGTAAGAGGAAATAGAGAGAAAAATCAAATGAAATGGAGGGAAATGCTATACACGGCTGAAGGGGCTGTATGAAGGGATGTCTCACACAAATTATTGGGATTAAATTGACATGATGGTTTTAGGTGGGGGTAAATAATGCTTAGGGTCTTCCATGAGTAGCATGTGGCACATGACAATAATACAACCTTTGGCTTTTACTCTTCTTTGACCCATGCACATAAATTTCGGCAACCATATGGTGGAGAGGGAATGACCATTTTGTTCTTCTTGAAATCTTAAGACAAGGCAAATGGTCGATGGGTAAAATGGTAATTTTGTACTTTCAGTTCGAAACTTCACTTTTCCAATTCGAAATTACCATTAGCGAGACGAAGTCAAAACCTTTTCTAATATTGGAATTCTCTATTTTCAATTGCCAATTTTGGAGCTTTCATTTCGTGATCAATCGTCCGTTGATCGTTTTTATAAGTTATTTTATTATTCATCATAATGTGTGGGAATGCCCACTGTATTACTATGTTACCATCTTCATTATTATAAATATGAGAGCATGCTAACCTAAAACATTAGACAATTTATTCATATCATTCTCCTTTTTTCTTCTTCTTCGGACATGATATCAGAGACAATGTTATTTCCTTCCGCGTATGTGGGCCCACCCCCAATTAGTTAATTTTCATGTGCAGATTGTTTGCACGTGAGAGGGGGTGTTGAAGTTGTTGTTGCCCCATATCGCTCGTGAATGAGTATTGTATGCTCTTTATATTCATGTGGTCTCCCTCCACCTATTAGTTTAAGTTTTTGGATTGGACTTTCCAATATGGTATGAGAGGCAACCCTAGTCGCCCCAACCTAAACCCTATCCAACACCCACTATCAGCGCAAACACCATTTAGCGCTTGCTTGTCTCTCTAAATCTACTCTCTCATCCAGCTTTGTCGGCTACGTCCTAAGCTCTCGGCTAGGGATCTCGACCAACTTGACCGACCACGTCCTAGGGCTCCCGGCCAGATTGGCCGGGCATGTCTCAGGTATCTCGGCCGTGGCCGGCTACGTCCCAGGCCGTTCGGATTTGATTTACATATGGAGGTCTGTTTAGATTTAATCAAATCCATGAAACGGTGGAGCTTGTGACTTTCTGATTAATCTAGTGTCTAGATTAAGTATTCGTCATGAGTAATACAAATACTCAAATAGCTGCTGTTAAATCCGATGAGACTGGATTAGCCATGATAGATCCGGTGTGACTGAATCTGATGCGATGCGATCACAAGCTCCAACCTTTATATCTATTTCATCTAAACTTGTCGAACGTGCTTTGACGAGATAGTCTACGTACACACTTTGGAAGAAGAATGTCTTTAAGAATTTGCACGGACAACAACTATCTCATCATCTTACCCAGCTTCCTCCGAGCAAGGATGACCCAACTTATGATGAATGGTGCACTGTTGATTGTCATATTTATAGTCAATTGTTGAACGCTATGGATATTTCTGTTCAGACTGTTGCTAGTAATACTGATGTTGTTAAGAAGTTATGGGATGTTTTTGCAAATTTATACTCCTCTCTAAATGATTTTTCGCGACTATATGATGTCGTTTGTGGGTTATTGAAATTGGCTCCTGCTGGTCGGCCTTTGAACGAATATTATGAGGATTTTAAATCATTGCAGCCTAGTTTACGGTTAGGTTTAACTTACTGAGATTTATATCTCGCATCGTCGTGAGATTAACTTTTTCAGGTCCCAAACGATGAAAACCTAAGGATGCCATGGATTGACATTTGAAGAGGTCATTGGAGTAAATGAATATTAACCCTTTTTGTGGCCTTAGGGACTGCATATTATTTTAGAGTTATTGTACCTACCTTTGGTGTATGGAAGGAATTCAACTTATTCGGCACTTGACCATTGTAACCTCTGCAGTAATTTTGGCGTTTATGAGAAGAGCACACTTTTTTCGACCTAAGTCATCTTGTATTTTTGTGTATGGAGTCGTTTTCTCGTTTCCGCATGCATATCTCATTTAAAGGATTTGAAGTTGTTGGTCGGAGGATCCTGGGTGTCCTCGAATCGAAACGACCGCTAAGGTATGTTCATGTGCCCGCCGGATTCGGGGCGTGACATGTCGACAACACTCAAATAACCATGCAAACAATCAAGAAGCTACGGGAATAAACATACAAACTGCATAACATGCAAAAATTCTAATTAGCTTGAACAACATGCGATTTTTAATTTAAGCAAATCGACTGTGCCAAATTAATTAACCTAAGATTAATGGCATGCGAAACAAGACATGATAAAAATGTGATGCAAACATGCAACGTGAGAAGATGACATCTTATAATGCAATATGCATGTTTTTTTAAATTATTTTTTTTACATGGAGGCAACATAATGGGGTAAATGAAAATATGAATGCATGGATAATACGTGATAATTTTCGAAAATATGGATGAAGGACTAGATGATATTTAAAAAAAAATGAATGACTTGAGATATGACAAAATATGAAATGAGCATTTTTTTAGGAATTTTTTTAGTAATTGAAATATGCATAAGATCAAATATATGCATGATATACAAATGATATTTTAAAAATATGAAATGCAAGATATGACACTCGAAAATATGAAGTAGATGCAAGATATGCAGACAAGATATTCAAACTAACATGAAGATGTGAGATATTCAAGATATGCATGAAATCGCACCGCACGTCAACGAGCTGATTTTTTTTTCTTTTTCTTTTTTTGAATTTTTGGCCAAATTAAGAATATTCTGATTTGATTCTCTTAACCTAAATTTCAAGGTAAACTTAGTGAGATAAAGCTTTTAAGAAGCTTTATTTTCCAAAAGATTTAATTGGACAAAATTTCTAAAAAACCATATCTCACTAAATTTTTTAGTAATTTTCAAAGTCTATTAGGAAATTTAAATCAGGCGAGATATCAATCAAGCACAAAATATCAACTCAATCAAGTAATCCAAGATTGCACTTCAGATCAATTGAAGCAAATCAAACAACATCTTCTTGCAATTTTTCTTTGAAAAAAGGATATTCATAAATCTAAATTCGGCTTTTTGAAAATAACGAATCGGATCTAAAGACGATAGATCAAATAAGCTAAATTCTCATCTTTACTAAGTTGGAGGGTCGTGTTCGAACGGCGACGGATTAGTTTATCCAACTTAACGTAGATGTTGTCTATTAGGAAATAAAATTTTCTAATTTAGATTTAGAATTTTTTTTATTCTGAAATTAATTAAAATTCCTTTTCGAAAATCTGACAAAATTTGTATTTTGACATGCAAAACGTGCTCAATAGTCCAAAGACTTACCTTTAAGTTCATGCAAAATTCTCCATGCGTTGATAGCGTATTCAATTTATGCCGAAGAACAGAAAGCAAACATAACTAATTCATGCAAAACTGCGGCATCAATAGTCCGAAGACTTACCTTTAACCTCCTGCAAAATTCTGCATGTGTTAGCGTAAAAAACACAAAAACAGCTTGATTTGGACCAAAACAGCATATGGACATCACATGTACAGCAAGAATAACAGCACTGAAACGATAAGTATATCGCCCAAAACGTGCTTGAATTACCCTACAAATGTGCTTAAGGTTACCTTGATCCGTAGGCGCGAGATGCGGGCTGACTTGAATTGTCGTATTCTCTGTCTGGATGAAAACTTCTCTTCCTTTTCAGACTTGTGGCCGTGTATATTCAACTCCTTCGTCTTTTGGTGAAGTCCTGCACGAAAGGGGAAAGCACAGCTCTCTCGCTCTTCGTGTGTAGCTCTCTAAAAAAAATTCCCCTCGCAACCCTAGGCAGAGTCTCACTAAGACTCAATCTAGTCCGTTAGATTAATAATCCTAATAGGATCAACTCTTAACCGTAGGATTTAACATTCTGAAATTCAAGAGTCCTATTCTATCAAAATATCAAGGAATTTTCAGCCATAGGAGCATGGACATGGACTGGCTGAAAATTCCAAAGCCATATGAGTCCAATTGTGCAAATTCGAGCTCAAATTGGGATTTAATTAAACAAGAATTAATTAAATAAAAGCTTTGAACATTTAAATGAGCTAAAATGGGTTGAATTGAATAAAAATAAAAAACAAAAAGGTCCAGGCCCATTGATTTTCCGGCACTTCTTATCCCATCATAGCCAAAAATTGACTGATTATTGCTTTAGTCCAGTTGCTTGTCAAATCAAGTCAATCTCGCGCTGCCGATGCAGATGAACGCTAATGCAATGCATGAGTGAGAAAAATTAAATATGTTATGCATGAAAATTATTTTTTTGCAAGAATTAAAGTTAATTCTCATTTTTTAATGAAACATGAATGATTAGGTGTCAACACTTGAAGGAAAACTTCTTGAAATGTTTCTTCTTCTTATGACCCGCACAAGATAGATCATTACAGTATCGGGTACACTTGAACTTAAGATCTGGTATGCTATGAGTCTTTTCAAGGGAACAGTTTTGCTAGAGATAACTTCTGAAAAATTCTCATCTATGGCACATTTCTTCAATGCCAATATGGACTTCTTGTTGGATTTCTCCGGACGTTGCTTCCGCCAGTGACCTTTTTCTAGCCTACAAAGTCTTTTCGACTGCTTGGCTGATTTCCTTAGAGATAGAAGCCAGAAATCCAAGATTAAGATTTGGATTTGCACCAAGATTGTAAAAAAAGTTTAACCATCTCTCTGAAATGTCTCTTCCGATCTTTTCTGGCCAAGGAATAGCATTGTCTCTCAAACAACTCTTTCCTCTTAAGTTCTTTGGTATTGGCCAACAAAGAACAGGTGAAGAAGTTGGATGGCTTCATTAATGTTCATAGTAAAAAACATTATCTGGTCACACTCTGGAGCTGCCTTCCACTAGTCTTTCAAAGACCCAATAAATGTACTAGCAAACTCAAGGAGTACATCATATGTACTGTGTTCTTTAAGATTTCTAGTAATCAACCATGAATGAAACTCTTTGCAGTTGTGTGGAACATCACATTAGCAGCAATAAATGGTTCCATGTTATTCCACAACCATACCAAAATTGTATCATTCTCTCTCATCCAATCACCATACTCTTTAGCTTAAGCATAAGGGGTCAGTCACAAGATAATTGAGTTTTCCTTTGGCATTAATATAAGCTTTGACAGCTTAAGCCCGTAACAAGGAATAGGGGTGAGTGTTTCCTAGTTTGGCCCGGTTCCCATAAAAAATCGGGAACTAGATCGGTGATCCCGATTTTCATTTTTCAAAACCGCAGATCAGACCGGCTACCCTTGGAACCGGAAATCGAACCGGGCCATTGGCCCGGTTCTCGAGCGGTTCCTAGTATTCGCGAAAAAAAATTTGCAAATGTTTTGGCTTGGTCCGATCAAGTTTAAATTCCAAACTTATCATCTACGTACATCACAAGAACTAAAAAGTGGGTTCACGAAATAGGAACGCGAAAGGCAAGAAAAGAGTTATCCGAAGAAAAGAGGCAAGCAAAGAGATATGTGAAGCAAACCTACGCCTAAACAAGTAAACATTAGGTTTACTTTAAAAAAACTAAAAAAAAAAAAATCATCCTATCTGCTCCGGTCCTAGCCCTAGAACCAGGAGCTGGACCGCCCGGTCACCTGTTTCAATTTTAGGAACCGGGAACCGGACCATGTCTCTATCCGGTCTTGGCGGTTCCGATCCAAGCGGTCTTTTTTGCTCACATCTAACAAGTAATTAGAGGTCCCATTTAATTTAATAGTAGTAATTTGAACATTAATACTATCTGTAGGAGGTTTACTGATACTCACGGAGATAATTTCAAAATAAATGTATATCTACCACGTATCTGGAAGATTGAAACTTCAATACCAACAGTCATGTATCTTTGATGAAAATCATACAATACCAGTCGAGCACAAGGAAATATCCTGATCCTTGAATCCATTAATTAGTAAGTGTTGTAATTCATAGCCGCGATTTGATTTCTTCTAATGTTATACGAATCAAGTGTAAGAGAGAAAATACATAGAAATTGCAGCCTTGGGTGGCTGCGCACTAGAGAAGAAAAAGGGGTATTAGGGACTCAAACCAGCAATACGATCAAGGAATCAGGTAGTCATATTTGCTTTGATAACATGTCGCAAAAATGATTAGAGAACTTTGCAGTAAATAGGAAAGAGAGAAAAAGGAAAAGATGAGAAAACGAGACAAGAAAAAGAGAGGAAGAAACAAACGTAGAGCCAAAAGAACGGTTCCAAAAAATCTACATTCTTTGCCCGATACCTACTGTAATATACTATATAAATTGTACAATGACCATAATGTCCCCATGTAAGTAGAAACGAATAAAACCTATAAAACATTAAAGTAACGTAACAATGTCAATTGCTCCGGTCCAATATATGCATGGTGTCCGATGAGATTATGTAATTATTTGATTTAAATGACAGATTAGAAAGACAAGTTATTTCCCAGAACAAAAAATTTGTAACGTGTTCTAATTCTCTAAAACTCATCCAAGAAACATAATAAAAAAATTGATTCTTATTAGAATTAATTTTTTAGAACAAAAACTTTACCGAAGAGTCCCTAACCATAAGAGTGCTTGGTGATTCATCCACGGAGGTCAATATGAGAAGGATCAAAGTGTTCCTCATTCACTTTAATGCTTGAATTATGGGGAAATTTGTAAGAAAAGTCCTACCCTTTTATATTGTGTCAATTAAGTCCATCCGATCAATTTTAATCGAAAATCGCTAACATAGACACCGATTATTCCACGTGGCACGATTGACGCTCACGCAGACATATTTAAGTATCTTTTATTTTTTATTTGTTATCTTTTTCTTTTATGTAATAATTCATGATTGAGGGGTAGGTGAGGGCGTCGTGGGCCCTCACTATGGCCGGCAAGGTTACCACGGCCTCGCCAGCCCTCAATTTTTTTTTTTAAGTGCACAGAAAGGAAAAAAAATATTAAAAAAATATTAAAAAAATGCCCACCTTAATGCCGTGCTACTTAACACAACTAGTGTCCGTCCGTGTTAGGAATTTCCGATCAAAATTGACCGGTTATACTCAATTAGTATAAACACAAAAGGTTTAAAGCTGAATTGACATCAATAAAAAATTTAAAATTAAGTGGCACTCATTCAATAAATGTGAGAATTTTTAGAAACTTTTCCCTCCACTTCCGAATCCCCTTCCTCACACCATTATTTTGACAGTACGATTTTCGCTAAGACAAGGAGTTCACAGTAAGCTGCATTCGGTACACCATGTCATTTTGCACTTGCGAAAGATTTGTTCTCTGATTCACCATCTAAATTGCATCTCCGAACAACATCAAGCCAATGTATGCTGAATGCGGAGGGAGAAGCTTCAACAAGCAATTACAACCAGACAAATCAACTTGTTCAAGTCACACCCCAAAGGCAATTTAAACAGAGCCCGAGTATTCCAAAGCCGGATACATTATCCATTGACATCACTTGAGGACTCAACAAGATTACGCCATGCTAATAGTTCACATTAGTTGCAAGCTTTCACTTACAATTCCTATGCGGCAAGATCTCATCAAAACCAACCAAAAACAATATTAAAAAAAATGTCATACGAGCTCTAGAGGCCATGGGCGCGCTTTATAGCAATATAAGCTGCTTCAACGAACCATCTTATGAATAAATACCTCCTCCATATATATTTGACCCAAAACAATAAACAAAATTTTTGTACATGAAGTGAAAAATGCCTTCCTCTGGCTTTCCTTTGGGTTTTACATCGAAAGATTGCAAGAGAAAAGGGTTACAGCCAGAAGGAAGAATGGGTATGTTTCATGCAAAAACTATACAACCAGCCCTCATTCGGAGTACCTGACTCATTTTCAGACAGTCTGAATTCAAATGTGAACTATGGTGCATGCTATTCAAAGATTTCGTGCTGTACTTGCAATTCTCAATGAGGCAATGAACGTTCGTGAAATGCATAAGAGGGGATTTTTTTTACTTGTTGAAGAACAGACCCCTTTTCTTCCCTTTTCTTCTTTCACCAGCCTGCATAAGAAACAGAACATGGACCCTATGAATTTTATGCTTCATATCCACAGCCAGGTTAGTAAAAATATGTCCCTCACTCAGAACTCAGAAGAAAACAGAATGATGTTTATGGTCCTTGAGTGAGACCGAGTGAGACAATTGTTGAGGCGTCAATGAAACATGGTGATGCACATGCAAACACAAAACGGGCAAATTGAGTAAAGTCAAATGTGAAGTTTGATCTTGGACCCCTTTTACAGGTTGCTGCTTCACTTGATTCCATTGGCTAATTTTGGTTATGAACTTTAAGTTTGCTGGTTATCAAGTGCAGTTAATAATCTCTTTCTATTGCTATAGGTTTGCTTTACTTCTTGGAACTTCAATAAAGGCATTCAAATTGTCAGATCTTGTAGATCCTACGGACTTCATTAGATGCTTCTTCTGAATCTATTGTTACCCCTTGACATCATTTATGCTTCTTCTCAATCTATTGTTACCCCATGATACCATTTAACTGAAACTTCTGCACGCAGAAAATATGTTCCTCGGGCGCTATGAAGGGTGAAAAACAGAATGAAAATGATGATTAGGAAGTAGGTTTTCTGATAATTGGGGACTCTAGTTAATCCAGCTTTCACCTAAGTTCAATCAACATTCTGAGATTGATGGTGAAAGATTTTCTTGTTGGACGGTACAATTTGTACTAAATGATGCATCATTTTCATTGGGGATGGTACCCATTATCTGCACAAGAAAGAAACCATTCTTTTACTGGTCCTGGGACTATGTAGCCAGCCCAGCTCTCTGAACCGCATTATAATTTGCACAAGTACATTAATAAGGAGAGATATGATGAGCAGGAAAAAAACAGAAAAAGTACCCTTAAGATGAACAGCCTCAGAGTCAGCACAATAGCATCTCTCGAGCTGCAGGGAGAGAGAGAACAGCAATTACATTTCAACATAATTCCAAATAACAGGATCATAAGATAAAATAATCCTTCCTCTGAACTAACTTATAACTTGTTCATTCCTTCCTTTTCTCCCCCTTTCAGTTGAGGAATATTGCCACCGTAATTCTTTACCATCCAACATTAGACTAAACATGCCGTGTCAAAAATGTTAGCACCTCATTGGCCTATATTCCAAAAACAACACATTTTAAATCTGATAGGGATCTCCAATGGGATAGCAAAGTATCAGTCCTAACATAACCTAACAAGCATGGATCATTACCAGCTAACGTCTTCTGCGCTGTTTTCTGCTCTTAAGAGATGCTCACTTTCATTTGAACCTATTATCCAGAATGCCGTGCCATCTCCATAAGGAATCGTAATCTGCAGGGGAAGAAAAGGAAATGTCAGACAAAGTTACCACTCAGTCCAATTATGAAAATATATCAATGTTCAGAAAATAACAACACGTTTGAACTGATAAGACTTCCTTTCATTACAGCACATCTTTTCCTAGTTATTTAACATTCAATTCATGCTTCGACCTAAAAACATCGAGAAAGCTGAAGCATCAAAAGAAACCATTTTTACGTTGTTCTACATCTGGCTTTTGTATCCCCGTTTCAGCAAGAAAGTACCCACCACTTCAGGCCTCAACACACTCCAAACTTCCTGGCCAAGAGTTTGAGCGTTGATGACCATATCAGTGATTGAGTTAAAAAGACGACCATGTTAGACATAGTACTAAATCATGTAAATGTTTACAAATCCAATATGCATAACAGCTTTTTGATTACGCATGCCCAAAACTGTGAGAAAGGATGACAGACACCATACACCAGGAACTCTTCTAGTCAAATATACTATCATTTATTTTTCCTTCCAGAGATTGATATTCACCACCAATATATATATAAAATCTGTTGGCTAGAACATTCAAGCTATTTTTGCTGGGCAAGAACACAATCAAGTTGCTTTGACATTCTTCTCCATTTGACGCATCTACACAAAATACCATAGCAAAACTATCTCACACGTGCTCTCAACACTAGGAAAAAAAGGGCTCTCTAACTACGGATCCCCCAAATCTGAATCAAAGTGTTTCTAGTTTGTTCCTTAATGAATTTAGTGAACCAAATTTAACTCTGATTCGCATGGCCCCCTTTCCTTTCCTTCAAAGAACATAGGAGGGGATGGATAACGATGCAGCCTATGAACAAATGTAGCTTTCAATTCTCAATAAGACTCTCCAGATGAAAATGCACTTACAGTTTCAAAAGAAGGATATTAAAGTAGAAAAAAACGTAAATGGTCTCAGACATAAGGCAGGTTTAATTCTACCAAGTCACGAACCGGGTGACTTTCACCCCTATAGGATTGATAAGGCCCCTTGTCCAGAATCAAGCACTTTTACCACAACTTGAACAGCAAACTGATCACAGTACCAAAAAATGATAGATGGCATAAGGTCATACTCTCATATTGGGAGAAAACTTTTCTGTGACTACGACATCACTGGCAGCACACTTTATGCTGTAACCTTCCCTTTTAATAGCCAATATAGCTGGTTCCCATATGTCAAGATATCCCGTCTGCCATCAACAGCTTACATAAAGCCAGTCATGCTTCTTTTAGCAAATGAAGGAGAGAACAATGAACAGTTGAGGCAACAATCACAATTATCATTGAGGATCCCATACCGATAATGAAACTTTGTATGATGCAAGCCCTTCATGAAGTGTCTTTTCTATGATATGTTGCATAGGACCTACAAACAAAATGGAGAAGTTAGAAGATTTATGGTGCATGAATCAGGGAACAATTCTCACTGACAGACAAAAGACAAAAGGAAAATTATGGGAAACATGAAGCCTGCAGTTTGGCTATTTGGTTATAATCAAGCAACCAGCCAGGTTCAATATTAAGGCTCTCCACATTTCTTAGTATAACTATATACACCACAAAGAGAGAAGAAAGAAAAACAATGACATCCTTCGTGGGCTAATTGGGTAAGTTTAGATAAAAAATTCTACCAGCAGAACATCAAACAAGCATGGCTTCCACAAGTTAAAGGAAAATCACTAACTATGACAGCAACTTTAATTGTTCCATCCTTTTCACTGAAAAGAGGATAAATGGATGTGATATGAACTACTAACTATAGCAATTAGATGAGAATGGTACGAAGGATAATTATACGCACCGCATGTAATCTTCCTGTGCTCATTAGCAAATACCTTCACTAGCTCCCCCTAAATTGTGAAGAGAAAAAGTCAGAGGCTAAGTAATTGAATCCAACATAACGAGCACATAGAGAATCTGTAACATGGTTGGTTGAAAGAATTTCTCTAACTTTAGATTCAGCATGGTAAAGACGAACGATAAATTTCTATCAATCTGATGGAAACAAATGAAAAACAAGCATAACACAATTCATGTGAATATGCTGAAAATAGGACATAAGCAAGAATCGCTATTACCAATTAGAAATCCCAATCTCTAACACATTATTTCCCCTAAATGTCGAGACTTCAGCCAATACGTGTATATTCACTCTAAGGTTCTTGATTTCAAGGCTCATCCCTCATTGGAAACTTGCAGAAAAGCATGATGAAGACCAAGGGAGAAAACAAGAGAAGCAGTGAACAAAAAACTTGAACGATTGATGCTATAACAGCCTGCATAACCTAACACAGTTGTTGCACCCAAAATTGAAGATCAATACCTTCCGCTTCCTATTATCCAGCGGTTGAACTTCAATGGCAAGGTACGTATCAACATCGTCAGCAGTAACAAGATAAATTGGTTGCTTAGCTCCTATCATAAGGAAATACTCAGTACCTAGCTTTTAGATAACATATATCAAGAAAAAAAAAAGAAAAATCTAAGTGGATGCGTAAAACATACCTTCAATATAATTCATTGACCCATCTTCTAAATGACGTACCCACTGTTAACAGAAAGGCAGTCCATTGTCAGGAATGACAATTAACAAACTATTTATGCAAATGAAAATTTCGCAGATGCAACGAAGCCAAAATGGTCAAACATCAGGTATTTTATAGGTAACATGATCAACTATAAGGCAACAAGGTGCTGCAAACTCTTATCCAAAACTAGCAGAATGGTTTAAGATCTTGTCTTGAGGCTTGAGTCTTGTCTTAATATTTGCCCAATCCTGAATAGGGCTCCTGGTGGCTCAAGATCTTTATCTACTAACAGTAAATCCTTATTACTTCTCATGGCCTCTCATCAAGTTCAAAGCAACTCCAAGGATCCATAATTTACTATTCTAAAGCTCATTCCTAGAGTTGTCATCTTAAAATAGGAGAAGTACCATGATAAGATATAGACATTATAAGAAAAGATGATAAGAAAAGATGTTTCATCCACCAAAATAATTAACAACAAAAACTTTCTACTGTGCCACCTTAGATAACATTAATGGTCTCCAACCAAGACAACTAAAAAGCAAAAGAGTTATTTATGATCCAGAAATACACCTCAAAGTTGCAGCTGGTTGTTCCATTAATGGAGTATCCACAAGCCTGCAGTTCCTTACCAGGAAATGCATCACCTGAAATTTGGAGGCCCTCTATAGCTGGTAATGGATCATCTTCTGCAGCTGCATGACATAAACATTTTTGTTAAAATAATTATGACAGAATTGACTAGACAACAGCTAAGCCCTAACAAGAATGTACTGTTACCCTCTGAAAAGGAAGAAGAAGGTTCTTCAAGAACTGGTGGTAGATAAGGAGAATATGAAGAGCCAGGATCCTCAAGTGGGGCTGTATAGGGGGAGTTCCCAGAAGCCCAATTAGCCGGAGACGGTCTCTCATTGTGAATTTCCTCCACATCAGGATCATCCATCTCTGTGTTGCTAACAGGCTCACGAAAGGTGACTTGCTTTGTAGTTTCTTCGCCATGACGAGTGAGAGGCGTGCTGCCCCGAGCAATTGCGAAGTGTCCTGCTAAATCATGGGCGGCAGCACCCCTGATAACAACAAGAGAGTACATTAGTACGCCCCATTTTCAACAATATATTTTTTTTAGGGGTCTTCTTAACAAGTTCCCGGGGGGCACTAGTTAAGACCACTAAAGTAACACATATGAACACACTTTGAAAGAGCGTTAACACTATTTGGAATAATCACCTTGCTTCAAATTGAAATTTTTTATGTTCCCAAAGCACAATAAATGAGGCTTAACAAGTGCCCTAGGAGCACTCCAACATTTTCCTTTTCTGGTAACTGATTCATGACATCACATTCATATCAAGACAGTGCCCCACAACTCCAGTCCACAACTCCAGTCAAATTTTACTGCTTCCCTTTTGAATAGTCAAACTACCATGAAAACAAGGACATCATTTTATAGTAAATAAGGGTCAAAGAAACTCTCCAGCTAAAAGACTCGGTCCACCCAAGGACTCATAATCCTAGAAGTTCATTGCACACATAGAAAAGGTATTTGCAGAAAAAGATTACAGTAGCAATAAACCATAAGCCAAAAAGGTCAAACATTTGCTAGGAAGGTCGGAATCAGCACAAAACCAACATAAAGAGTCTCCTCTCTGTGAATTCAAATCTTCCGTGCTAGAGACTGGTAAATATCACAAACTGCCCCCCCCCCCTTTTTTAAGAGCTACAGCATGTTTGATGGAAGAATGCCTGCACCAATAATAAAATTTTATTGCCGTGATAACATGGTATTCTGCAAGATTCATTTGCATCCAGCACTGTCCATAGTGAGGAGCATGTGGAGTAGACAAAACTATGAACTTCACATTTGTCAAGTCCAAAAGCACCGGATGACAGAACTTAAGTACGCGAGAGCAATCAACACAATAGTTCAACGAATACTGAACCCACCAACAAATGCAGATGGTTGAAATGTGTTACAATCAGTTCACAGTTGCAGTAGGCTCCATTTGAGCAAGCTCACCTGCTTGCAAGGGGTGAATACCTCCCTATGTCATCAGGTTCCATATTTTTGGGTAGGACACCTCCTCCCAAAGCTATCTGATGGGCATTCAATGCATCCCATCCAGCAGTTGGCTGAGCATCAGAAGAAACTGGTGCATTTCCTAGAGAAAAACCAGGTTGTGGCACGAGTTCTAGTCCATTTCTCTTCTGGCAAGAAAAACTACAGGCATTAGGAAGGACGATTTACAAGCAAAAGGAACTGACATCTAAATACTTGTGCATACTGAAGTCATCAACGCTGCACCAATGGAATGAGCGGGCGACTGTGGTGCGAAACTTGATGGACTTGCCTCTGAATTCCAAGGGGCCAATTGAAAGTGTGATTCTTTCAGTTTGGTCTGAAGCAAGAAAGAAGATAATTTGTTGAACCTTAATAAGATGAGCTTAAATACTAAATTTGACATCAAATGTTGGATGATGCTGCTGACATCTCAAATCTAGGTCACACACCTCAGTAACATTTAACTGCTCTTGCAGATGTTTAAAAAGAACCTGCAAGAAAGACGTCCATCAGAGCAGAATCAAATCTCTCTCGCATGATGTGGCTTCAAAATTCACCAGTTAAAATGATAGCAACTTAGGCACAATTTCCACGTTCAATTTATGTCTGACACTACCCATGCAGTTTGCTACAGCAGCCACAAGAATCAGAATAGTTGTGGATAGTATCACACAATCATTAATCTATGAAGCATGCCCCAGATTTATCTTGGGAAAGTCAAAACCTATTAGAAAAGTGCTCAAATAGAAATCCAGAAAGAAAAAGATATGAAAACAGTCTATAGTGACATATAGGCGAGGAAATTCCAGGGTCCAAACAATTCAAATGGATTTCAAAAGGAATTGAAACGCCAATTCTTCCATTTCTCAACTACAAGCTCCCGTCTATTAAAAGATACGATACAGGCCATTGGTGACAAAGCGGCTCTTTTCTTTCACTTTCTCTTTGCTTTCTTACCATCTTCAGATGCAAATATGCAGCTCTGCATTCACCCAAAGTTGCAGTTCGTTTTCTTCATGGTTCATGTAATGAACTATTTGATTACAAGATCGCGTGGTTAATAAACTTCCGACACTGAAAAACCATCTCATTTGCCATGGCCATGAAGACAAGAGCAGGTCTCAGTAGCATTACATGCTTATACTGATATGAAGCATCTCAAGATTTATCTTTAAAACGATAACACCTATTAAGAAAAAAAAATTATTAAAGAAAAACAAAAAGGAGGGCTAAATCTAGGGTTAGAAATTAAAGTGGTGTCGGCATATTCACATGGATTAGTTGTGTTATCATGAAATTTGTTTCAACATTATTACTAAGGCTTTTCCATTAAAAATGATTGATAACATGGTAATTCACTGAGTTAAGTCATGTTGTATTCATTTTTTTTTCCAGTGAATTCATGTCATGTAAAGTCGTGTTAGGAATTGCCACCCAGGCTTAATCAAAGTGCATGACAAAATCAATGGAGGACACAAAAGGAAAAAGATGTGCTGCCAGTTTATCATGTCAATCTCTAAGCAAAATTACAGAGCGAAAACAATTTCAACGGATTTCAAGAAAGCAATCAAAAGGGCACAATTAGATTCCGCTATCAAGAGAAGGCCTTCGCTTGAAATCCTCACTCTTCCACCAAATTGCAAGCTCTTCTTCCACAAAAGATTCGATACAAACAACGGGAGCAAATGCTGATTGTTTTTTGTTCTCTCTTTCCATACAAAGTCTTTAGTAGTAACTATGTTACCTTTTCACTTAAGTTCAATTGTACACTGGTCACTAAACAGAGTGCTAATACAGAACAAAATGGGAGACATTTGGCTGGGCTTGGGACATTCAGGACAGCAGGATGGTGTTATCACAATTAATTCTAGAAGTGATCACTAGAGCAGCAAAATCTTTTTCAATATCCATATGGAAGCAAGTTTGATCCTCTTATCATTTGCCAGCAGTATTATTGCATTTTTAGCTTCTCAACAATTCTATCCTTTGCTTGGTTGAGACCTTCAGGTACAAAAATTACTAAAGCTCTGACGTTTAAGCTGCTAAAACTCTTGCATCAAAAACAAAATCAAAATGCAGAGGGTGCATTTGTTTCTCAGAAAATCAACAAATTGAAAATATTTCCCTAAAAATGAACATTTGTGTCGCTTACAAAAATGAATGACTGAATCTTTATCATAAACAATGTTTAGGCATAGATTGTTTGCAGTAAATGAACATTTTTTCCATTGACTAATTTTTCCGAGCAATACAGAGTAAATGTTTTCCATACCATTGATTTTCTGCGTAATTAAGGCACCCGCAAAAAAAATATTTAGTCAGTCCTAGCGTACAAGGAAGGCAAAAGATATACTTCTGGCAAGAAAAAGTTCATCAATAGACAAAACTGTTGAGAATATCATGAATATACAAGAAACAGAGAAACAAGATATACGACTCACATAAAATGGACTAGAGACAATGATTTGGACATACCTTGACATTGCTAACAATTGACTGAGCATCGAGGACTGGAGGCTGCAGAGAATACTCTGCAAGGAGAGGCAGCAAAGATGACACAAACGTCAATCTTTCTTGCTGTGCAGCCTGGGAGAACAAAAACAAGAACCTCAAAATGTGCTTTCCTAAACATTGAGAGAGAGAGTAATCCAAATTAGATTTGTTTATGATGACACTACGCTGAATGTACAAGTATTCATTTAATGTTACCATTTTGGCAATGGCACATTTTGGCACAAGAATTTAACAATACCTTATGGTTATCATGGAGACTTATATGTGCGGAGGCTAACACAGATTTAGACCTAGGATTTGGCGAAGTTAGATTTTTATGAAAAGTCCAAACATAGTGTCCCAGTTTATATCTTCGTTGAAATATTTAGCTTCCATTTAAGTTTCCTATTTGCCGGTTGATCTTTCACTTAATTTTGAGAGAGTGAGCGAGTGAGAGAAGTTATGCTTCTGAATTTTTAGAAAAGGGAAGCAAGACTCCTACTTGAGGGCCCATATCTATTTTGTTATTTTTACAGAAAAAGATTGTACCATTTAATTTGCATGTACCTATACCTACAGATACGATGTTCCTAATTTTTCCTTTGTTTAAAATATCTCAGGAACAAAAGGTTCTAATTCTTGTAAGTTGAACCATGAAAATGTCATGGTCATGTAAAAACATCATTTCCTTAGTGACCTTGAGACTACTCTTTTCCCTTCTTCAAGTCAGAAAATCAATGGCCATAATTTAATAGGACAAGGTCGAAATTATATTAACTCAATGTCAAACCACTTAAAAAGGTATAGACACATTCAGATAACGTGTATCACTTGAGTTTATCTCAGCTTTGAAGTCAGTAGACAAACTTCTTACCATGTTATTCATTTCTTTCTACAGGTTCGATTATAGGGCACTAAGGGGTGCAAACCCATGTACAAAAAGAGCTCAAATTACCAAAGCCATTTGCAAAACCACTCCCAAAATCATATCAACCGAGGCATTACATCCATTAGCAAGTTTCCACTATACCAAAAGTGTAAAACTCTAAATGAAAGCTCATGTGACGTGCATAAGCCTGTCACATGTCACCCATGTGATGGCTATTACATATTCATGCATAAGCAAACCTAGAGAATGTCGATGCATGTCACTCGTGCACATAATTCATTTAGTAGTTTTGTTGACATAAAAAATAACTATCGACTCAAAGATATTATATAACTGCTATCTTTCCAAGTTTCTGATTTTTTTTTTTATAATAAAAAAGTTTCTGATTTTTTTTTGGTAAGGAAAAAAAAAAGTTTCTGATTTTTTTTTTTTTTTGGTAATTCATCCTTCCTAAAATTGAAATTTCTTGTTATTCTGTATGGTGTCGTGTACTATTTACAAGAATATGGATCACCCATTCTGGGAATTATTAGTAGTTACTAGTGGCAAGAACTTTGGAAGTATGGACAAGAAAGCCACCATTAAAGACTGGCCCCATATAAATTATTCTCTAAGTTCCGTGGGGACGGTGGCAAATCTCCGCCCCCAGGTCCACTGGTGCCTATATGAGGAGCAAGTACCCAAAAAAAAAAGTGAATAGGAGAAGCAAGAAGCATTCTTGCATTTTTGTCAAACTTTCCTTTGAGACAAGTTAATGAAAACCCACAGAAAGTCTGCAGCCTAAAATGTGAATGCATTTCCATATGATACATCTCAAAATTTCTCTCACTAAGCTGCAATATTAGAGGAAAAAAGGTGTTTTTCATGAAATAAAGAGAGAATTAAGCCCATAATGAGAGATATTTTAGCAAGGCACTAAAAGCATGCAAGTTTAGCATTATAACCAAAAAAAAAAAAAAAATCCTAGGACAAGAAAAGCATACCTGCAATTGGTATGATAAACGAATATTTTCCTCCATTATGTCTTGCCTGTATGACAGTGCTTTAGATGCGGCATCAACAAGGTCCTGCTGCTGCTGATCAAAGGCCTACATTTCCAAAAACAAAGGGCAAAGGTCCTTGCATGGATAAGGAAACGCAAACCAGAATTGGAGGAATACAGTAATGACTGATCAAAGGTTCCCTACCATACGCATGTAAGCAATTCGCTTCTCCAAGACATACTTTTCATTTCGTACTTGTGCTTCCTACAACAAGATTAATTTGCATCACTCCCAAACACTGCTTAGTCCAGAAGCAGACTCAAGTAAAAGCCCACTCAGTCATACAAGCAACCACCACATATCACTCCTACCTTCACTGAATAATCTGACAAATGTCTCCTTAACAGTACAATCTCTTGTTCCTGTTCCTGAACCTTATGAATGAGATCCTACAAACATCATTTTATTCATAAAAGCGCAGTCAACACAAATATCAGAAGGAAAAAAGAATTTGTGGAATTATCTCACAGCAACCTGTTTCTGGAGGCTGCTAGAATTATTGACTTCAGCCATCCGCATAATCCCATGTCCAGAGAAATTAAGTCTTCTATCATATTCTCCTTCACTTTGATATCTACAAAGCACAAAATGTTGTCTAAGGTTGTATACATCTCAACACTGACATAATGATCACTTTAAGATGGATTGTTCGAATCAAATATAGAACCTGTTAGGAGAAAAAGATGTGGCTGATGGTGATGATAACTGAGACAAGCCACTATTATCGGTGGGAACCTGAGAACCAGCAAGAACTTTTAATGTCCCATTAACCTTATTGCTTTCAGAGTGGGCTTCCTCCTCAGTACGTCTGGTAGCATTCTGATTACTTAGCTTCACCTCCTTGTGGACAATAATTGTACCGGCTTGATCACGTGGAAAAGTGCCGCCTATGCTGTTAACGCCATCTTCTGGATTGCCCACAGATGGTATAGATTGATGAGCATCATGAACTCTGCGAAGAAGACCATCAGGTGCCCCAACAGCCTGTCCTGAAGCCATTGATTCATATGATTTCTGCCAGAGAAAGAGTCATGTCCCATTAGTTCCTAATGACTCCTGAGGTTTCTTGATCAACATGTGTAGTTGATGGATACAAATCAAAAGCTGGATCGCAAAACTTCAAAGAACAGTAAATGTTAAATTGCATAATGCAGTAACTACTGTTTCATTAACATGAGGTCCCTCTTTCGTAAAATTGAACAAAAAAGAAGACCTCCAATCAATCATCCAACAAAACACCAAAACCCTGAGTCCACAAGACCAATAAGCACCCCACCTTCTGTTTAAAATTTCCACATATCCTTCATGCTCCTTTGCTAAAAATGGCAGGAGCATCAGCTGCTAGATGGTGGCACTGTTGTGATACTTATCTTGGCATGTTAGGGCGTGTTTAGAAAGACACTGCCTAGAAAGACACTGCCTTTCTCTTTTCTACTTTAACTTCTTAATTTAGCATGTGAGTTCGACTTCTATTTTATACAACACCTCAATAACTAAACCATATGCATGTCGACCTTTAGGCATTTGGAATCATTTCATAAGTTCTCAAGAATTAAAATAATCTTTTCCTTAGATTCGCTAAGTATGATTTGACTTCTTTTAAGCTGCCCTGTTTCCCAATCGACTCATCTCATTTTTTATCTACTGACTAAGTGGGCCATGCAAAAGGGTGTGAGAGGACAAGGGCTAGAGTTCATGCAAAAAGGTTGATTTAAATGTCTTGAAATATGAAATTATAATCAACGAATCCTCTCATGTGACCACACTTACAACTCAGCCAAGAACTTGCTCATCGAAGTTATACAGATGCTAAAGGAAAAGAAAGGCGTTGTGATAAAAGCAAGATGAACATCATATAGATGGGCATATCCCCAAATTAACCCTTAAAATGAAGAAAAGTTGAAGTTCTGAGATCAACATCAACAACACATTTATCTCATACTAGTTGGGGTCGACGTTCAATGTACCCCAAATATGCATAAAAATAAAAGCAAAATCAATCAAGGGAAAAGAAATAAATTTGTAAAAATAAAATAAACAAAGATAAAAATATATATACATACATACACAATATCCCTCCACAATACTAATAGCCTTCCTCCACTCGGTTCTAAGACAAACCGTACGCCAATCTCAGTTGAAGTCCTGAGATATTTAACCAAAATAAGTTGTTGGAGATGGTGTAAAAATAATGAGAATCTGTAGTGTAGGCTAACTGAAAGCGAAGACCAATGGCATAAGCAATGGCGCACTGTGTGTAAGTATGGAGAAGGAGATGGTGCAAACCACCTTCACAGCTTCAATGTAAAATCCTCCTACGCCACAGGCCCCTAAAGAGTCATGCAAATAAGCCATAGGCCACAGGAATATCATCTTGAAGTCTACTTGCCCACCTAGAGAATCTATTTTGGCTTATGATAAAACCCTGACTTTGGATTATCTCTAGAAAAGGTGCATAGCAGAAAAATAGGTCTATCTGAGGGGGCTTGGAGTGGCTTAGACAAAATTCATCATGGAATGGAGCATCATTGGTAAAGCTCTTAGCTATATCTATGTTACAGTGCCCCACAATGCTTGTCCATGGAGATTGTCATGCCTTGATTTTCCGACATGATATCATGACAGTTTCCACCTAGTTTACTGCCCACATGTGACCCCTATTTGTCAATTCCACATGCCGATGTCAATCCAATTTGCACGTGAGAGGAGCTGTTACATGTCCTATGTAGCTTACAAGAGCTTCGAATACACACAAATTTCCCTCCACATAATGGCTCAAACTTTTGAGTTGGACATTTCTAACAATCTACATTTCAAGTAGGTGAACATGCTCATGAAGAAAATGATCTTCAATTGAAGAAAAAAAAAAGAAACAGAATACCAAAAAGTCTAAAGTGGCTCAAGTCCAGTGTCGAGCAAAAGAACCCCCCACAAGTTGTATGAGAGTTGCAATGAGACATACATCTGTATATTAACAACATCTTTCTCAAATGCCTTCTTGGCATTTAGCTAAAGTTCTGGGTTGTGACCACTCTTCTTATTAGGACATCATCTTCGGAGAGACTAGTGAAATTCATTGCCTACCAAGCTGGCCCACTGGACTAGCCAATTGAAGCCCTTGTTGAATCCCTCGAAATCTCTTCCCTCCTTGCTAACCTCATTGCCTTCCTCTAGGGTCGAGAACTCCTATAGTTAAACTATATTTCCTTCACAAAAACGGGTCCAAACATTGAGTTAATTATTACAGTGTGAATCGACGATGAGTTATGTAGCCAAGCTTATTCAGTCCTAAACATACCTGGCCGAGATGTTTACTTCCTTCGGATGCTCACCATACCAAAGAATTTGGATGCATGCTCTCGTAAAACTGTTGTATACACGATGACCTAATACCAGGGTGCACCTACAGTTCACATGCTTCTAATTCCTAAGCGTTTGCCAAACACTAACCCTTACTTCAATAGAAGAATTCAAGCGCTCCAAAAGCAAAACATAAGACAGACTCAACAACTTCTTCACATGGTCAGGCTACAATTTTAAGGATAAAGAGAGAACGTAAAAGCTAGGGTCAGATAAGGATTCTAGTTATGTTCAGAACGAACCACCTTCAACGTTCAAACTATAACTCTTTTGGCTATCAAGAATAAATAGATAAGGTGCAAAGCCCACCAGATGCATGTCTACACGTACAGGTATTATACATTTAAATAAAATACATTTTCAGTGCAAATATATGTAAAATTAAAATATTCTGCACCAGCAAAAGTACCTATTACTTACATATCTTTCCAGTTCCTGCATTTTTTCCTGTAGCTCGGTCCTCAGCCGAACATTCTCCTCCACCTGTCAAAGTTGACATGGAAAATTAAGATCATAATGTTACGGATTGCAGCCTATAGCAGCAACTCTAACTTAAAGCGTATAATTAAATTCAGCTAGCAACATGCAGGTTTTTTGCGGAGCACCATGAGACATGAAAGTGCAAGCTATCAGTTCATAGTAAAGCACATCATTTACTTGCGAGAAGTAAAAGTTACAGAAAAAGGCACCACGCAATGCCCAATTCCTGCACAAGATAAACTTTTATGTGCACTTGATAACAAGTGTGACATCCAAAATGGTGAACTAGGAGGATAATTTCTCAGTCCTTCAGTTGTCACGTAGGAAGTTGCAAAAGAGTGGGATCGAGAAAGAATTGACGAAGTAATGCAGTACATGCAACTGAAAAATTCAAACCCTGAATAACATGAAAACAGCTTGTTCACTGCTTAGTAATGGTGGTATGGGTGTTGGCTGCAGAGGCTATGGAGGCTCTATGTGGAAGATGCTCCTCTTTGGAGAAGGTTAGGGGTGGGGGTTCTCTTACAGAAGATGGCTTTTGACATGCAGAAGGATCTATATAATACATTGTGTGAGCCATTTCCCACTGTTGAAACGTTACTTATTGGGCTTATTTGTTAATAAGGGTAGTTTAGTCTTTTTAGTTATTACTAAGCTATATATTTGTGTAATCCCTTATTATCAATATACAGATTCTTCTTTTTCTCTGTTTTACCGCTTTCATGGTATCATAGCTACCCTAAAACAATCGTTCACACCAAACACCGCCACAAACCGCCGCTCACCTTCGACCACGATCCACCTTCGACCACCAATCAGCGAGGCTCTGCAGCAAGGCTCTTCTCACGAGAATCTACTGATCTCGCGTCGCAAGGCCCGGCAAACTCATACCCAGGCTCACCCAGATCCAGCGAGCCCTGCAGCAGCGTCGCTTAGGCCGGCGAGCCTAGTTCTGGCGTCCCCTGACGTCAACTAGACCTGGCAAGGCCAGATTTGGCGTCACCGAAACTCGGCGAGCCTTGCAGGGATGTCGACCAGCGTCGCCTAGGCTGGTGAGTCCAAATCTGGTGTCGTCCATCATCAGTGAGCCTTGTAGGGACGTATTTCAAACTTGTTGAAGTGTTATCCATCATCGGCGAGCCCAAATCTGACACCCTGCCACTCGGTTTTGACCTCTATTGCTTGGTTATGGCTCCACAGGTTTGTTTGTTTGGTGGATTGAAGGTTATTGAGTTTCAAAGCAGGAGCGTTGAAGAGTTGGCTTGTTGATTAGGCTTGATAACTATGTGGGTTACTCTTAATTAGAGATGTTGGTCTATTCATGGAATGTTTCTGAATTTTTTTGAGCTGATATGAAGCTGATTAGGTGAATTTTTTTTTGTCTATGGGTCGAGGAGACTTTATTATGTGGTGAAATAATCACAACCAGATTGGATTAGGATAAGTTTATAGCTTATTATAGAGTTATGGGTGAAAACTCTGTAAATAAGTCTGTTGTGAGCATGGACACCAGTATTGCTAATATGAAGCTGAGTTTTGTGAAGCTAGATGGAACCAACTATCCTTCTTAGTCTATGGCCGTTGAGACATATCTTTTGGCCACCAAACAACAAAGTTATTTAACTTCTCTTCCCCCTTCGGATAAACCGAAGATGGATGATTGGCGTTTTGGTGATGCTGCAATTCGGACGTTGCTGTGGAATACCATGGATTCCAAAATTAGTCCTCAATTTATGAGATGTACATCAGCTAAAGCCATTTGGGATAAGTGTGCTCTTAGGTTTTCGGGTCGAGATAATATGACTCGCGTTTGTGATGCTTGGGAAGAGCTATTTGATCTTCGTGCAGGAGATATGTCTATATCGGATTACTACTCCAAGTTTACCACTCTTTGCGAGAAACTGGATACTTATTTACCTACTACTGATGACATTAGAGAGTTAGCCAAACGTCAGGAGTATATGCGAGTTATGTTATTTCTTCGGGGGCTTGGCCCTACTCATTCTTCTCTTCGACAACAGATCACTTCTCAAAATACTCTTCCATCAGTTGATGAAGTATTCTCTCGGGTCCTTCGATACACACCTGATTCATCGTCTGCTCCGATTGCAAGTGCTATGGTTTCACAATTGTCCAATAATCGTGGAGGTCGACGACGTGGTTACCGTGGTCGTGGCAGATCTGGTTTCTCACCTGATCATGGTCATGATGGAGCTAGGGGTGCTAGAAGTTCTCGTTTTTGCCACCACTGTCAGCGAACTGGCCATACTGAGGCTTATTGCTATACTCTACATCCCGAGCTTCGACTGCAGGCTGCTTATGCTGATGTTGTTGAGTCTCCAGTGCAAAAAGAACCTAATTAGAAACGGGAGCTACCTAGCACTATTATGTTGTCTCGCGCTGAGTATAAGCCCTTAATTCGTCCCAACCAGGTGGTGGATTCCTCTGCTCCTGCTGTCACTTTGGCACAGACTTCAGTAGATAATTTGTTTTGTTTACTCTATGCTGCACCCATTTCTCGGGTCATAGACTCAGGGGCCACCAATCATATGACCGGTAATTCTAACTTATTTTCTGATATTATCTCTGTGTCTCCTAGTTCTGTTATACTTGCTGACGGTTCACAGTCTCACATCACTGGTCAAGGGAATGTAACTTTAAGTACCTCTCTTTCTCTCTCATCTGTTTACCATTTGCCAGTCTTTCCATGTAACCTACTTTCTGTTAGTTCCCTCACCAGAGATTTGAACTGCTCTGTGACATTTACGTCTACTAGTTGTGTCTTTCAAGATCGGAGGACCGGACGAATGATTGGTGGAGGGCATGAGTCGAATGGGCTGTACTACTTGAACAAAGATCTTATTGTTGCTACTATACAGAAGAGCACCACCTCTGACTTCTTTCAGATGCATTGTCGTATGGGTCATGCACCGACTGATATACTTCGTCATTTCCTTCCTATTTTAGAGTCTATGAGTCCTATCCAGTGTAATGCATGTCAATTTGGCAAGCATCATTAGGTGTCTTTTCCTTCCCTTGTCCAGAGTCGTGTATCAAGTCCTTTTAAGCTGGTACATTCTGATGTTTGGGGACCGTGTCGTGTCAAAGCTATGTCTTGTTACAAGTATTTTGTTACATTTGTGGATGATTATTCCCGTGTAACATGGTTATATTTAATAAAAGATCGAACTGAAGTTTTCTCTTGTTTTCGTATGTTTTACTATGAGATTCTCAATTAATATCGCACCTCAATTATATGTCTGCGGTTTGATAATGCCAAAGAATATATGACTAGTTCCTCTGGTTTTCAATCATTTCTTACATCTCATCGGATTCTGCATCAGACATCTTGTCCCTATACCCCCCCCCCCAGCAGAATGGGGTGACAGAACAAAAAAATCGTCATCCTTTAGATGTTGCTCGTTGTATACTTTTTCATATGAACCTCCCCAAAATGCTCTGGGGCAATGCTATTCTTACAGCATGCTATCTCATAAATCAACTTCCCTTGTCAGTGCTTCGTGGGGGCATTCATTTTTCTACTCTCCGTCCTACTGGCTCACTTTTTTCTTTACCACTCCGTGTATTTGGATGTGTTTGCTTTGTAAATCGTCTTGGTCCTAGTCATGATAAGTTTGATCCACAGTCTGAGAAGAATGTGTTTCTTGGGTACTCTCGAACTCAAAAAAGGTACAAGTGCTACAGTCCGATTAGTCGGAGGTTGTATGTATCGGCAGATGTAACCTTTTTCGAGGACCAGTCATATTACTCCTCTATTGACCAGGGGGTGACCCTTTCTGAAGACATTTTATCCTCAAACACGACTCCACTACCACCTATCCCCTTGAGGGAGGTACCTAGGCCGTCACCCGAGTTTCAGTTTTTCGACCAGACCTATCGACAACGCCATTCTAATCACCGTGAGGTAGTACAGTTGCCGCCTGCATTGGACATGCATGCTTCTTCACCAATTGATGATCCAGCCTCTAATCCGCCAGTTTCTTCTGAACCTGATTCCACTACAAATATTCCCATCGCATTACGCAAAGGTACGCGTTCTTGTTTCGGTCAACCCAATTCTCGATTTGCGCCTTATACTGGTTTGTCTAGTAGTACACATACTCGTTACCCTCTTTCTCATTTTTTATCCTACGATCGTCTTTCTCCCACATATTCTTCGTTTATTGGTTCTTTATCTGCTGTGTCCGTGCCAAGCACTGTTGCCGAAGCTCTTGCTCATCCTAGTTGGCGGCAGGCTATGGAGGATGAAATGCAGGCGCTGCAAGATAATGGGACCTGGCAGCTTACAACGTTACCTGATGGAAAAGAAGCTGTCGGGTGCCATTGGGTTTTCACAGTCAAGTTTCAACCGGATGGTTCTGTTGAGCGTCTGAAGGCGCGTCTAGTTGCCAAAGGTTACACCCAAACTTATGGCATTGATTATGATGATACATTCTCTCCTGTCGCAAAAATACCTTAAGTTCATGTTTTCATTTCTCTTGCTGCTCGATATGGTTGGACTCTCCATCAGCTTGATGTCAAGAATGCCTTCTTCATGGTGACTTGACAGAGAAGGTATATATGGAGTAACCTCCAGGGTTTGTTGCTCAGGGGGAGTCTACTGGTATTTGCCACTTACGCAAGGCATTATATGATTTGAAACAATCTTCTCATGCATGGTTTGGCCGTTTTAGTGATGCAGTTATTCGGTTCGGGTTGCAACGTTGTACCGTAGATCATTTTGTGTTTAGCTCCACGTCTCCTACGGGGTGTGTGCTCCTGATTGTATATGTGGACAATATTATCATCATCGGCAGAGATTTCGCAGGCATACAGAAGTTGAAATAATTTTTGCAGATAGAGTTCAACACGAAAGATATGGGTAACCTGCTGTACTTCTTGGGCACTGAAGGGGCCTACTCCCGTGATGGTATGTCCTTATCACGGCGGAAAAATGTTCTGGATATTCTAAGTGAAGTTGGTTTTCTTGGTGCCAAGCCTATCGACACTCAAATGGATCCTAATGTGAAACTTGATGCAGAACAAGGTGACTTACTTCATGATCCAAGAAAGTATCAGAGTCTAGTGGGTAAACTCAACTATTTAACTGTCACTCGACCAGATATTTCTTTTGCTGTTAGCGTGGTTAGTCAATTTATGAGTGCTCCTCGCACTACACATTGGGAAGCAGTGCTACGTATTATTAAGTACTTGAAAGGAGCACCGGGTAAAGGTATTTTGTTCAAGAATCATGGACATATGAGTATCATTGGCTACTCTGATGCTGATTGGGCTAGGAGTCCTATTGATAGGAGATCGAGTTCTGGCTATTGTGTGTTCTTCGAAGGCAATCTTGTGAGTTGGAAAAGTAATAAGCAACAAGTTGTGTCTCGATCGAGTGCAGAAGCGGAATATCGAGCCATGGCTCATCTGACTAGTGAGTTGCTTTGGTTGAGGATGTTGTTATCCGAACTCAGCATGTCATCCTCATCCCCCTCAGTTCTGTGTTGTGATAACCAATCAGCTATGCATATAGCCTCACATCCAGTCTTTCATGAACGCACGAAGCATATTGAAGTAGATTGTCATTTTGTACGAGAAAAGATTCAGAACAAGTAAAGCTTCAATAAAAACGGACCGAGCATCAACTTGCTGATTTTTTCACTATGTCATTGCGGGGCAGTAGAGTGAGTACATTGTGTAACAAGTTGGGGCTTTTTGATGTTTATGCACCAACTTGAGGGGGAGTATTGAAACGTTACTTATTGGGCTTATTTGTTAATAAGGGTAGAGTAGTCTTTTTAGTTATTACTAAGCTATATATTTGTGTAATCCCTCGTTATCAATATACAGATTCTTCTTCTTCTTCTTCTCTGTTTTATCGCTTTCACCCACAAAACATAGGTCCTTGCCAAACAATCTCTTCCATTTCAAAGTATAAGCACCTAAATTTCCACCCAGATGTAGTCCAACTAGTACTCTTCATACACCTCACCTACAATCAAAGAGAGTGACTGTACGATGCAAAGTATCTGAATGGCATACGTGTTCCAATCGTACTAGTGAAAAGCAAAGAGTCATACTCATTAGAGTTTCAGGGATCAGCAAGGTCGCCAAATCAACCATCTATTCAGTACCGCTTTGGTGCTCATCAATGAATTGCATTTATGCATCCAAAAGAAAAGGCCTGTTGGGTACATAATTAGCAGGTAAAGTTCAGATATCCCACCCCCCTTCCAGCATGTTTACACAGTATGAGGGTTCACAACTAGTTCAATCGTGAAAAGAAATGGGTAAATGATGGTCCCAGTTGGGCAAAAATCTTATGTAGTGCGATTTCTTGGAACTTGGCAGCCAGTACAAAGGCTGATTGATGCTTGGGCTACCTTATGCTTTTGAATTGTGCACCAAAAGAACTATCGGGGGAGAGAAAGATAGAGAGGAACCTGCTGTTTAATAGTGGCTTCGGCAGCTTCGACGGCTTTCATGACCTGAAACAAGCTATCATTGTTGGAGTTGATATTGGAAGAAGCATCGTTAAGCGCCATTCCAGAGAACTTATCAGCCAATTTCCCATCAACGCCGTTCTCCATCTTCGACGCAACTCAATCAACAGGGTTAGACCCAGAAACCGGCAAACATCGACGGGAGCTCAGCTCCACTCCGCTCCACTTCAACCAATCGGGTCCCTGCTTCTAGGGCTTCTACTGGAGCCGAGCTACGTCCCGATTCCTGCGATTCCAGCTCGCTCCGCACCAGCCCCTAACGAGCGCGGAACCGCAGAATCAGGAGCTGCAGCGAAGGGATCGAGGTCGCCAATCGAAGCCCGGTGGACACGACAAGATCGATGAAGAACACATCATCTCCCTCCTACTCCGCTCTCCAGCTCGCGTGCAGAGACAAAAGAGACAAAAGACTCCTCTGGTTAATTACAATAACCACCTCTCTTGCTGTCCTAAAATGCTTGATTTTGTTTTTCGTGGGATGTTTTCTCATGATTAATATCGCCTCCACCCTACATAAAACCCCCAATCCCATAAATGTTCATCTGAAAAAGAAAAAAAAAAAAACCACTAATGAGTATAGGCCAAACAGGTACAAATTTTTACTATTTTAATCGCGCTCCAAAAGCTCGGATGTAACAATGTCGTATTCATAAAAGTGACGTCATCCCTAACACCATACTCACGTAATAATTCAATTAACAAGGGATCATCGAAATTTAACTATTTGGGTAACTATGCCCTAATAGTTGGTTTGAGATCATCAACCTCGAAACGATTTTAACAAGCGAAATTATGTGTAGGACGAGGTTATAAATTCGAAAAAGAGAGATAATGGCAAGTGAATTTCGCTTAGCCCTTTATCCACCGCTTTTTCAAGGAATTGTTTCTAAGCCGACAAAGTCACTGTTTCGCACAAAAATAAGAATGTCAAATGACATCTTCCATCTGTTGTATAGAATCACGCTAATGACCTATCACAGCAAAATTGGATAAACAGCTCAATTCTTGTTATAGAAAAGTCAAAAGTGAAAAGAATTAGGGATTACAGACTTATAGTTGCCCCAAATTAATTTTTGTGCTACAAAACATTCAAATTGGTACAATATGTGCCACACTTAACTCAAACTAATTTTTGTGTCGTAAAAAATTTTCAAATTGATATATTCGTGCTACCTTTACCTCAAATTTTATCAGCTTGAGATAAATATAACACGAATATATTAATTTGGGATAATTCGGAGTGAATATGGCATGAATGGATTGGCTTGAGAATTTTGGCGGTATTAATCCAAAAACTAAACATGTTTCATTCGATTAAAAAAAGTGCATCTCTCGTTAGGATTTGAAGCATGATCGCTCAAGCATGGATTATTGCAAGGTTATTCTTTTTTCTTTTTGGTGGGATTTTATTATAGGAATGGAGCACTTAAAGCACCTATTTGCGTAGGTTTTTGTACTTTACTGTCTACTCAATTTAAATTTATAACAAGACCCTTTTTTCACTTCATCGTAACAAAAACACCTGGAAATCTTAAATCCATTTGCCAAAATATCCCATTGTCGAAATTGAAATATCGAAGAGGAGTAATCCAGGGTAAAAAATGAAAGGACCCAATTGAACTAATGTTAGAGACACGGGAGCTTATTTTAGGGAAAAGTATCAAAAAAGTCATAAACCTATTACATTAGTGTCAATTCAGTCTCTAACATTTTACATTAGCGTTAATTTAGTCATAAATATTTTATATTTATGCCGATTAAGTTAATTCGATCAATTTTGGCCGGAAATCGCTGGTGCAACATCAATTATCCTACCTGGCACGGCCAACACTAATATAGATATTTTTTAAAATATTTTTTGATACTTTAAATTTGTAAAAACATTTAATTTTTTTACAAAATACTTAAAAATTATTTGAAATCATAAAATAATATAAAAAAATGTACACGTCATTGTTTGTTGTGCCACGTAGGACAATTGATGTCCATGCCAGCCATTTTTTGTCAAAATTAGCCGGATTAAATCGATTGGCATAAATACAAAAAGATTTATGATTAAATTGGCACAAATGTAAAATGTTTAAGACTGATTGGTATCAATTCAAAAAGTTTAGGACTTAATTGACATAAAAAAAAGTTTAAAACTAAATCGACATTAATGTGATGAGTTTAGAACTTTTTTTTTTTTTGACACTTCTCTCACTTATTTTAAATCGAAAGTTTTTATCCCTTGGAATACCAAGCTCAAAAGGCGACAAGTGGGGGGCGTGGATCGTGAATTTTGTGATGATATAGTGGGTTTCCAAGAGCTAACGCACCTAATAATTCACGGATGATCTCTCCAGCATGAACACGTCTACATATCCTAATTTAATAAGGGCCACGTAAGCACCAGTGCCGCAATGGCATCGTGGGCATCATGATAGGCCCTCACTTCGAAGGCAAGTTTAGTCTAGTATTGAGAGCACTTGCCGTCTTTCTTAAAAGGCAAAGGAAGCTTCTTCTCTTTCCATGCAGCTTTTGATATTTCATAATCTAAATCTCACAAAAGTGATGATTGCACGTACTCGCAAAAGTGATGAACTATGCATGCAATGCATCATCACCTCTCTCACCCCCCATGTGAAGGCACATTTCTTGGGTTGGATTAGGGTCTCGTCGGACCGAGTCCATCTCAGCCATTAATTTATTTTTTTTTTTTTGGTGGATCCCGAGTTTCTATTCGGGCCGTCGGGCTCGGGCCCGAGGAAGAAACACCCAAAGCAAGAACCTGCGCTTGGAAATGAGGCTTTTGGTTGGGTTGATTAGAAATGATTTGGCAAATACAATCTTGGGGCTTGGATCTTGATGTCTCAATCGGACCCAAATAGGGTTTAGGCCCATCTCTCTCTCTCTCTCTCTCTTGCATTTCTAAATTGAAGTATTATTAGGCAGATAGATCAAAGGCTTAAACAAAGATTTATGAATACAAGTGGCAATTACAATGCATAAGAAAGCGAGTTTAGGGCATTTGCGACCTACACCACTTGAGTCGCCCCGCTGGGCGGTGTATTGTGATGCGTCGTGCCGTCCGTGTCGTGATTTGTTGCGTCGTACTTCTCTCCGTCGCCCCACAACGCGTAAGCCTCCTCCCCATGCGCCGCGTCGTCCCCGATCAGCAGCTCCTCTTCCGGCATCCGCAGAGGGATCACCAGGCCGATCACAATGCATATGATGGACGTGACCACGAGGTTCCACCCGATGACGAAAGCGCCGCCGACCAGCTGCTTCCCGATCTGGGCCCCGCCCGAGCCCCCGTAGACTCCTCCCCTGGAGTTTGTGACCGGGAGGAAGAGTGAGCACAGAGTGGGCTCGGCGAAGAGGCCCGTGAGGATTCCGCCCAGATAGCCAGCCACGGCGTGGGTGTGGAAGACGCCGAGGGTGTCGTCGATCTTTTGGAGCAACGTCCACCTCTTGTGCACGATCATCATGGTGAACCACGGGATGCTCCCGGAGAGGATTCCCATCACTATCGCCGCCCACCCTTGGACCAGCCCTGCACAATATGAAAGGTTGCACAAAGCAAAAATCAACGAAGTCCGATTACAATGTGAAAGGTCGCCTAGTCAATGCAGCTGCCTAACGAGTTACAAATTTTCTTAATTTAGCTGCTTAACAAGTGCTCGCCGACGTAAGCACCTGCACCGGGGGTGATGCAGACGAGGCCGGTGATCATGCCCTGGACGGCTCCGATGACGGAGGGCTTCTTGAAGAAGATGACGTCGAGCCACGTCCACACCAGAAGGCTGGTGGCCGCGCAGATGTTGGTGTTGAGAACGGCCATGGACGAGTCGGTGTTGGCCGCGTAAGGGTCCCCCCCGTTGAACCCCGCCCACCCCATCCACAGCAATCCCGCTCCGGCCAGCATCAACAGCACATTATTCGGCGGAAACCTCTCTCTGTCCCTGGTCGATCTAGGTCCCACCTGTGTAAAACATAACGTGATAAATTGCAAATGACTTTTAACGTATATGACACATAAAGGTTCGTATTCATACTTCAGGTAAAGATTTGGTGATGAATTCGTTGGGTGGGAAGAGGGCTGATTTTTCAAATTGGTGCGGTAGGCAATTAGCAAGTTTGAAAATCGGATAAATTAATGGGTTTTGCTTCTCGTTTGTCAAAGATGATGATCTCAGGAAGCAAAGCCTATATAAAAATCAACAGCGTAGAGAATCATTTTCTTCTCTATCAGAAGATTAAAAATGGAAAATAGGTGAGTGAAATTTCCATGGGACAGAGACATTCAGCTGACCCAAAAAGCGGTAGTCAAGCCGGCGATCCCCGAGGAGAGGTGGATGACGTAGCCGCCGGAGTAGTCCATGACACCCCAGCGGAAGAGGAAGCCGCCGCCCCATAGGCTGAAGGCGCCCACCGTGTAGCTGAACGTCAGCCACAGGGGAACGAACATCATCCACGCCCGGAAGTTCATCCTCCCCAGCACCGACCCCCCGAGCAGTATCACCGTGATTGCCGCGAACACGCACTGGAACCACACCATCGACGCCATCGGGTAGAACGGCGGCAGGATCAACGGCGTCGTCGCGGGGAGCACGGCTTCCTCAATGAGGAACTTCTGGCCGAGCGCGGGGTGGGCCTTGCCCCAGAAGGGCAGGAGCTTGTGCCCGAACGACATCTCGTAGGCCCAGGTGACCCAGCATATGACCACCGCCGCGAAGGCGTAGAGCGCCATGAAGGCCGAGTTCACCGCCCACTTCTTCTTGACGATGCTCCCGTACAGGATCACGAGGCCGGGGACACTCTGGAGGCCCACCAGCGTGGCAGAGATCATCTGCCATGCGTTGTCCCCCTTGTTCAGCCAGACGGGCACAGCCGCCGACGTGCCGCCCTGGTACGCCACGGGCACAGGATTCGGGGGAGGAGCAGCCATTATTAGTCGGTATAAGCTAGAGAGGGCAATATGGCAAGAGATTAGAGAAAGAAATGGCGTTGAAGTGTGCGATGAAGATTCAATTCCATGTATATAAAAGTCAAAGCTTTTGGTGATGATGTTGCATTTTGTCCTAGTTCATATTTCGGGCACCATTCATGAGATTCCGAGGACGGTATCTTGTCCCATTTGTGAGGATGACCTGTCATAAAGCGACAAACTCTTGAGAACTCACCAATTGGCGACTCGAATATTCTCACAAATTCGAATTCCTATAAAGAAAAATTTCCCAAGATTCCATCCCCTATTATTGCCTTAAAAAATTTCATTTTCGTAAAGTTGAGGTTAATTTGCTTATGAATTTTCATACACGATTCTTTTTTTTTTAGGGGGATCAGGGCTCTTGATTCGTTTGCGTGAAGGGCTATCAGCAGAGGCACATTTGTAACAACTTAGAGGACCTTTTCTAATGAATGATTAGGTCATATGGATACAGATGGCTCCCAAGCTCAAACCTTAGCTGTCCATCACTATCAGATTTCGCTATCTTAATGTCCTACTTGACTTTTCCGAATTGAACTGTATATAATTTTCAGCTTGTTTGTGCAATTTATTCCTTTTATTTCTTCATCAATCGGTCATGATCGGAGGATGATGTAACGGGATCTACTATTCTTTGAAAGCAACTGCGATAACGTGACCGGTAGATCATACTTGTTTGTCTTGCGTCGATGCTGTATGTACACACCAAGTCACGGGATGAAACAGCATATGAGATTTAACGGCCCTCCAGCCAGGTCCACTTCTCATTCAAGTTAAAGAGCTCTTGTAATGGTTATTGGTTACTCTCAGGAATTGTCGTCACCGACGACATTGAGGGTACCATTTCTTGCTGTCTTCTTTTCTTACGGTCATGTCGTACTTTGTGGTCCAGATCCATAATAAAACCCAAATGGCACCATCTCCCATTTGCTTGATTTTTATCCAACGAGGATGAGCCAATTGTATCATTTTCCTATCTTCTAATTAAATCTTAGGATGTGTTTAGTATGCTCTTGGTCTCTTGTTAATTATGTTTTCTGGTGAATGTGGTTCTCTTAGTTTACTTATAGCGTATGAAATGTACCAAGAGTTGAAAATTGCATGGTTTATAACAAAAGGGGAAAGAAGAGTGCACGATTCAATTTCAAATATCATTTGACAAATCCAGGTCAAAAACAACTATTCTCATTTGCGTGAACATCGATATCATCATCCACTTGTATTTGCTGCTGCTTAACCTAAATGTCGCCATGCGTTGACACGAATTTTTGCCACGTGTTCATGCTGTTACAAAGACGTCTCCTGTTCTTGCGAGCAACTTGAC
Organism: Rhodomyrtus tomentosa; assembly: GCA_028455895.1. NCBI lineage: Eukaryota > Viridiplantae > Streptophyta > Magnoliopsida > Myrtales > Myrtaceae > Rhodomyrtus > Rhodomyrtus tomentosa. The sequence goes on along the minus strand of JAPCWY010000002.1, from coordinate 35,979,434 downwards.
TGAGGTCAATGTCTTTAAAATAACCCAAATTGCGCCGAGCAAACGTGTCAAGGTCTGAATCTATTAAAAAGCTATGCCGACGGGACGCAAGTAGGGGATACTCTGCAATCGAATCTCTACGAGCATGAAGATTTTCCTTACTGCTGTTGAAAAGTCACAACCCTACAAATAGGGAAAAGACATTACCAGAAGTTTCGGCCATGTTTCTCGAGTCAGAACTAGCCTGAGACACACTGCTGGAGGACATTAGTTATTGGAGTTGCAAGGCTATTTTGTTCCAGAGATGTTTGAAGCTCTGTATGAGAGACCTAATTGGCAGCTTTAGGATTTGTACTCTTATTTGTAGCCTTGTCCTTATTGGGTCGCAAATGAGGGTGGAGATCCCAACAACGATTCTGTGTATGCACATCTTTGCTACAATGGAAACAATGAAACTTAGTATTGTGGCTGCGTCCTTTCCCCTTTGCCGCCATTAAAACAAGTGTCATTACTAGTTTCGTTGCCAACATTGGCTGCATTAGCTGAACTGTCTACCAGTTCTCTCCTTGATTTGGGTTCAATATTCATTACCGTTCAACGAGCTTCCTCTCATTGAATAGTGGCGCAGACATTAGTAATTGAGGATAGAGTGGCACTCATAAGAATCTGCCTCTTAACATTATCATATTCAGGTCGAATACTAGCAAGTAACTAAAATATGTGATGTTGTTCTTCTCGCTGAGTATGCACCTCATTGATTGAACTGGGAGATGATAATATCAGAGTTCATCCCACTTCCGTTCAAGATTGCCAAGATGTTCAATAAAAGATTGGCAAGAGGCTTGCTTAGTATGAGCAACATCCTATTGCAATTCAAAAATCCGGGATGTATGGCCTTTACAATCTTAGAATATGCAAACATAGCTTTTAAGATTCCCGACATGACAAGATTGTCAGCAGCTTGCCACCCGACATATTTAGGAATAGTGATAGGAATAGGTTTAATCAAGCCATTAACATGCCCCAACTTTGATCTACCTCCGAGAGCGTTGGAGACCGAGGGCGGTAATTGTGACCATGAAAAAGGATGGATGTGAGTCTGAGTGCTTATTTCATTCGATCCATGCAACCCAGATCAATGGTAACAGAGGTGCTGGCCATTGTGCAAAATGAACACAAATGAGAGAACATAATTGATTATAAAGACAAGCTGCAATAGCCAATAAAGTATTAGGAAGCGCAGGAGCTTGATGTCAATCTTGCTTTCTCTGACGCCACATAGAAAGTCAACCCGAAGGTGGAAGAGACAAAGACAAGAGAAAATCAACAAAGGATTTACGTGGTTGGGTTAACTAAGAAAAAAGTTCCTTGGAAGCCTCCACCCACGATATAATCTCCATATTTCTCAGCTTCTTGGTGGATTCAGTCTCCTTACATAAAGAAAAGTACTTAGGGCCTCTTTGGTCATCATTTTGCCAAGATACTTTGAGAAAATGCTGATATCTTTGGATTAAAAACCTTTTTCAAAATGCAAGTAATGTTTTGGTAAAATAAAATTTAAAAACACATTGAAAATCAACTTTGACGTAAATACTATTTGGTGAGAAATATATTTAGTAAAGTATTTTCGCTTTTTGGAAAAAAAAAATGTGGCGGTTGACAGTGGGCATTGGCGGGCGGCATTGTTTGATCTTAAAGGGAATCTTCTATAATTTCGCATGTGAAGTGTTATTTCTTGGTTTCGTCCAGTCATTAACAACTTAATTATTTTTAGATAATAGTAGATAGAAATAATGCACATAAGGACTCCTATTGAAACCAAGACCCCTTTTTTCAAAGGTCACTTTTTTGTTTTATTTTGCTTTTTCTTTTTATTCATTTATCATTTAATTTATTTCAATTTTATTTTAGGTTTATGAAATACGGGTGGCGGTCAGTGGTGGTGGCGGTAGTCGAGGGCGGGGGTGGCGGCGGTGGGCCACGATAGGTGGTAATGATGGTCGGGTGGCGCCCTGTGGCGGTGGTTGGTGGCGGCGGTCGGTGGTGGTGACGGTCATCGGTAGTGGTTACGGCGGGTGGCGGTGGTCGATGGCGGCGGTAGTCGATGGCGGTGGGCAGTGGTGCTCGGCAACGTGGGTGGGCGGAGGTCGACGACGGTGGGCGGCGGTGGTCTACAGCGGCGGTGGCTATTGATGGCGGCAACCGGCGACGGTCTGTGGCAATAGTACAAAGTTAAAAGAAAAAAAATTAGTTACATTCCGCAAATGCAACTTCTCAAAATATCTCTAGAGGTAATTTGGGTTAAAGGCCTTCAAAGAGCATTTGAGATGCAATTGTATCTCCCTAAAGCGAGTAAAAATAGTAGTCAAACAATATTTGCATTTGATCAAGGAATTTTAGAGCCCCAATGTTCATTTCAAATGCTAAACCAAACAGGGTAATCATAGTTGCTAAATTAGCCTGTGATTTTTATGGTAAATACATCTATTATATATTGAACATTGTTCCTCAATCTTATCATAACTTGACAAGCATATCTCGCCAACACGACCTATGTTTTTGTGCTTCACGATGCCCACACTGCTACTCCATTTGCTCCACCGTGTCCGATGGTGCTGCCCAACGCCAAAGCGAAATTTGTAGATGAGATTCGTTTCTGCCGTTTCAGTCCTATGCCACAGTTCCAGTGAGATCTAGCCCAGCATAGACGAAATTTCAGCGGTATCGAAAGTTGTCAATAGAACCTCAGTCCAATTCTCGCATTCTAGCCTAACCAATTATTGGAAAATATGATCGGATTAGATGAAAAAATGAATCAGATTCTGAGACATAAAAATACTCTTTTTAAGGAATTATTTGTCTCATGACGTTGCTGTCTCAAGCGAGATTATTAGATAACAATTCTAATAATTCTCCAAGAGCTCCGTGGGAAACAATCATAAAGGAAGGCTGTATCTCTCGTGTTTTTTGAATGAAAATTGAAAGTGAGGAAGTGATTTAAAATGAACAGAACACTTGAATATATAACGAGAAATGAATACATCTTTTCGCATCCGAAAATTAGTTAATTCTCATGTAACTCTTCATGTTCAAAACAGTTTATTCAAACACATCTTTTGATAAATTTCCGAAGATAGTTTCCGTACGAAAATTGCAACTCTTTGTGTACAATAACGGATAGTTCAAACATACTTCTTCATATTTGAAATATTTTTATATACACAAGCACTCTAAAGGTTATAAGAGTGTCAGTTTAGTAGTTATGTCCGAACAGACATAAATCTTCTAAAAGATGTAATAGTGTCTTATATTCATGAACAGTTACACTGTTCCAATGAGTCACAAAATTCATTTGTAAAAAAAAATTATTTCAAAATAAAAAAAAAATAAAAATAATTATTGAATATAGCCAATTCCGGATTGCGGCCGCGCAATTAATTTGTAAAAAAAATTATTTCGAAATAAAAAAATAAAAATAATTATTGAATAGAGCCAATTCCAGATTGCGGCTGCGTAAGCGTGCCAAGTGCTAAATGTGTCTAATAATTGCGTCAAAATTGCACAATCACACGCGGGTATCGTGGGGTGTAGCTCACTTGTCCATTTCTTTCTTTGAAAGACAATACTAGTATTCTAACTAATAAAGTGAATTTGATGTAAGACAGTTGACGCTTAATTATCTTGAAAATTATGGTTGGCAGAAATTAGGAAAATTTTACTAATTCAGGATAAATGATCTCGGATCGCATTCAAATTCAGCCGGTTGAAGAGAAATGGCCGATTCAAAGTCACCGTTTTGCCGTGAGATACGATGAATTTTAGCGTTTCAGAGTCGTTTAGTCACTTTTTAGGCAGTTTTCTGATTTAGGCAATTTTGAATATTTCGATTATTTGTAATATTTCATTCGAATTCTCTTATATTAGCTTAGATATGATTTTGATAATGTTATCTTTAGTGATTATATTCCCTAAAGGAGTCTTATCTCTATATATAGGGCGTTCGCCTTTGTAATAATCATCATGTTATTCAATCAAATTCGAGTATTTTTTGAAATTATTTTCCAAGTTCACTTCTCTTTGCGTCAAAATTGCTCCCTACCTTTTATCCTATGTGAGATGTAAAAAGACAATATTTTGTTTGTTTTAGAAACAAACTTCAACACCAGCATCTTGCATCGTGACAACTCCTCAGTGTTGTTGTGAACTTTCTTTGCTATTGCATGGGGCAAGGGTTGCTATCACTAGATTCGACGAGGTTTGGCCTCGCCAGCTTCAGTCAAGACTCGTCCTCACCCAAGGCCAATGAAGGCTGATCTCATTGAAGGCCAACTAAGGTCAATCTTGAGTGAGGCTCGCCCTCTCTAAATTTGGCATGATCGAGCCTTGCTTGAAGCTGGCCAGGCCGGCCCTTGCTAGACGCCTTCAATGAGGTCGCCCCTAGCTAGATCTCAGCAAGGGTGACCACACCTAAGGCTGGAATAGGGCGATCCTCGCTGGTAATTGCCTTTGGCAAGTTGCAGGCCATCGCCGAGGCCCAACGTCAGAGCTCCCTTGCTAACTCGTCAAGTTGGTCTCGTCTATTTTTCAGAGAAACAATTTAAGGAGAATAATTGTTAATAATTGAGCTCCGATTGGATTAGATATGAGTAGCTAAAATTATATTGTATAAAATGGATCATTGTGGATTAAATGGATCATTTTGAGTCAAACCGATTTCGACCCATTTCAAACCTAACCGATCTCACTTCCACTATTCCATCTGATTTCTTAAATTTAGTAATGTAGCTTCATTTCTTCTCGCTTGTTGAGTCCCAAACTTTGGTAGAACCTGATTTGCAACTTTGTATGGAGATTAATGGATATGATGTGGCTGATTTGTCGATAGATGGTTCTCAATACCGTGAGGTATGCTCGTTGTTTCTACCTTTTACCGATTATTTTACGTCGAATCTCCTAATAAAAAGCCACATTTAATTATATGATGAAATTAGCTACCATTGATTGCTACTTTCCATGTTCGAATTGCATTTAATTAATACTGGACAAACAGGGCCGTTCATCCTAATCCAAACATCAATGAATGAGAAAAGCTTACATGGAAGTCTAACAGTATTGTCAAGTGTTTCTTATCATAGATCAACACATCATCACCGCGTGTTTCGCATAAAGTACTCATTAATTAGAAAATCGTGGGATCAAAAATAGTGTGACCCTTATTGAATTAGTGATGATTTTTTCCTGATGGCGGGAAAGAAGAGCTTTCTTAGAAACTCATTTTACTCTAGTTTTGCTCGAGAGGTCGAATGCAAAATCGATTATTATTATTTAATAAAAGCTTATGTTTACGGCATAAATCACGAGAGAGCACTCTGTCGATCCAGAAGTTCACAATCTATCCTTTGAATGAAGAGCTTCTTCTGTGGAATGTCGTACCCGATATTATGGTACTGTTGTGCGAACACTCCAATTAGAGACAGACCCTGTAGTTTGAGATCCGATTGAACCACCGTCATGCAAAACATGTTTGGCTTTACTTGGAAGAACATGTTGTCGGTGTCGAGGACTAGTTCGGCACCGTCCTCGAAATGGAACGTCACGACCGGAAACTGCTGTAGTTCCTTTTGCACCGTCCCCACATAGCATAAGAACTCCACGTCACGCCCGTATTTTGCCCGACGTAAGCGGGGTTCCAGCAGTCTTCGAACTTCGTTCTGCAGCGGGACATGCCCATCTCCCTTCAGCCATGTCAGTGCTGATCCTGAGTCCAAGACAACTCCGCCCTGTCCGGAAGGCGTTCTTTTGAATGCTTCGGGATCGATCTTTAGCCTTGTCTCTCCGACGCTTATGCCCTGGAGGTTCACGTAATAGTGACCCCCATACACGTCGAGAGTTGTGGGATTTCCTTCGAGCACTGAATCGTCACCTAGGACCAGTTGATTATACTGATACTGCGGGTCATGTATGTCGCCTATGCAGATGGAAAATTTCGAACCCACCTGTTCAATAAGAGATAAGTAAGGATGGTAACTCAGCCCTAATATGCCGGATAGTTGCCCATCGACACTGCCGCTATTCTCATGACCGCACCCGACCGCCGCAATTGGTATTACCATTGTTCCCTCGTCAGATGTCTCGAAAGTCACGTTTTCAGATGCGAGGTTACCGCGCGTGCCGGATCCATCGACGTATGTATAATTATAAGTACAATATTCTTTATCTCTGTCGCACTCCCTTGTCGAAAGAGCACATGCATCGGAGCTGCAACGGATATTGGAATACGATGAGGATTTGGCGGGATCGAAGAGAGGAGGGGATTGTTTGAAGCAGGAGACGCAGCGCACGCACTGAAACCAGAAGAGGTCACTTCCGGTGTCGATAAGTAAGAGCTGTGGCGCCGGTGGGGTGCCAACGGATATCTTCACGAGGAACGCAAGTCCTCTATTATCCGCAATAAGACTGGCACGGAAGGCATAGTCGTGTGGAACGGCAACTCGTTTGCTCAAGGAGCGAACGCGCGCGATTGAACCATTGATGGCGTGTTCAGCTAGATCATACGGGGTGGCGTTTCGATCGTAATACGGAGAGTGAACAGAATTAGGGTGGATGAGTTTCACGGCCAAGCGCGGAGGTTTATTGGGGTTGGTCTTGGAAGCACCATTAGTTAAGCAGGATGATGACGATGATGAGATGATGTTGATCAAACATAGCAGAAGGAAGACATCACAGGGCAATGCCAGTTTAAGAGCCATTTGGGAGATTCCCTCTTCCCTTAAAGGAGGTTGAAATGGTCTTGACCAGAGCAGGCTTGCCTTATATTCGTGTGCTTAATGGAGTTGCAATTAATGCTTGGGTCTTTTTGTGGCAAATTGTTGTTCGGAATAGAGGACCCTAGCATTATTCCTATTTTGTCTCCTTGATATTCATTGCAATTGGCATTAAACTTAGTTGCCCATCCAAATAAGAGCCGGGTTACCAAAAAAATTTCTAAACCTATTATTTACATATCAGTTTAGTTTTAAACATTTTAATTTGATCGCTTTTGACAATTGATAGATGTCGTTCTATAAGCGGCACAACTGGCGCTGATATGAATGATCTTTGCAATTTATAAAATAAGCTCCTAAATTGTTTTTTTTTTTGTTTTTCCTTTCTTTCCTTTTCTTTTTGTTTCACTTTCTATTTCTCTTTGTCAGTCACCGGGCCTTCGGCGATAGCCGGTGGCAAGGGCTAAGATGCTCACCATACACCAATGAGGGTGGCCCTCGCTAGATCTAGCGAGGACAACCCTTGCCCGTGGCCAGCGACCTTCAACAACCATCATTGGGTCTTGGCAATTGGTGGAGAAAAATAGATAAAAAATGAAAATATCAAAAAGCAAAAAAAAAAATTGAAAAAATTGGTAGGAAGGCCGGCGTTGACCGAACTAATATGTCTACTAAAATTAATTGAAAGAATTACATTGACAAATTACCGATTTCGAAATTTATTAATATTCTCCAAAAAATGCACAGTCAATAATCCCGGCAAGAGATTTTTTAGTCCTCACCAACTTAATCTTGTTGCGTAGGATTATATTGGCCAAATTAAACGATTTTAGGCTTTTTTTTTTTTTGGTAATTATGCTCCCACAAACCACCTTTATGATTAGCTTCCAGAAAAAAGAAAAAGAGATTAAAAGTATGCACGTCTGAAAAATATTGTGTGCTTGAATTTCAGGAAATTATGGTAGAAGTTTCTCTGTGAAACGACGTATAACGATGACTCTAATGCGATAGATAGTACATACAATCCTTCGGGACCGTTCAATTCGATGGAGGAGGAGGAAGAAAACCGCAAACTGCACGCATGCCAACTAGGACTTGAACGCCTTCCACATGACACCGCACACGGTTGAAGCTTATCCATGTCATTTAATACGCTTCCTCAGTTTAATCTAATTATTTCTACCATTACTTAGAATAAACAAGGGAAAATTGTCCCCAAAAAAAAATTCTTAGGTATACTGCGTTGGTACCAATTCAATTGTACCACTTTAGTCATAAATATTTTGCATTTGTGACAATTGAGCCCTTGTACCACTTTAGTCATAAACATTTTGCATTTGTGACAATTGAGCTCATCCGGCTAATTTTGGCCGAAAATTGATGAGGTGGATCCCGATTATTCTACGTGGTATGGCCAATGCTGAAGTGGATATTTTTTAAATATATTTTTTTACTTTTAATAAGATTTTTTGGTTTTTTTCTTTGTTTTACATTTTTTATTGAGGGCCGGAGAGGATCGCTGGCCATCTCTTGTCGCCAGCACTGGGCGAATGGGTCGCGGCCCTCGCCGGTTCTGGACGAGTGTCGTGAGACACCGTCGCCGTATTTGGGCTAAGTGAAGGTAATCGGCCCTCAATAAAAATAAAAAATCAAAAATAGTATTTGCATAATAATAAAATATTTAAAAAAACTCCACATCAGTGCAGGACATGCCATGTAGGAAGATTGGTGTCCACATCATCAATTTCCGTTCAAAATTGGCGGATAGAGTAAATGTGTATAAATACAAAAAGTTTAGAACTAAATTGACACAATTAAAATGTTTAAACCTTAACTAACATCAATACAATAGGTTTATAGCTTTTTTGGCACTTTCCCGAAGAAACCGTATCAATGATGAGAAGACGCATCATAGAGTTACCATAACAGTGAATTTCAAAATATTATCCACAATACTTTTTCCTAACTTGATTGATGTTCTTATTAGATTGATGTGCCAATTGCTCAGGGATCAAGCATGAATGGAAAATGTGAATACTTCGAATGACACTGATTTAATCATGTGAAGTTTTACATTGAATGATATTACTATTGAACTCTCTTGCTTTTACATACATTCTGCCATCACTTAGGCATTTTATCGAACAGGTTGAATATTGTTGGGATAATGATCCTATATGCGATACTAGACCGATGCTTCAGTTCATAGCCTCATTCGTGATTGATTTTCACACAAACAAATCTATAGAGCTCGGGCTCTATTTGCTTGTACAGGAGCTGAAAAAGACTGCATTGCAAATTGGGAGAGCAAAAAGGAGAGCCTACCCATATGTCATGTTCGCCGCGCAATGACAGCACAAGAAAATCAGGACTACACGCGATGTCGTGTTCGCTGCAGGATCTCGATGTCCAATCGGGGTCAGACTGGGCGTGGGTGAATCGGGACTGCGATTTAGACAGGCGAATGTGGGATTCAGAAGGATGAATGCGTCAGGATGAATAGGGGAGCCGATTTGACGAAAGTATGACTCAGCTTGAGCGAATTCATTCAATTTGAGTTGAGATTTAACAAATTTGAGCAAGATCTCGGTAAGCTTAGTTAGGGCTCTTCAGTGGGTTAGCGTTCGGTGATTTAGGCAAGAAAAGAGAGAAGCGGCAACGTACAACAACTAGGGATTTTTCTTAATCGATGAAAACAATACCGAAATATCAGTGCCGCTCTATCAATCAGGCCTTGCAGAATGGACGGTGTTAACTAAGCATCCACGTAAGCATTTTCTGAAGTCAGTACACGAAATGAACTCAATTGATAAATTATCAAAAGTTTTAAGACTCAATTAGCAAATTGAAATTTTTACGACTTTCAATATGTTTAAGATATTTTTGACAATTTTCCCAATTCCAGTCTGATGGGGAAGAGAGAAGAGAGACATGAAGGTAAAGGTGGATCTCATACTCAACTGAAGCCAGCGGTGGAAGTACAATCAGATTGTACTTTACTTTGTACGTGTCTTGAGGAGCTTGAGAAAAGCCCATGGGCTATTCAACACTTGATAGAGGATTGCAGAGTAATGTTGGGCCAACTTGAAGATGTCCAGGTGAAATCTTTCCCTCACGACGTCAAAGTGTGGCTGATTGGATTGCCAAGACACGCCGAAGAAACATGCTCTCGTCAAATTGGCTCGTCAATCTTCCCCAACCACTTTGGGGTTTAACTTGCTGCGAATTTTTATCTAATAGCGACTATAATTCTGACTTTGGGTGAATGAAATGCAATTAATTTTCGACCAAAAAAAAAAAAAAGCAATTACGCTGCTGACCGGTAGATCGTACATGTTATCTTGCGTCGATGTTTCTTGCACGTACCAAGTCATGGGATGAAACAAGCATATGAGATTTAATAGCTCTCAAGTCAGGTCCACTTCCCATTTAAATTGAAGGGCTTTTGTAATTGTTGCTCTCCGGAATTTTCGTCAAGGACAATCTTCAGGGTTCCTTTACCTGCTGTCTTCCCTTCTTATGTCTTCTGTTGTGGCTGAGATCCAAAATAAAACCCTAATGAAACACTATCTTCCATTGGTTGTTTCCATCCAACGAGGATGAGCCAATTATATCAATTTCCTATGTTCTAATTAAATCTTAAGATCTGTTTGTATGCTCTTGGTTTCTTGTCAATCATGTTTTATGGTGAATGTTGTTCTCTTAGTTCACTTCCTGAGGAAGGTGACAATGTAGGAAATATACAAGAGTTGAAATTTTGCATGGTTTAAAACAAAAGGAAAAAGAAGTCACTATTCAATGTTGAAGAGCATTTTACAAATCTTGCTAAAAAAAAACAATAATTCTCAGTCGCATGAACATCATTATCATCAACCACTTGTATTTGCTGCTGATTAACCTAATGTTGTTATGCGCTGACACAAATATTTGCGGCGTGTTCATGTCGTTACAAAGACAAGTCCAGTTCTTGCAAGCAACCTGACCAGCATAATGCCTTTTGAATAACACAAATAACTACATTACACAAATGATGCCGAGACAAATGAGCAAGGTCTCAATCAATTGAAAGGTTACGCCGGTCGGGGACAAATAGTTGATACTTCGACAATCTAACCTCTATGCACATGAAAATTTTCCTTTCTGCTGGAGAAAAGTTACAGAAATAGCATATCCCGACCCTCCAACTGTTTTCCACGCCATTGATTTAATTTGGAGATAAGTCACAAAAGAAACGGGAAGATAAAAGAACTTCTGCTCTATAATATGGACTGCTGAAGCCAAACATATTGAAAGAGCATAAATAGCCAAAATCTTTTTACTATATAATAGAGATCGTCACCGGCAAATTTTCATTTTTCACTTGTCTAAGTTTCACATATAACAAACTTGAGAAAAATACACCTACAATGCTTCGTAAACAAGCAATGTACACCAGGAGAACCAGCAGCCATAAATAATGTACAAATGCATATTCTGCGTGTAATCAAATAACAAGTTACAGTGAATCCCAGGCCTCAAACAAACAAATAATTGTGGCCTAAAGGCTCAAAAAACACTATGCAGCTGAACTCATTTGTTGGACAATTCCGAAGAAACGAAGGCAAGGATTCACCCGATGGCATTTACATTACATGGCTTGATTTGCCATGCTGAGCAGGGAAACAAGAGATTCAGCAAGTCACGATTGAACTCCACTGCGTCCTTTGAATACTCGGAGGTCATGATGAGTCACCTATCAATTCTCTCGAGTAGCACTGTTGATTTCCTCCAAATGTCTATCCTCTAAGCATGTCTGGTTACGCCTTCATTTAAAATAGTCCTGCCGAAGAATTGTTATGAAACTAGGGGACGAGCCGTCTTCATCCTTCTGCTTCCAAACTTCGCCATTTCCTTGTATGTACCACGATACTTTTGGAGATAATGGGGTGTATAAATCTGCAAGGCGTTGATGTTATCAAAAACTGCAGTATTAAGCCAATTCAGGGCAGTAGGGCACAAGGATTTCTAATCAACAGACAGCTAGATAAATGATGTTCCATCACCAAGAAAAGGAAATCTAGAAAGAGGCATACTTCTAAAAGAGATTATAGAATCTATTCGTCTGAAAACTGCTGTATATGTCACACTACACACTCTCCAAAGCAAGCATGTATGGTTATCTTCTCAAATAGAAGAAGGCATAGGTAAACCAACCCAAGTTTCCCATTCCAGCCATAAGTAAGATCTGCATGTTTATATGAAAGAAAGCGTAGCCCATTGATTTCTCATTTTGATGGAGGAAAGAAGGCTTTTGTCTTGTAGAGTTTTTGGTTGGCTCCCCAAGAGTAATGGAATACGACCTCCCATTCACAATAAGAGCGCTTTTTTTTATTTTCACATTGTCAATTACACTCCCCATCCACCTTTACAGTCAAGTATACATGACAGGATATGTAAAGAAAGATATGCAAGACACAATGGCCCTATAGAGTAAAATGAAATGTTTCGCTTCATCTGATGAAGAGTAAGCGAGAAAAAGTACATCATATGAAGGAAAATATTAATTGATCATACTTCCAAATGTCCATATCATAAAATAACAACGCCACCAAAGTTCTCCCACAATTTAAGCTACTCAAAATCCGTTGGATTTATTATTTATTATTCTAAAGTGTTAGCAAGTTGAGGTTATTTATGTAAATTGTAGAAGGCCTCACCCTAAGGCTGTAAATACTTCTTTTTATCTCAATAACAATAATTCTCTCTTTTACCAACATGGTATCAGGGCACAACCTTCCTCTGTAAGAGAAGACATACGACCACACCGCCGCCATTAGGGTTCCTTCCCATGCTGCGACAACTACACCAATGCTGCTAAGGTTTCTTCCCTTGCTGCGATCACCAGCAACCGTGCCCACGATGTCCAAGCGATTTCTTTGGTCTCCGCCACTGTTCCCTCGACTTTGTTTCTTCAAGGTGTGTTTTGATCGGTGTTGAGTTGTTTGGTGATGTGATAGTTTGATCATGAGTTGTGATGGTTTGGGTGAGATTCATGTATGTTCGTGGTGTTTTTTGTCTTGTGGTTCCTGAATAGTCGACTATATTCCTAGTAGTTGACTAACAATAAATCTGAAAAGCAAAAGTTTCTTTTGAATCTCACCCTATAGTGCTCTTAGTGGTGCTGTAGTAGTTTGTGGAATTTTATTCTTGGTTTGTGAATCGCCGGTCTACTGTGGGATACTATGTCTTCCTTGGTGGTAATCTTGTGTCATGGAAAAGTAAGAAACAGTTTGTTGTTTCTCATCTAGTGCAAAGGCCGAGTATCATGCTATGGCTAATGTTACAGGTGAACTTCAATGAGTTCATATGCTATTGGCTGAGATTGGACTGGATCATCTACTCTCCATTGTGATAATCAATCCGCTATTCCCATTGTTAGCAATCCAGTGTTTGATGAGCAAACAAAGCATATAAAGGTGGATTGTCACAAAGCATATACAGGTGGATTGTCATTTCGTTTGAGAAAAAGTGAATTGTGGTGATATAGGTTAGTGCACACATGTTTTGAGGAGCGGCTAGCAGATATTTTCACCAAATCTCTCCGACGTGGACGTATTTCATACATTTGTCATAGGTTAGCCTTTTTAATATGTAGGCTCCAACATGTGTTAGGTTTATTATTATTCTACGGTGTTAGCAAGTTGGGGTTATTTATGTAACTATACAAGGCTTAACCTTAAGCCTATAAATACTTTTTTTGATCTCAATAATAATAATTCTCTCTTTTGCGAACAACAAGGTTTAACAAACCTTTTACTATGCGAAGCATATTATAAACCAATACAGACTGAAAAACAAAAATTGAAAAAGATTGATACTTGGAGGTTGCACACTGTGTATGTGTGACTTCTGGAAACTACTGCTTGCTATAAAAGATAGCAGAATCAATAGGAAGCATTAGTCACACAGAGGAGGACAGGAGTACTCTTGTACTGACTAAAACAAGCCTCAACCAGAGCAAATTTTTATTTTTGGTTTAAACTAGCAGCGCCAGCCAAGCGAAAGGGTGTAACAAGCAGGCAGATACATGGCCAGCCCCTTACCCGTTTGGAGAAGGTAGACCCCCAGCACCAATGATTGAGTCTACTTGTCATCAATATCAGTAATTATTAAAATTATTTCAGTAAAATCTAGAAAGAAAGCCTAGCTCAATTTCGAGAAGGGGTGTCATACGTTGAACACGAGACAAGCCTAATTTCTAAAGAGAATAAACCAGGTTGCAGTGGACCCACAAATATTTGCAAATCCAGCCATCCAGTTGACCAAAGCATGTGCTGCGTAATTAAATCATCCTACCATGATCAGGTCCGCATCTCGCAGCTTAAAAGACACAATATGCGAAGACTCACATCAATTAACTTTATACCATTCCAGACACCAAAATAATTCGGATCCTTGACAGTATCCTAAGTTTACCGGAGGTTTACAAACTTAGAATATGCTGCAGTCAGGCTTTCTAGATCCTTATAAAGACGAACGGTCTAATCTGAGGTACGCTGGAGGTTGTTCCAGGTCTTAGAGGCCAAATGTGACAATATCTCACAAAGTAATATTCAAGCTGAAGATCCTGGTGGAACCTCTCAGGTGAGCTGATTGATTTTTCAAGAAAAACCCATCACTGGGAGCTGCAGACTTTGCTGTCCGTTCCTATTTGCTGTATGACTCGAGCATTGCTTCTAAATTTGACGATATGTTGTTTTGAAGTGATATCTAAGATGGAAAAGTTTCTGTTGGATCATTCTGTCAGATGATGGTGAAGGCTTATGATGGTACTAGACTATCTTTTTCTTGGAAATCTATCTGGAAAGCAAAGGTTTCAACTTTGTTGCTTTTGTTTGGTTAAGAAGCTTGTCGGGAATGTATTCACTTTGGATAATCTGAAAAGAGAGGTACAATATTGGACAGGAGGTGCTTCCTTTGCCAAAAGAACAGGAAGAAACTGATACTTATCTCCTTCTACATTGTCCGTGGATGAAAAACTTTTGGACTTCCTCTTAAGCTTCTACTGGATTAAGTGGGGTTATAGTGGGGTCCATAAAGCAGTGGGCTTCGCACCGTATTCAAATCCTTTGCCATAGCATAAAATGGTTTTCTTAAGTTCCTCTTCCTGCTTTTTGGTTGGTGACAAAGAATGTAATAACAGAGCTTTTGAAGGGAGAAAAATCTTCCAATGAAGAACTGATTGGGAATTGGTGCAACGTTTTACGCTTCTGGTACATTGATATGCTATTGGATGTAAATGCTTTGATTGATATTGGGGATCTTATCTTGTAAATGAGCTCTCTTTTGGCATTGAGTTATTTCTATTCATGAGTTGGCACTCCCTTTGTGCCCATTAGTGAACTGTTATCATAAAGAATAAACGTATGCGTGGCCTACGAAGAATCTGCACTGAGAAGTGATGAGATTGAAGGTAAATGAATAATTTGAATCTTATTGGTCTTCCACTACAGGGAGATCTTTGGGGTTCTCAACTTTAAGGGCATCTAACAAATAGCTACAAGGATCTCTAGTGCAAACCCAAGGCTATTGAAAATATCAATAGATCAGTCTCTATTCTAATTCCTAGGATATGCATAAACTTTTAAATTTGAGAATGCAGTTGAAAATGGATGCTTTTTTTGACTACGTAAAATTAATCCATGGTAGAGAAAGTACTCTGCTTAAGTAATTCAGGGCTCTGTTATGGGTGAAAAAGCTCAATTTTTTAGGGGAATAGCACAAAACTGGTAAAATCTTCTCTCCTGAAGTTGTCTATCTTCTAAAGAGTTGGCCAAGATGGACCAGTCGAAAGCAAAATCAAGGGCTACTTAAGAATGAAACAACGCCATAACAATTTCAAATATCCACAACTGAAAGGGAGACACAACCAGATTTGCAGATTGGTGATGGATGATGAAATTCTTGACCGCTAGCAGATATTAGAAGGGGAGTGACAGATTTTTTAGAAGAGCTTTCAGAGAATCTTCTCAAATGTCTTTGCTGGAGGCCGTTGATTTCTCATGCTAATGGGGCAGGGTGTAATCTTCAGGAGTCTACTTTTAGTCAGTTAGAGAAGTGGAGGAGGATGCAGTACAAATTGCAGCGAGGATGCTTTCTCAAGGCATGCCAGAAGACTTTAGGACAAAAATCTCTTCAAGAGGTTCAGAATCTGGAAAATTTTTAGAAAGCCTAGGTACCGTTGGAGATGAAGATACTAGAGAAGTCTCATAAAGGGCTTGATTAAGTTGTGATCCACAGGTTCCTTCAATTGACTGAAGACTGTTCTCATCTAGCCAAATTGGTGAAGGTGCCAATGTCCAACAAGATAGTGGAAAAGTTGTAGTGGAGAATCGAAGTTACATGAGCTGGAAAACTGCACGCAAGCCCTTCTGGGCTGGAGCATTGGAATTAATGACATTTTTTTTGTCCTATCGAGCTCTTCTCTGAAAGTGGTCATGGAGATTTCCCAGGGTGAATACATAATTTGCAGTGGAGGGTCATTTTCAGTAGAAGGGGCGAAAAGCTTTTGAAGAATTAAGCAGGCACTCTACATATCAAATGAGCGAAACAAATAAGTCACTCAAGTGCTTCAATCAGAGTGTGCAAGGCTCGTAAATTCAGGATATGAGGTCCACGTGCCCTTTATCCTGCAAGCAGCACACTCTAAGCCCCATGTCCAAATAATATGGCAAATAGATAACATGATATCTGGATACCTTTTCCGCTTGATTTTTTTTTTTTTGGGAGTCAAGTCCCTATGCATAATGCTAGAAATGAAAAAGATACTCTTTATTCTCTACAATGGTGTTAACTGATTTTTTCTCTTCCTTCTTTCATCTTTTTTAGCTTTCACTCCATTACCGTGTCTGTTTTTTTCACCAATTTAAAACAAATTCCACTAATGATTTGACTCCAATGAGCGACAGCCCTTTTTTCATGGCTTAGAGAGAGAGAGAGAGAGAGAGAGAGAGAGAGAAGTTAGTGCAGCTTCGTGTGGCCTCTTTGCTGGCATAAATATTTTATTGGCATGTATAGCTCTCTATTGAATGTGCTTTATTATCCCCATCTTAGTCATTAGAAAACTATTAAAATACATCTCGTGTGAAAATTAAGTTTGGTCTTTGCTCAATCATCACATTTTTGCAGTGAAGCCCCACATATACCATGGGAAGCGAATGAGGAATAGTCCAACATATCGCAATGATATGAGCAATGTATATCTTTCATGAGGTTCCGATTAACATAGTTGAGATGTATACCTGTAAGTACTGGAGGATCAGGGTCTCTTGTACTATGTAATACAGCCGTCCCCGATAACACGGTGATGAACCCACAAAGCTCTGATGCAATGCTGCTCGCACTTTGACCAGAATAATCCTTCACATTTCATGCATCTAAATTAGAAATCATTTCCTATCTCTTCCCTTTACCAATTAAAGAATCTACAGAACAAAAAAAAAAAAAAATCACCGAGTCATCTTATTTCTATACCTTAAACATTATTGCACTGGCTAAGATTGTAAAAGCTGTGAACATGGCGTAATAAATCGGAGAAACGACAGTTGTGTTGAAAGTATCCAATGCCTGCAGCGATGCCAAGCAATTAGGTAAGATTTTAGAGTACAATGACAATCAAAATTTTCAAACACAATTGTCTATTTGGTAAAAAAGTTTCTTAATTACCCCGGAAACTACTGACTTCAGCAACACAGTCTAGACAATCTTCTGCTGGTTCTTACAATTTTCATTTCTTGGGTATTTTATTAAGGACATTTAGCAGGGTTGATAAAAAGAAAAGGAAAGAGAAAATAGAAACCTCAACAACA
Source organism: Rhodomyrtus tomentosa (assembly GCA_028455895.1). Taxonomy (NCBI): domain Eukaryota; kingdom Viridiplantae; phylum Streptophyta; class Magnoliopsida; order Myrtales; family Myrtaceae; genus Rhodomyrtus; species Rhodomyrtus tomentosa. The sequence goes on along the minus strand of JAPCWY010000002.1, from coordinate 35,961,844 downwards.
ATTTTAAGCGCAAACGTCTAGTTACGCAGGTAAGACAGAGAATATTTCCTGTCCTATATCAGGATAGTGTGTGCGAACAGAGTCATAAACATTCAGGAAGAAAACCGGTCTATAGATACAAGGCATGGAAAGGCAAACGTAAGCAGGCAAGAACATTGGGACAAGGCTACAAACAACCAATGATCCTCGAAATCCCTACTTGAGGACAAAGTTATAGAGTTTCGCCCAAAAAAAAAAAAATAGTTATAGAGAAGCAACTGAATTTCAATCATGTCCTCACTAGGTGTTTTGAAGATTAGGTAGAGGTCCATAATCAATGGAAACAATTCTGACACAATTTGTGCCATCTATGTATACATATTCCAGTATACACAACCAGAAATTGGACAAGCAGAGTTTTAACCTGAAATGCTCTACAGGTATAAGCATGCACACGTGAAAACTACATCAGAAAAACCAATATGGAGAGCTGAGAGTGTACAACGATCGACACGGAGAAAGCTATAACCACTGTTAGATAGGTAAACAGGATTAAAAAGCTCAAGAATACTATGATTAGTCGTCTCCCACCCCAACAGAGGAAAACTAAATGTATTCAAACTAGAATTGTTCCTAAACCACAGAAAAACTTCGAGATAAGATGAACGGAGCAGCCTTCAGACACTTCTGCACCAATAAACTTTATCGAAGTTATAACCATACAAAAAGTTCATACCATGTTTAGATAGTTCAACTGAGTGAGAATACAAGTCACTGCAACCATTGCAAAAATCCAAGTCTGAAAGTACACGGCCTGATTTGAGCCCTCTAAAGTGAGTTCGATTGCAATGCCGATCGCTTTTATACTCATAACCTGAAAGATACCAGGTCTGGATCAATTTAGGAGTTTGTGAAAGTGTTGGGAACTGAAAGATCTAATATGCATCAATCAAGAATAACTTAGTCCGCAATTAATACTCAGAAAATTGAGCTAAGAGGCAACTTTGTTACCGTTAATGATCCGATAGTAGAGCAAATTCCTACGTAAACCAAGATGTTTGTCTGACCATAGCGAGGAGCGCAATATAGAATCAGCACCAATGCTACTGCAACTACTGATGCTGTATACAAAAGGAAAGCTGAAAGCATCAACAAAATCAACTTAATCAGTTGAAGGAAATGGTTAGCATCTAGCACTATAATGAATTTTCCAATCTTCTAGTGACGAACCTGGTTGAGTTGCTAACTCCCATATTTCTTCCACAGAAGTGACAGACAGTTCTTCAGGTGCATGAAGCACGATTATTGTAGAACCCACAATACAAAGAAGACAACCCAATATCCCCATTCTCTGTAGCTTCTCGTTCAACAAGAAATGCGCTAAGACAGCGCTGCCCAACATTATTGAGATATAAACCAAACTTGGTCAAGAAAGTCGACGCATTGCAAACTAATAAAAATGCATGGATAAGAGCCAAACAGTAGAAGCGCACAAGAACACAAAATGTACCTAACAATGATACTCAAAGCGCCTAGTGGAGTTACGAGCACAGCAGGGGCATATATGTATGCTACAAAATTTGCTATTTCTCCCACAACCACTGCCAAATATCAAAAGAACAGTTAAGCAGACACAAAACTTCGTCATTGTATAGAAAAATTTAGAGGACATCATTCATAAAGAGATTCCCATTTTCTTCCATCAGACAATTTAGGAAGGGCGAATCAAATTGATTCCAGAATCGAGGTTAAAGCATAAAGAAAAACTGTCCTAACAAGAACAAAAGGACTTGCAATGTAGCAGAAGCGGAGTAATTAGTGGCTTACTAGTGATCATGCCAATCCACCACAGGGGCTCCAACAAATAACCGTAGCCTCCAACACCTTCAACCAATTTGCAGGTACATTAAGTCATCCAATCAGCCACAACATGAAAATTCACCACATTGACACAGACAAATATCAGAAAAAAGAAGGCATACTCGCGCTAGGCCCATTGACGCCAGCTCGGCGAAGACCCTTCTTCTTGATGATAAAGCTGGAGCCGATGAAGGCACTGGACACCAGTGCCAGTATGAACCCTATCAAATTGCTCGAGTACATCTAATCTATTCACACGCAATTGGATCTGCACATACATGTGTGTCTCTTCCTCTTGCTCTTGACTTCAGTCCCCGAGTAGAACGATCATGGTGCCCAAGGGAAGCTCAGAGAAATCTGATGTGGGTACCACTCAACAGTGTGGGATGAGCTAGACTTTGCTCTGAGAAGGAAACGCAGCAAAGGGTAAAGAATGAACACCACAGCACAAGCTTCCAGTTCTCTTCTGGGTTTCTTTTGATTCTGAAAGAGATTGACAAAACGAGCAATCTTTTTACGATCCTTTCGGGGGGATAGTCTCCTTCTTCGTTGGGTTGAATCGGTTGATGTTTGTTTTGATGAAAGGTGAAAGGGGAGAGGGCAAAAGAGAGGTGGGTCGTTACGGGACTCACCTGCCAGTCCACTTCGGAGGCGTGGTCCTTTTTTTCTGGCTAGCAAAAAAGACAAGGTGGTCTCTCCGATGTCTCCGTCTTCCTGTCCGAATTTTATTGCCCGTAAAAAGTCTCTCTCTCTCTCTCTCTCTCTCTCTCTCTCTGTATATATATATATATATAGCAATATACCAAAATTACCAGTCACTTATCAATCTTGCACCAAATGAGAAGTCACTACGTACACCCAATTTTAATGCTTGCTTATATCAAGTAGCAAGCTTAATAAGATTACCAATCACATAGATTTTAGCGGTTCCTTATAAAAAAAATTACTTAGGGTTTGTTTGACAATAATTATACTCCGAAAAATTAATTCTGATTAGAATCATATTTTATTATTTCTGTTCCATAGATGATTTTTAGAGAATCAAAAATCGTTTAGTAGTTACACAAAATTTTTATTATTGTAACATAAATGTGTTTGATAACTGTACAAAATTTTTATTTTCAAAAACAATCAGGTGGCCAGAAATTTTTTCTTAAAATTTTTCATCTTTTTTTAAATTTTTAAAAAATATATTTTTTATAATAATTTTTTTCACCCATTTTTATGTATTTTATTAATTTTAATTTTTTGCATTTTTTTAAAAAAATTAAATCATTTTTAATTTTTAGCCACCTCTTCTTTATTGTTTTAATTTTGGTTAAAATTTAAAGATTATTTTTATATTTAAATTAATATATATATATTTAAAAATATGTGAATACCATGGAAAAACCCAAACTGGTATACCTATCATAAATTTATCTCAAATTATTTTTTATTACCAAAAATTCCAAACTGGTCCATTTGTGATAAATCTACCCCATATTAATATACATATAATAAATTTACCCTTAATTAGTTTTCGTTAAATTTAATCGTCAAATTGCTAAGTTAGATGTATGTGACAGTTCATTCGTGTACCAATTTAAAAATTTTATCCTCTATCTATCACAGGTTTATCAAATTTAAATTTTTCGTATTAATTCAATTTAAAAGTAGATAAATTTATCACATGTGTACCAGCTTGAGGTTTTTCTTGGTCGAAAAAATTAGTATTGAGTAAATTTATCACAAATGTATCAGTTTAGAGTTTGGTCAAAAAATAATTTTGGGTAAATTTATCACAAGTGTACTAATTTGAAGTTTTTCATGGTCAGTAAAATAGTTTGGATTAAATTTATCACTTGTATACCAGTTTGAGGTCTTCCATGATATTAATCCTTAAAAAAAAAATTAGTTGTTAGTAAATTTTCAAATCTAATTTTAATTTTTCTTAAAGTTTAGAGGTCAATGTGGAAGTCCACGTGGACTTGATCTTTTTAAAAGAAGAGAGACTTTGTTCTTTTTTTATATTCTTTTTTCAAGAATAGCTCTTTTTAATTATCGTTTTTGCTTCAAAACTGTCCTCGAGAATAGAATCAGAATAATTTACATTACCAAACATGTTTTTGATCCTTTTTTGTTCCAAAAAGCATAATCAAAGAATCAGAATCGTTGCAAAATAGACCTTAAGTGTGTGCAACGTCATTTTGCTATATAGAAAAAATACCGACCAAATATGAATGTCACAAGTAAATAAAAGGTTACTGATCACATTACACATGTTACTCTTCTGTATGAACACTTAAAGAAAATTTCGTATTAAATTAAAATTGGGATGAGAGCACCACAAATGCCATAACTTTCGTACTACGGTCACTTGAGTGCCTTAATCTTTATTTTTTTTTCGATCACTTGAGTACCATAAATTTTTTTTATAAAAGTTCACTAGTAAAAGAAAAGTTATGATACTTGTGTTGTGCGTGTCCCAAATTAAAATCACTAATCATAGAGGGATATCACTAGTAAAAGAAAAGTCACTAACCAACTGCTTCTGATTTGCTACTTTCCTATATTAAAACGCTACAAAGCACATTCAAAATTATTTCAACAAGAAATGTACATTTACGGCTATTAAAGTAACTCCACTTTTGTAATTTTCTAGAGATTATTCAGCGGTTTCTTAACTTAAAAGTGATGTAAATTCTCCGAAATAGGTAAAAGATGATGATTGGCAACTAGCGTCTGGCGTAGCTTGTTGGCGCTTTTGGAAATGGAGAAACAAAAGACTATTTCAAACGGGCTTTCCCTCTTCGACGGCACTCCTGTCCTATGAACTCGATCGGGGGATATGTCAAGGACATCCTTTAGGAGCCGAGGCAGATGTACAGGTGGAGTCTACCAGTGGAACCAGTGAGAGAGCCAAGACCCCAGTAGCCAATGATACATGTCCTTTACCCCCACTTGTTGTAGACTCTGTCTTTTTCTTGTCATGCAAATCTTTCCACAAATTGGGGTACCCATGCAACTTAAAGCAAGTCTCCTTGGTATGTTTTAGATTCCTACAATGGGTACATCCCCTTGTTGGTTGTAACTTGTGTTTGGAACCTGTATTAGACTTGCCACCTAGAGATGTCAACTGTAAAGTTCTTAGTTTTGAGATGCCATCAAGAGACCGTGGCCCCATCCTTCCCCCACGAGATACCATTGCAGCAATGGAGGATAGACATCCACATTTGTCAACATCACAGTTTGACTAATGTCCTCTCGTCACACCCATGCGTAAGCTTGTTCCACAAGAAAACGGTTTTATCTGTAACACATCAGCCCTAACATTGTCAAGACCATCGAGAAAGGTGTAGACACGATCTTCTTGAAGAGTTATGTTGTAACGCTAAATATCAGCATCATACAACATGGGATTAGGACAGCAAAAATCAATTTCCCGCTAGAGTCCTAAAAGGTCATTTTAGTACTTTTCGATAGAACCTCCTGCTTATTTTAGCCGAGCAACTCGGCACTTCAAATCATACACTCGAGAAGCATCAATGCTGTCAAATATGTGTTAGACATTGAATCCCAAATCATTTTTTGCAGTTGGAAATTAGATGAAATTGCCAATCAACGCCAGATCGGTGGAATTGGTCAACTGTACTTTCACTGTCAAGTATTTGATTTTCCACTTTCGAAACTGAGGGTCTGTAGGTGAAGGCTCCGGGTGGTCTCCGTTAATGTATCCCAATTTATATTTGGCAAGGATATACATCTCCACCACTTGGGACCATATACCATAATTAGTTTCATCTAGTTTGATTTCAATTTGTGAAGCGGATAAATTACTGTGTGGTGTCGGATTTTGGGTCTGATTTTGGATGAGGGCCTGAGTCAATCTCGATGTCAAATTCTCAAGAAGTTCTTATGTCTATTTTTGGGGAATCCCTACTCTATTAGAAGTTGGATCGACCGTTGGTTTGCGTTTATGCAATAATCAAGGATAGCAGTTGATGTCGTGGACAAATCTACTTTGTCACGGATGGGTCGGTGCAGCGACGATTCTAGTCACGGCGTGTCTGTGCAGCAGCGATGCAGGCCGCAACAGGTCTAGTCTGAGTCGTAATTGCGTCGATCAGATTTGGCACAATGGATTGGTGCAGCGACAAAATCGGCCAGTGCGAGACGACAGCGGGACCACCGTAATTGGGGATTAGCGTACAGTACTCACAAGGATCAAACCTAGGCTCTGATACCATGAATAAACACATGTGATTGTAGGGAAAATTTATCCATTAACCTTTCAATTTACAAAACTTTGTATAAATATACAACAAAGGACATCAACCCTAGGACTCTTCCTTTTTATGAAATAAAATAAACAGAGGACAAAATAGAAAGTAAACATTACAAATTCCTAAATTAGCTCTAATTTACGGCTCATGTTAATAGTTGTATTCGAGCCTTGGGGAAGAGTATCAGCATTTGATGGCTTCATGAGGAATGGCGAGCTTGTGATGGACATAGATGATGAAGAACGACTTTCTTGGAGTCCAATTACGGGCCAATACACAGACACAAATCTTCTGTGGACGGAATGCGATTTCGTCATTGTGGTAGAGAGCCTCGTTTCGCTTGAGAGATGACTCGGTTGCTGCCACATTTACATGTAAGACAAATTGATTCTGCTTGCAAAAGAATGGAAAGAGACGTTTGAAATTAGAAAAAAAATGATCTTATACACATCCGTTCCGACAGCAAAATGGCGGGCAGAAGAAGTGAGATGGCGGCCATCTGCACTTGGTACTTCTTGGCTATGGTCATTTTGATGTCCATTGAATTCAAGGGGTTCGATCTTTTAAATGGAAGATCTCATCAGTTACAAATAGGGTTGCATCAGAAAACCTTTTCACGAGGAAAAGCTAATAAGATTGCGTTTTCCATTGTCTTGCACAAATAAATGAAAGAATCCCGATTCCAAAGCGCTTCATTCATATTTCATGGTATTGATCTTGCCATTAATTTGCTGTTCAAGAGCTGACATTTAGCTTGATACGAACACAAGAACATGCACTTTGACCTTTGATCAAACAAAAGAACATTCTTTTTCTCAACTCGAATAATCTTGTTTGCACGGTTTTTGTGCTTTTCTAGTGAACATTCATTTGAATTATCCAACAAAGAGTCGAGCAAATTCAGCAACAAGCTCGAAATTGCCTCGAATCACTAGCACAGCAATTCAAATTCAATTTCCTAATAACCAACTCTGGTTCATTCAACAGAAAACCGTCTGTACACTAAAATATATCAGATTGCACAATATACATTGAATTTTCACTAGAAAGAATCTAGTAAAGCAATTGCCTGACTATTTGCCACTCATTTTCTGCATAAACACCCTGTCCTGCTATGAGAGCTTTCCACATGCGCGAACCTTTGCTTGAGGAGAGAGTTCATTCGCCTGCTTCTGATAGAATTCATCTTCCAAGAATCCTGCCCCTTTTCCAGCGTCTTCAGTATTTGGGAAAATACCACCATAAACCCTAAATTATGCCCACTATGGCACGTTTACTCTAAACTTTTTTTTTTAACGTCAAAAACCCTAAATTATACCCATTGTGACACATTTACCCTAAAATTTTCATTGTGACACTAAAAATCCTGAACTTGTATCATTGTGACATATTAATTTTCTATAGAAAATTAATCAAGTCTACATATGGCGAGCTTAAGAAGGGAGTTGCTTGCACTCATCCGTTCATTTCTGTTAGGATGTGCACGTGTGAGTTGTGTTAGAAGAGTCCCACATTGGAGAATTAATGTGGTGTTGAGCACTTAATATATCCAATTTGGCTCATAACTCATTAGTTTAAGCTTTTGAGTTAAGATGGGTTTGACTGGATATGTTAACGGGCTCGAACATGAGCTTCCTCTTGGTGATCTCCTCGACACCCCCCATCAAATGGTATCAGAGCCGATGGTTGATGTCCCCCATGCGGTTGTTGAGCGGGCCCAAAAGTAGATTTCATGGTTATGAAGTTGAGCTATTCAACTTGAGATAAGTTGATGCAGAAGTATACCTGAAGCATGTGAGGGGGAGATTGTTAGGATGTGCACGTGGTATTGAGTACTTAATATATCCAATTTGGCCCATAACTTATTAGCTTAAGCTTTTGAGTTAAGATGGGTTTGACTGTATATGTTGACGGGCTCGGACATGGGCTCTCTTTGGTGATCTCCCCACAAGAAGGTATTGGACTTATGCAGCACACTCCCATCAATTTCAACCCTCGAGTCAAATGAGCCCTAGCATACTCAATTGGTCACCATGACCATGATGACCTCGAATTTGAACCATAGCAGGTTGTTCGCTATCAAAATTGATTTGGAGCAAGAGCCTACAATAGATAGGAATGGAGCTTCATCTCTTTAATTTTCCGGATGCTTAACCGCCGTATTAGGCAAGGCGATCCCCCTTGAAATTTTCTTAGTAATCCCATTGAGGACAAGTGCAGTGTGGGGCACTTGGATTCCCTTGAAACTTGGAAGGGCCTGCATGAATTCAGTCATAGTCTGCTTCGCAGATGATTTGTTCCTCTTCTGCAAAGTCGACATAGATGTTTGCATATTCCCAAAAGAGATTCTCTTTTCCAAGGATTCCGAACCGGATAACATGGAGAACTTCCTCCTTGTTCAAAATACTGAAGGTAAGTACCAGCAAATACCCTAAACTATGCTTATCGTAACACATTTATCAAGTTCAGGATTTTTAGTGTCACAATGAAATGTTCAGGGTAAACATATCAGGATGAGTATAGTTTAGAGTTTTTGATGCACAAAGAAAAGTTCAGGGAATATGAGCCATCGAATTCCGCGGACAAATCGCATGGATGTTTGGTTGTAGTCAATTATCTATGACCCAAGCTGTGCTTCCATTTTCGACCTGATTCCAACTCTTAGGTCTCATTCCAGAAAATTCACATAGAAAATCACCATTTTTAACCCTAAACGTGTTTCCATAAATGTGTTACGATGAGCATAGTTTAGGTTATTTGCTGGTACTTACTTTCAGTATTTTGAACATGGAGTAAGTTCTCCATGTTAAAAAACACAATTACCATGTCAACACCATGTGGACTGACTTCTTTTTTTTAAAAAAAAAATTCACATAATATTAAAAAATTAATAAATGTATTGTTTGATAAAAATTGACATTTTAGTGATCATTTTTGGCTGAAATTGACACTTAGTTGATCGTTTTTTTTCGATTTGATACTTAAGTGATCTAAAAAATATTGATACTAAAATGAGCGTCGTACACAAATATTGACACTTTAGGTGTACTTTTACCCAAAATTATGCAAATGAATGTGCTTTTGGAATATTACACGTTAAAAGATATGCAGGATGTAAACATCGAGTTTCCTTGTAAACGATGATGGAACACGACATCAATCAATAACTCGCGCCGATCAAAAACCGGCATGCAGCAGCAGCTTCTTAGACAGATGATTCTGGCAGAACCAACAGCAAGACACATTGACCAGCGGAACATCGAATGCGGTGATGTAATGAGAAACAAACACAATAGATGTGGTGAGAATGTGCTTTATGTTATTTCCATTAATTAAAGAAACACATGTATCCCCACCGTCTCGTATTCGCCGCCTCTTCGCTACCTCGTAGTTGTAAGTTGTAACTTGTTACTGAGCTGTTCGGCTTGACCATGACAAAATCGTGCAACGTCACGAGGCAAACAGAGACGTTAAAAGGGAATTGCGACGGCCGGCCGGCCGGCCTGCCGGGGCCTGCTGCGAATGCTTTCCAGCTTTCTACTCCCAGTCCATGTTTCGCTCTTCTTCTCAACCCCTAACCATGAGCTCCTCCGACGGCTCGAAGCTCCCTCAAGACGTCGTCATCGAGATCCTGAAGCGATTGCCGGTGGAATCTCTGCTCCGATGCAGGTGCGTTTCCCGATCATGGCGCTCCACCATTGACGACTCTCGCTTCGTGGCCCTCCACTTGAACCACTCCGCTCGCGATTCCTCCAATTGGTATCTCGTCTGTCTACATTTGTGGTATCCTGTCCAGAGGCTGTGCTCTCTGTTTTCCAACGAGTCTCTTACCCTGCCTTCCAAGTCAGAAATCGAAGTTCCGTTCATTACCCCTCCCGACTGTTACGTTATTGTCGGTTCGTGTAATGGTTTGATCTGCATCACAGAAATTGCCATAAGTGGCTTTGGTAAGAGGAACACCATGTTTGTGTGGAATTTGTTTACCAGAAAGCACAAGGCGGTTCTACCGGGCCATCAATCTCTTTCCGCGGTGACAAGTTTTGTAGTTCGAGGATTTGGCTTCGACGCTAGGTCGAATGACTATAAGATCGTGAGGATCCTCTGTTTTCCAAATAGTGGGAGAAAGCCAGAAGTCGAGATTTATTCACTCCGTGCAGATTCCTGGAGAAGTTGGCAGTGTGAGGTTCCTGCTTTCCGCTGTTTCGGCCGGAAGGGGATTTTCTTGAATGGGAATCTGCACTGGTTTGCTTCCAAGGTGGACGATCTGTGGGAGGGGGGTGCATTCGGATACATAGTCGTGTTCGATGTTGCAGGTGAGGTGTTCGATGAAATGGCTCTGCCGGAAGAGATTTCTGGCTTAGGCACTGAAGATTTAAAAATTGCTGTGGCAGTACTAAATGATATGCTAGCTATGTTCATTAGTTTCATGGATCCTCAACAGCACTTCATTTGTTCTGTTTGGGTTATGAGGGAGTACGGCGCATCTGAGTCTTGGACTAAGCTGTATTCTTTTCGGGCTTGGGGCGCAGTGTCAAGATTTGATGGCTTCATGAGGAATGGCGAGCTTCTGATGGAAATAGATTATGGAGGCCTAGTTTCTTGGAATCCAATCACGGGTCAATACACAAATCTTCCACAACCAACACATTGCGATTTCATCGATGCCGTAGAGAGCCTTGTTTCGCTTTAGAGATGACTTGGTTGCTGCCGCATTTATTGGTAAGACGGATTTATTCTACTTGCAGAAGAATGGAAAGAAACATCTGAATCCAGAAGAAATGATCTTGTACACATGCGCTCTGGCAACAAAATGACGCTCAAAAGAAGTGAGGTGGCGCCATCTCCTTTTGGTACTTCTTGCAAGCTTTAGCATGCATATTTATTTTCACATTTTGAGCTTTTCTTTAGACCAGGCAAAGTGTGCGTTCTCTTTACAATTTGCACCCGGAAGAACTCTGCATTTCAGTAGCCCAAATAAAAACCAATCTAATCTGATTTTGCCGAGAAACCCCCCTCCCCCTCCCCCTCCCCCCGGGACCACGTGTGCGTATGCGTAGTCATGAGCTCTGAGTTTCCTAACAAGTGATGGAGGGGCGAAGGGATGGATTGAGATGGCTGGAGCTAGCGTCAAAAGCCATTGGAAATCAACGGGGTTTTGGCTTTTATCCTCCATTTCTAATAAAGATAAGCCTTGTTGTGAGCAGAGCGATGGTGGTTTTAACTATGTAGTATGGACGCTCTCGGGAAGGCTTCGTATCCGACGCATGTTAATGTCTAACATGCTCGGACACGTGGCCAACACGTCGAACATACTGCCGACACACTTGGACACGCTGAACATGTCGCCGACACGCTCGGACACGCGGTCAATGCGCCGAATATGCCACCGACACGCCATTTCTGACATAATGGGTCAATTTGAAAATTTTCAATACTTTAGGGGTAAGACTTCTCTCTCATGAAGCCGTACTCATCCTCTTTTTTTCTAAGTTTTATGGATTATTGGAATGAAATGCAGTTGGATTTGTCAATTTGAGATGATATGAACATATGGTGGATTAGGGCGCGTATGAATGTCATTTTGTTTCTTTATTTTTTTCTTTTTTTTGGTCCGAGAAATAGGTTTGAAACAGAAATTCATTTGGCAACGCAATAGCATTGTTCTATTCCTGGGCCAAACTTTTGACTTAGAAATAGATTTTAGAAGAGAAATGAGAAGTTATAAAACTTTTTGTTTCAGAAACAAAAAGTTGAAACAATTTGCTCATTCTTCCTCCCTCGTCACAACTGGCCACACCCACCACCGCAGACCGCCCGCTGGCGGCCGGTCCGCCCGCCTGCAACCTTTGGCGCCCCGTTGGTCGCCGCCGCCGCCGCCGCCACCGGTGGTCACCAGTGACTGCCGTCGAAAATAAGGTAGGAAAGAGAAATTTTATGTTATTATCAAATGAATTTCTGTTTCGGAAATAGAAAAATTATATCGTTATCAAACACGATTTTTGGTTGATAAACTCGTCTAAGAAATTGAAATGAAAAAATCTATTTCCTGCCAGAAATAGAGCCATGAAACAGAATGACATTCATGTGCGCCCTTAATGTTTTTGATGTAAATTCATTATAGGCTTTTATACATTTATTTGTGGATTTGAATCGAATTAATTTGATTGAAATAATCATAAGAATGATAATTTATCATGTACGTATATGAAAATATAAATTTAATATTCAATGTGCCTTAACATGTCATAATTCTTAATTTTTTTAGAAATGACATGAAGGAATAGATGAAGCATGAGACGAGAAGGAAATGGAAAAACAAAGCATGCAATATGTTGGGACAAATCTAAATAAAACCTCTACATACTGCAAATGAACACAAATACATACAAACGTGCACACATAGGGAAAATAATCTGTTTGATATAATTACTTAGAATAATTTTTGACTGGGATAGTAAAACATATTCAACATCAACAACAATTTTATCCCAAACTAGTTGGGGTCGGCAGTCGATGAATCCAAAAAAGAAAAATAGAATATAACAAAAATAAAAAGCAAATATCAATTGAAGAAAAAAGAATAAAATATAAATAAAAATAGGAAAAAAGTGACTAAGGACTAAAAATGTCAATTTGGAACATAAGAAATTTACCTCTCTCTAATACTAATAACTTCCCTCCACGTCATCCTGTAACATACCACACGCCAATCTATTTCCCACATCCTTAAATCTTGTTTTACTAATTCCCACCATGTTAGTTTCTGTTGAACTCTTACTTTCTTCGTGTCATGCTCTCAATAATAAACTTCTGTTCTTATTGGAGCATTTAGGGGTCTTCGAAGAACATGCCCTAGCCATGTCAGTGTATGTTCTCTCATCTTTTTTGCCACTGGTTCTATTCTAACTTTATGTTGGATATCTTTATTTATTATATTATCCATCCTTGTATGCCCACACATCCACCTTAACATTCTCATTTTCGTAACTCACATTTTATGCTCACGTTGCGTATGTGCTAGCCAACATTCAGCTCCGTATGGCAAAAAATTACCGGTTTTACTGTTGTTCTATAAAATTTTCCTTTTAGCTTAAGCAGGATTTTGCGATCACAAAAAAAAAAAACCTGAAGCACTGCGCTATTTCATCCAACATGCTCTTATTATATGGCTTACATCCTCATCAATCTTTTCCCTCTTTTGCAATATTGATCCTAGATATCTAAAAGCATATTTCTTGAACACCTCCTGTCCAAGTATATTCACCGATTCTTGATCTCCTCCTTCGCCGTGTCGAACTCACACTTCATGTATTCAGTCTTATTTCGACTTAACATAAATCCATTGGCCTCCAATGTACTTCTCTATAATTCTAATTTAGCATCAACCCCAGCCCCGATTCCATCAATAAACACAACATTATCTACAAAAAGCACACACTAAGGCACCTCATCTTGGATATCTTTTGTTAACTCATTCATAACTAGGGCAAAAAGATAAGGACTCAAAATAGAGATTTGATGTAAGCCTACTGTGATCGAAAAATAATTCGATGTGCCATTACAAGCTTTCGCACATGTAGTAGCACCATCATACATATCCTTGATTACCTATACATACTTTGAATGGACATTTTTCTTCTCCATAACCCACCACAGAACATTTCTAGGAATCCTATCGTACGCATTCTTAAAATCAATAAAAATCATATGTAGATCTTTCTTCTTTTCTCAATATATCTCCATCAATTGTCGTATCAAGAATATAGCCTCCATGGTAGATCTTTTCGGCATAAATCCAAACTAATTTGCAGTAATTTTGGTCTCTATTCTCAAACGATGCTCAATAACTTTTTCCCATAGCTCCATTGTATGGCTCATAAGTTTAATACCTCTTTAGTTAGAACAATTTTGTATACCCCTTTTATTCTTGTAGATAGGCACAATCAGACTCTTCCTCCATTCATCAAGCATATTATTAGTATACAAAATCTTGTTAAAAAGACTAGTCAACCAACTTACTTCCATAGCCCTTAAATTTCTCCACACTTCAATAGGGACCCCATCAGGCTCCAAGGATTTACTAGCAGTATTCATCTTCTTTAATGCCTCCTTAACCCCATTCGCTTTAATCTTATGTACAAATCTTCTGTTTAAATCATCATAAGTGTCATCCAAATCTACCTCATTTTTATCACTCTCTCCATTAAAAAGCTTGTTAAAATAGATCATCTATCTTTCCTTAACTTATGTATCCCTCACTAGATTCTGATTGTCCTCCTTGATACACTTATCTGGGTCAAGTCTTTACTCTTCTTGTCCCTTATCTTTGCAAGTCTATAGATACATTTTTCTCCCTATTTGCTCTCAAGTTTTTCGTACATATCGGAGAAAACCTTGCCTTTAACCTCTCACACAACTTTCTTGGCATTTTTTCTCGCCAATCTAAATTTTTGTAAGTTCTCATCATTAGGACATTTATGCAAATATCTGAAGCACTCATTCTTCTGTTTAATTGCCTCTTGCACCTCTTCATTTCATCACCAAGTTTCCTTTGTTTGTTGTCAATTCCCCTTACTTTCTCTTAGTATCTCTCTTGCCACTGTCTAGATGCAGTTGGATATTTCGTTCCACATCATATTTAATTCTCCCTCTATTTGCCACGATCCTTTCTAGAGCATCCTTTCCTTGAAAGCTGTTTGTTTTATCTCATTCAACCTCCACCATCTTATTCTGAGATTCTGAGCACTTCTCTGCACTTTCTCTACTTTGTTATATCGAATCTTTAAGACCACCAACTTATGTTGTATAACTACACATTCTCCATGATAGACTTTGCAATCTACATACGAGGCTTTGTCCTCTTCTCTAGCTAGAAATAAATCAATTTGGCTATAATTTTGACCGCTGAGAAAAGTGATTAGATGCGACTCTTTTTCTGAAGTAGGTATTTGTCAACATCAAATTATAAGCTAATACGACGCTCAAGATGTCTTCGCCAGCCTCAATTCTAATCCCATAACCAAAACCGCCATGGATTCTGTCAAAGCCTACAATACTTTGACCAACATGTCTATTTACGTCTCCTCCTATGAATACCTTCTTCTCGCGTAGTATACCTTTAAAATTTCCTCCAAATCTTTCCAAAATCTATTCTTACCAAATTCTTACAGTCCAACTTGGGGGGCATACATACTAAGAATGTTCAAAATCAAATCTCCCACTACTAGTTTGACCAAAATAATCTTATTGCTTGTTCTTTTAACATCCACAATTCTATCTCTGAATTTTTTATCGATCAAAATCTCAACTCCATTTCTACCTCTTATTGTGCCTATGTACCATAGCTTGAATCCAGTGTCTTTTATCTCCTTAGCCTTTTCTCCTACCCATTTAGTTTCCTAAAGGCAAGCAATATTCACTCTCCTTCTTGTAAATATGTTTGCTAACTCCCTCAACTTACCCATTAAGATTCATATGTTCCAACTTACCAATCTAATCCTTACTCCCTGGGTATCTCTTACCCCTCGCATTCGCCCATAAAAGTGTAAGGATCCTTGCTTTCTTTTCACCATATCCGGGCACCGATGTGGCGTATTACTCCAGGAATGATGGCCCAAGGCTAGCTTCTTTACCAATCGCATTCAACTATCTTGGTGCAAAGACCCTTGCATATTTATCACTATACCTGGGCGCCAATGCAACGCGTCACTAAGAAGTATACGCTCTAACGAAAATTCATATGGGTTCATCTCATAAAAAGGTTAGCTCATTTTTTATAATCGACTCGCTAGGTCTGACGCAACCCTCCTCTTTTTACCCTGGCTTGGGATGGGGCTATGCAAAAAGATGCATAGGCGGAGTTTGGGATAGTAAAAATTATTGACACAAAAAAAAGTCAAAGGTGCAATTTTTTCCTTCATCTTGGTTGTATTGACTATCGTCCCATTGAACAAGGGTTGCCCTCGTGGTCAATTGTATTAGGCATGCTTGTGGTTCGGCTTGGACTATATTTCAACTCAAACCAGACATTTTAATTTAGAGAAACTTCATTTGACTCCAAGCTGATAAAAATATGGCCAGTCAACCTCAATGAGATCCCTTTTTTTACCAAAAAAAATACGTGTATGGTTCTATTTTTGGCTAAAGCAGGGAGGATTGCAAATTGTTTACAGCAGTCTTACAACTAAACGTGAATGGAAATATTGTCTCTTTAATCATTTGTACCAGCAAAAAGAAAATTTTCTTTTCTTAAATATTAGAGAAAATTTCAAATAAGGGCCTTGAAGTGCCCTCTTTGTTTCAAAGAAGGGATATGGTCGACATTTTTTTTTCTTTTCGTCTTTTCTTTTATCCTTGTTTTTTTCCTTTGTTTTTTTCCCCTTGGTTTGGCCAGCCACAAAGACAAAAAGAAAAGACAAAGCGAAAGCAAGGGAAAAAAAAACAAATTGAAAAAAAAAGGGAAGAAAAGAAGAAAAATAACAAAGAGGGCACCGATTAGCATTTTGCCTTGTCGATGGTATTTGTATATTTGTGGCAGCCGTTTTTGGATTTTGGGCATTTTGCCTTGTCGTTGGATTTTGGCTTATGTTCTTCTGCTATTTGGCGCTAATTTGATCACCGTTGGGTGCTATTTGATCACTGTTTGGGCACCGATTAGCAGCAACAATGGCAGGAGATGATCCACAAAAGAAGGTAATCACACTCGGTTCTGAAACAGTGCCTGCTGCGAATTCTGTGGAGTCTAATAGTATTGAGGGTGTTGTCTCTTTTCCAACGAGACTCTGCGATGAAAAGTTGAAAGGAGTCCTGAATTTTCAAAAATGGCGAAAGACTATTCTTGTCTGTTTAAAAGGTATGGGTAAGGCGAAATACTTGAGTGATTTGCCTCCTAGTTCTACCGACCCTAATTATTTGAGTTGGGAGATTGAAGAGAATCGTTTCTTCAGACTTATCTTAAATTCCATGGATCGCAAAGTTAAGAATATGATTGCTAATTGTCAAACGACTCGAGATGCTTGGAATCGTTTGACTATGTTATATTCAAATACCAACAACAAGTCTCGTGTGTGCGATGTGTTGAAGAAATTATTTCAACTTAATCAGGAGGAGCGATCTATTCAAGAGTTCTATGCTGAGTTTTAGGCTCTGTTTGATGAACTTGATTTATTGTGGCCGATTCCAACTACTCCTGATGAGATGATTGCGCAAAGGGAGCAACTCGGCTAAGTAATAAAAGAGTGTCAGCTCCATTTGAATTAGTCCATTCAGACATATGGGGTCTTTGTCCTGCCAAGTCAAAACTTGTCTTCAAGTATTATGTAACTTTTATTGATGACCATTCACGGATGACATGGATCTATTTAATGAAAAATCGTTCTGAGGTGTTCCACGTTTTTTGTGAATTTTATGCTGAAGTTCACACTCAATTCTCCACTTCTATCAAATATTTGCGCAATGATAATGGCCGGGAATATTTATCATCTCAATTCATGTCGTTTCTTTCCCATAATGGCATTGTCCATCAAACTTCTTGCCCTGATACACCTCAACAAAATGGTGTAGCAGAACGAAAGAATATGCATCTGTTAGAGGTTGCTCGTGCTCTCTTGTTTTAGCACAATGTTCCTAAGTCATTCTGGGCAAATGCAGTTTTGACCACTTGTTATCTTATTAATCATCTTCCCTATGTCATTCTTAATGGAGAAATCCCCTTTCGCGTGTTGTTCCCTACTAAATCTTTATTTCCTCTCTTTCCCCTCTTTCCCAAGATTTTCGGGTGCGTGTGTTTTGTTCGTGATACACGACCTCAGATTTCTAAACTCGATCCCAAGTCTCTTCGTTGTATATTTCTAGGTTATGCTTGACATCAGAAAGGTTACCGTTGTTTTTCTCCTGATTTAGGTCATTACATTGTCTCTGCAGATGTCACCTTTCATGAGTCTCAGTCTTATGGCACCAAGAATGATTCCCCATCTACTTTTTTGGAGGAAGTCCTAGTCCATCGTCCTTTGTCCTTGCCGGGGCTCCAAAGTAATCCCTAGAAAACTTCTTCGTCACAAATCCAACAACCATGGAATCTCTAAAGCAATGTAATGTCATCTTCACGAAGCAAGCGGAAGCGCAAGGTCATTATAACTAACAATCTGGCAAACATAATTTAAGCATAAACTGGTCATCTCCAGGGTGGCTTAAGATGGGAAAAAAGAAATAGTGAGGACTTACACAAAATGAACTTCATTTTGTTTAGTCTTTATCTCAATTTGATATATTTTCAAATTGAACCTCTTCTATATTCTGCTTTTTTCCCTATATTTTTGTCGCATTAAGATATCTACTAAATTTCATTTGCATTCCAATTAGAATCATAGGTTTGGATCCAAGCATGTGTAATTTTTTCGTATAAACTTTTCAAGATGTACTTCTGATGAAAAGATGGAATTCACCCATTAGAGATAAAATTACCAAAAAAGTACTAAACTTATTACAATTGTGTCAATTCAGTCCTAAACATTTTGTAATTGTGTCAATTCAGTTCATCTCGCGAATTTTGACCGGCCGGTGCTGACGTATTTCAATATTTTTTTGAATTTCCTAATAATTTAATATATTTCTTGATATTTTTAATTTCTTGATTTTGTTCTTTTCTTTTTTTTCTCCTCCCCTGTTCGTCCTCCCTCCTATCTTCTTCCTCCGCTCCGGCGACCGGCATGGCTGGGCAAGGTCGAGCCTTGCAGTGGCCTGGCGAGGCTCGCCTCGCCAGCCCAAATCTGGGCGAGAATGGGGCCAGCCATGAGAGGGTCAAGATTTACCAGCTCCTCTTGCTGCGACGCTTTGGATGAGAGTGAGGCCATTAATGAGAGGACATTAACATCAACAAGGGAGGAAGAAGCTCCATGAGCTTCAAAATGGGACAGCTCTGTTGCACTTCTCCAATCCCCTCCCACCAGTCGAAGTTATCTGTCCTAATCAAAGTTGATATGGAAATTGGCATTTGATTGAGGAAATGAGACGTTGATTTTGCTGACCCCCGTGGAGTCTTTTACCCACTAATCCAACTAATTGCACTTCCGTAATCCTTGCGATCTTGACCATTTTACTCTGACTTCAGGACCTCCCATTCCAACAAGCTCCAGTTCGCTCCTGTTTCAAGCTCAGCTCCAATCAAATATATTTTCTGACAAATGACAAGGGATGACTCGCTGTCTCTCTGTTTCTCTCTATATCTATGTCTGCATGTGTTTCATCACTTTTTGCGGATTAGATCTCTTATGTCTTTGCCCAGATCTGGCTAGCAAGGCTGTCGCCGACTGTACTCTGGCTAGTCGCCAGAGCGGAGGAAGAAGATGGGAGGGAGGACGAACAGGGGAGGAGAAAAAAAGAAAAGAACAATATAAAGAAATTAAAAAGTGGAAGAGCTCGAGAGATGGGCTTCAATACAAAGTAAATCCCAAAAAGCATAAGAGGGAGAGGCAACCCAATCTCGAGTTTATACATTGTTTCTATGAATTTTGGCTACCCAATCTACAAAATGGTTGGCTTCTTTTGATACAAAGGATATTTGATAATTGGGAAAGTGGACTAAAATATCCTTGCATCTTCTAATTGGCGCGCGAATTTCCCGCACGGTTGTAAGTGGGTTTGGAATAGCTTCCACAAGGGACTTATGATCTAGCTCTATCTGTACTTCATCAAACTGAGACAATCCTCCAAAATCTAGGGCTTCAGCTTCTTCAGATTGGGGAAAAAGATTGCACCTCGGAGTTTCTACCAAGACGAGGCCTTCGACCATGATAGAGGACAATGCAACCACCACCTTCATCCCTCCGTTTATCAGTCGGCCGATTGACTCGTGATGGAGCCATGAGATTGAACCCTCCCTTGGGTAAGAAAGCTCCGTCCCTTAAAGGTTTGATTTTTAGGGGGCTTCCAGATGTTTGAGGGTGTTACTAGGAAAGATTTATATATGAGTATTTTGGTGAAAAATATCAAGTCAATCAAAAGATGTCGACAAACATGGCCAATCGATGACCCAATCCTAAAAAAACCTCAAACTTTAGACTTTGTACCAAAAATATCCATAACTTTTTTTTGTCTCCCTCTCCCTCCCTCCTACCAGAGTTTCTGTTTGTAAACAACAGAAAAGGAGGAGAGGAAAGAGAGCAAAGAGAAAGCGACACTAGAGAGAATGAGAAAACCGTGTGTTTAGGTTAGATACACAGCCTATGATTATAATAGATAATGTTACAATAGATGGGTTAAGTCTGGGCTAAGCCCAAAATACCAATAAACAACTCTAAAATAATAAAATAACCCATATGACTTAACACTCCCCCTCAAGCTGAAGAATAGATATTCATTATGCCCAATTTGTTATAAATGAACTCTATCCTCTTTCCAGTAGTAGATTTTGTAAGAATGTCTGCAAGTTGATCACTAGTGCGAATATATCTGAACTCAATGACATTCCTGAGTAAAGCATCTTTAACAAAGTGACAATCAACTTCAATGTGTTTAGTCCTCTTATGAAAAACTGGATTATCTCTAATATGTAGGGCTGACTGATTATCACACCATAATTTAGAAGGACAATCAACAGAATAGCCTATCTCAGTCAAAAGCTGCTGCAACCACATAATCTCAGTAGTTGTACTGGCCATTGAGCGATACTCTGCTTCGCAACTAGACCGAGCAACTACATCTTGCTTCTTATTCTTCCACGAAACCAGATTACCACCCCCAAAAATATGGCAAAACCATATGTAGATCACCTATCAGCAGGAGATCCAACCCAATCTGCATCACAAAATGCTTCGATGCAAGAATGTCCATGGTTTTGATAGATAACGCCCTTCGCTGGATCCTTTTTCAGATACTTTACAATCCGCAGAGCAGCTTCCCAATGAGGAACACGAGGGTCAGCTATAAACTGACTAGAAAAGCGACATCGAGACTTGTCATAGTAAGAAAATTGAGTTTTCCCACTAATTTACGATACCTCTCAGGCTCTGGAATTGGGGCCTCTTTTTGTGGCATGAACTTACAGCCAGGAATCATGGGGGATTCACAACATTTTTCCCCAAAAAGACCCGTATCTTGCAACAAGTCTAACACATATTTTCTCTGAGACAGAAAAACACCATTCTTACATTTAGAAACCTCAATACCAAGAAAATATCCTTGAGAACCAAGGTCCTTGGTTTGAAACTGATTGTGCAATTCCTTGAGCTTGGAGATGCCTACTAAGTTACTGCCAGTAATGACAATATCATTCACATAAACAACCATATAGATACAACCTGCAAGAGAAGCATGATAGAAAACAGAACTACTTTTAATACTTCGCTTCATGCAAAAATCCCGTACAACAGCTGTAGTAAACCTGCCAAACCATGCACGAGGTGACTACTTGAAATCATATAAAAGCGATGAAGCCGACAGACCTTATGAGACTTTCCCTTAGAAACAAACCCGGGAGGTTGCTCCATATACACCTCATCGTCAAAATAGCCATTCAAAAAAGCATTCTTGACATCAAGCTGATGAAGGGTCCAATTATGGGAGGCTGCTAGAGAAATAGATAGCCGAACGGAGGCCATTTTAGCCACCGGAGAAAAAGTCTCAAAATAATCAACACCATATTGTTGAGCATATTCCTTAGCAACAAGGCGAGCCTTCAAGCGAGCAAGAGAGCCATTTGGATTAACCTTGACAGTATAAAACCATTTACAACCAATAGCTTGCTTACCTGAAGGAAGAGGAACAAGCTCCCAGGCCTTGCATCTCATCTACCATAGTAGCACGCCACCTTGAATGAGCCAAGGCATCAGAAACTGATCGCAGAATAGAGACAGATCCAGAGTGGCAATCAATGCTTGTGTCTAAATAGATAAACCCTTATAAGAGCCAGTATAGATAGGTCTATCACGGCAAGCACGAGTACCGTTACGTAGAGCAATAGGCTCATCATCTAAGGAGGGAACAGAATGAGCCAAGGAATTCGGAACCAAAGGAGAGGTATCAAGCGAAGATGGCGCTGGCAAAGATGCATCCAAAGGAGGATCCAATGAGTCAATAGAAGGCACATTGGAGGGGGTCGAAGAAATCACAGGAGCTGGCTGCCGATGATACACACGACCATACCACACATCGTAGATTGGGCTGTAGGAGTGGATGGCGTCTTAGAGGTTGGAATTCCAGTAGGAGTGAGCTCAAAGGTCGTTAGACCCCAGGCGCGATGATGTAGCGGTCGCGCAACCTCGGTGAGCCTTGTGATAATAGATCTAGGGCGACGGTGCGACCTTCGACAAGGACATAGGCGACGACAATCTAGAATATGCCACAAGTTTGAGCCCAAAGAGAAAATCTGGATATTGAAAATAATAAATGAAGTCCCTTGAATTTTTTGTGGACATGAGAAATCAAGCAAATCATGAAAAATGAAATATACGGCATCATCGTTTCTAATGTGTAAATTGACAAATATATGATGGTCTTCAAGCAGGAAATGGATCTCCATTTCAATGTTAGGAGTGACATTTATCAAATTGATCCGTCAAAATCAAAATGTACTACCTGATTTGATCCATATCATGTCTTAAAAGGGAGGAAAATTTTGGGCGGCAAATTTTAAAAATTTTGAAGGGGTGACGTGATGTGGATCAAACTCAGCTGGAGACTGGGTCGCGTGAGCCCAAAGGACGAATTCACTCGGCCAGTACTGGCTTTCTAAGCCACTTGCTCAGTTATCTACCTTATTATGCACAGACTTTGATTTCCCTTGTAATTCTATTTCGCACTATTAATTTTAGATCCATTTTTTTATTAAAAATTTATGGATCCAATCAGACCGTCCATTTTGATTTGGACAATCCGATTTGATCAATGTCATCCCCCTAACATTCACGTTTCAATATTAGGGGTCTGAGTTGGGGTTTGTAGTGAAGTGTGTTGGGAGTGCTCTAAATGGAAGTACTATTGTTGAATAATGTAGCAGATGCTTTTTTTTTTTGTTTTTTTTTAATTCATGGGTTTTCTTCGTGCGGTTACTTTGAAGATCACTTGTTCATCGTTTTCTTCGTGGAATTACATCCAAGCCGATTAAACTTTGGGCTAAGATTTATTTAATTCCTTCATGATGTCGAGAGATTATTTCATAAGAAATTATGAAGCTAAACACCGCGTGAGTTATTTGATATATTAGGGTTGAAAAACACTGAGAGTATTTAAGTGACATTGTAATCTACATCGAATAACTTGATCTATAGTGTTGTTGCACTCCCCGTGAATCTGATGTTGAATTTCTTATCTTGTTATTATGTCCATTGAAAAATTTGAATTCAATGGGTTCTATCTTTTCAGTGAAAAATCTCGGTTGCAAATATGGTTGTATTAGAAAAACCTTTTCGCAGAGAAAAACTGATAAAAATTGCATTTTTCATTGTCTGATATGAGCAAAAGAATCCTGATTCCAAAACGCTTCATTCATTTTCCATGGTATTGATCCCGCCACTAGCTTGTTGTCCAGGAGCTGGCATTTAGCTTAATACGAACAGAAGGACGTGCACTTTGGCCTTTGCTCAAACAAAAGAACACGCTTTTCTCAACTCGAATCATCTTTTTCGCACGATTTTTGCGCTTTTCTAGCGAACATTCAATTGAATTATCTAACAGAGAGTCGAGCAAATTCAGCAGCAAGTTCGACTCGAAACACGGGCACCGGCAATTCAAATTCAATTTCCTAGTAATCAACTCTGGATCATTCAACAGAAAACCGTCTGTACAGTGAAAATATGTCAGATTGCACAATATGCTTTGAATTTTCCCTAGAAAGCATCTGGTAAAGCAATCGCCTGACTATTTTGGCAACTCCTTTTCTCCATAAACACCGTCTTTGCTACGAGAGCTTTCTATTTGCGTGAACCTTTGCTTGAGCAGAGTTCATTTGCCCTGCTTCTGATAGAACTCATCTTCGAAGAATCCTGCCCATTTTCCAAACGTCTTCGGTATTTTGAACACCGAGGTTAGTTCTCGATGTTGTCCAGTTCGGTGTCCTTCAAAGAGAGAAGCTTAGAGGCTTGTGGAAGTTCCACTGAATGTACGAAGGGCCTCTTTTCATGGACATGCAAACGTCTATGTCGACTTTGCAGAAGAGGAACAAATCATCTGCAATGCAAAATATGACTG
This sequence comes from Rhodomyrtus tomentosa, assembly GCA_028455895.1. NCBI lineage: Eukaryota > Viridiplantae > Streptophyta > Magnoliopsida > Myrtales > Myrtaceae > Rhodomyrtus > Rhodomyrtus tomentosa. The sequence continues at coordinate 35,937,557 of JAPCWY010000002.1, read as the reverse complement.
AATTCATGTCTGGCCCTTCCAAGGTTCACATTGCACTTTTCCTCAATGAGACTTCTAAGAAAATTTCGAGACAGTATGATAAGCGGAAAGGGGATCGCCTTGCCTAATACTGCGGTTAAGCATTTGGAAAATAAAAGAGATGGAAGCTCCATGTACCATCTGTGGTAAGCTTTCTTCAAATCAATTTCGACACCAAACTGTTGAGATACACATATGAGCTGTGTAACAGTCAATATATACAAGTCAGCCCGTAGTTTAAAGTTTTTAGTGAATGTGGGTCTAATTGCATACGGTCTCGTTATCTTATGCTACACGCTCCCTACAAATTAGTCATTATTGCCCTTCAGTTTTCCTTTTCACCAGCCAACCATAGCAGGTTCAATTTCAATGTCATCATCATGGACATGGTGACCTACGAGTTTGCTCGGGCTCATTTGATTCAGACACATGCAAGTAGTTCCCTTCTTAAGCTCGCCTAGTGTAAAGTCACTCATTAGCATGATTGGATTTGGATATGAAATTTTACGCTCGACCCGTCTACGGATCAGGTCCGGTTGAAAGTCGAATGACTACTTGTGCGTTTTTCATTTTGATTTTTTACTTATACGCCCTGTAATTTCTGTGTATGACACTTGATTTTTTTTTTATATATAATCAAGGTGTTCGGGCCAGCTTGCGCTCACCTCGACTATTCGTCGGGGGAGACTAGCACAGCAACTCACCGCCACTTAAATCACAAGTGCTCATCTGAAAAATCAAACCTCAAACCAGTGCGCGTAATCACACAATCTCAAGTGCGCCCTAACCAACTGAGCTACCCATTGATGGGTATGACACTTGATTTTCATTGATTACAAAATCTTAAAAAGTATACAATTGTCCTTTGTAATATTTTTAAATTTGACCAATTCAATTGGCTTTGCAATAGTGGGAAGGCTTAATTATTGTGCTTCATATGGTGCATTGGCTGTGTGACTACTAATACTTTTTGTGTACGAGCATATTATGCACTCACGATTGATGGCATAGTAACTGTTAAAATGATTAGTATGTGTGGATGGATTTGGTCGTTTTCGTATTGGTATTTACATCTTAGGTCGCTTTACATAGCTTTCTTTAATTCAATATGTAATTATCTTTGGTTATTTCGATGTTCTCTTCTTCTAATTTTAAACGGTGAATACAAAAGATGAGTAAAATTTAAAAATTTTGTAAAATTCGGATCAAATCGAGTAGATTTAATCTATACGGGGGTTAAAGTGCAATTACCCAAAAATGGGGGGAAATGGTCTAAAAGGGAAAAAACCGACTTTGCCAACTTCCAGCGAACTCCAGCAAGCCATAGCCTGACGTTGCCTTGCTCAGAGCCACCAGCTCTCTCTCTCTCTCTCTAGACGGGTCGTACGCTATGTGCATCGATGCAGCATTGTGAATAGAATTGGAGACGCATACGTTGAAGTGGCTCATCGAAGTGGAGGCCAAATGTGGAGCAGAATCGGGAATTCGAAGTTGAGAAGCGAAATCGCGAAACGAGCGATCAGGAGGTGGTCGTCGGCGTCGTCATCCGTCGAGCCGTCGAGTGGAGGGAGGTTTGCTGCGGTGTGGGGGAATGGGGATTACGGGAGATTGGGGCACGGCAATCTGGAGTCGCAGTGGAGGCCAAAGCCGGTTGCCCTTTCAGGTTTTAAGCAACAAAGTCTCAAGTCCATCGCTTGCGGCGGAGCTCACACCATCTTCTTAACAGGTTTCGCTGTCTCTACTCCTTTTTATTTTTCCACTGCAAGAGTTTAGTGGGTTCACTGTTCCAATTTCCTTGATCATCGAGTCTAATTTTGTTGATGCTGTTTCGGTTTTAAAAATTTTTAAGTCTAAGTTGTGTCTTCTAAGCAGCACGTGGGTATTGAATGAGAGGCAATCCAGTAGATAAGCGTTAATTCGAACCTTCAAGCTAAGATAGCTGAAACAATGACCCTGCTATGACCGCTGTAATTAATTGTACATCTGTTATGGTAGTGAAAGAGAGTTGGGTGAGAAAAAGTATACAACCCAGTGAACTTGTAAAGATAAGATGACTATGCTTCGCAAACTGTATTGACAAGATGAAGATAAACGGCATCATCTGCGAGCAAAAATATCATATTGGATCAGTGAGCTATTTCTCTGCACTCAATTTCTTGTTTTCCATGGCAAACGTAAAAGTTGTTCTTGTTGCTAGAAAAGGATCACGCAGCAATATTTTTGGAAAAGCATCCCAAGAATCCTCTGTAATTGTTGAAATTTCTTTGTCTAGAAAGAGGGTTATCCATGGTAATTGCAGCCATGGCGATTGTCTTGATTGGAGATTTAATTTGCTTGTTGTAGTTATTGTGTTTTTTTTAACACTCTTGCTACAGCTGGCCCAGACACCTCAGTTACAAAAAAAAAAAAAAATCTCTTACTACTTTTACCTTACAAAAACCATGAAGATAGTTTTCTGTGAGGGAAGGTCCTTGTTCTCTGCTCTCTTGTTTCCCATATTATCCGAAACTCCTCAAATATAAAGCACTGTGGTTGTTCGGCACGGCCCAGATCAATGTACTCCAATTATGGTGGTATTACTGTGTTTCTTTGGAATGGCACATGGTTGGAGACCTGTCAATGCACATTTTCTACGTGTTGAACATTTCAAATGACAGGCAATAGCTTGTCTTATTAGGATCATGTTCTTTCATGCACGGATCCTTTGTCTCTTTTTTCCTTGTACTCATGATTTAGGAGAATAAAAGTGAGTCATCTCTAAATACCTTGCAAAGTTTGTGGAAATTGTGTTGTTTCCAGTAGATGCTCATTAATGTCTCTTTAATGTTACAGAATCTGGGCAAGTTTATGCAACTGGTCTGAATGATCATGGACAGCTTGGAATTTCAGATGATAAAATGTATACTACTGTATGATCCTCTTCACCTTGTTCTATTGTGCATATTTTGATCCAAATATACTATTTCATAGTACAAACCTGGCGCCATTTACTATTTTTAAATTTTTGGTTTTTGACGCTATTTTATTCCTTAGATTCTTTTGGTCGACATTTGAGAGGAAATAGGATACTCTTCTCAAGCATGACTCTTTTGTCCTTGAAAGTTCTGGGATGCAAGTTTTCTCTGCCTATCTATTGATGCATATCATAACCCTGTGCCTGTGTCTGCCTCGGTGTGTCTTATATGTCTTTATAACATTTGACTAGAAACTTTTTATTCCTGTTGATGGCTTGTCAATCCATAAGACATATGGATACTTCGGGGCCTATTCTACCTTGCCCCATGCTACCTAGCTGATGGGCATATGTTGATTTCAAACAAAAATGACGTGTCTTATTATTTACTGGGTCATGAACATGATCTTTATTCAGGCATTCCTTCTTATAGGGTTCTGATTTAATCTTCACATGGGGTGATGTTTCCCAGGTTTAGATGTGGGGATAGGTGGTTGGTGGGTACCCTGGTTATGTTGAGTACGTTATAAACTTCAAACTGAGCCTTGATGAATAGTCCATTTTGGTCTCAAATCCATCTTAAGGTGATATATTTCCTTTTGATGTGGCATGGACATACAAAATTCGTGCACAGCAATAGATTACTTTGTCACATTGTTAATTTCTTGAGAAGCAGAACTATTATGAAAGTGCATTGCATTTATGTCACTTGATCTTATTTGATAGTCATCTTTTCTTTATAAATGTGGGTGCATCATTATTCTTTCTTTGGCAATAAGTAGACGAAACCTAAAGTATGGAGTAATCTTTGCTTGGAAGCATTGCTAATTAATGTGTGAGATTTTTTCAGACTTTCGCAACTTCAGTTTTAGATTATCTTATGGGAGTTATCCTAAATGCACATAATTGTAGTGTAAACTGTTAAGGTTCTTGAAGATATCATGACTATGTTAATTCATTAGTACGCCTTTTGATCCTCACAGGAGCCTGTAGAAGTTGGTGGACTGCCCGAAGAAATTGTTGAAATATCTGCTGGCTACCATCACTCTTGTGCCATTACAGGTGAGGAGTTAATCCTACTTTGATGTCTATGAATCTGCATTTCATTTCTTTATGCATTCCTTATTATCATCTATGTTTTGGGACGCTCTTGGTGCTTGGGAGGATTCAATTCTTCATCACATGATAAAGTAGAAGGCGTAAAGGCCACTGGACTTGCAAGCTGAAGATCCAACATTTGGTTCCTATCTTGGGGAAGCAGTGATCCATCTTCTGTTTGCAGACTTAGAATTCCAAGATAGATCTTTCTCAGAAACATGATTCCGTTGGATTTTAGAGGTCTTTGAACTTTCACTTGGTAATAAAGGATCAGAACCAATCAATGAAGCATTTTTATTATGGATCTGAGGAAATGGAAGTTGATGGTTGAGTTCGGTTTTTAGAAGAATGTAAGTAATCTTTGGGAGCAGAACTGCGATGGAGTCATCTTGATGTAGCTGTTCTGGTTTATGAGCCGCTTATGTGTACGATGTGGTACGTTCTTTATTCAGGGAAGAGATAATGGGAAACTTATTTTGGTGCAATAATGTCTCTCTCTGGCACTTATTACATCAATATGAGGAGGCTAAAGGGGTATACATAACTCAGCCTCATCAAAATTCCAAGAAGATACCCATTGGAGGAGAGCAAATGAAATATAGGATTGGGAGGCAAAATTGGTGGTAGTGGATGTTGCGGGCTTCTAATCTCCCTGCAGGAGCAATTTTTTGGTCCAAATTTTTGTGAATTGGTTTTACCACTGTTGCAATCTTTTATTGGACAAGCTAAGCTTGACTTTCAGTCACCATCTGATTTGATGTCTCTCCTATCCAATCTTCCTTACATTGTTCTTTTTCCAGTGGTATATGCGCCATGTTTTTAATGTAGGATGCATTAGGTAAACTTTTCTCTTTTACGTCTGCAATTGGTTGTTGCCTCCTGTGGTGCGTTCTCTGGGCCAAGTCATTATTTATAGAATTGATAGGTACTATGTGGTTGTGTTCTACATCCTTGCAGCGTTTCAAGAGTTGGTTTTTTGGCTAATGGTTTCAAATTCAAAGGGATGATTATTCTTGTTTGTATCTTGCCTTATGAAGTCAAATTAGGAGGAAGATGTTTTTTCATAAGGGGTGCGTCACTGGGTCGATGTTTACTAAAATGCGATTACATGTCTCTGTCATTATGGTGGGCATGATTTCTTCGGATCTGTTGGCTCGTTCAAAATACTTGCTTGCTACATGGAACTCTTCTGTTCAACAGGAAGTTTGTCTCTCTTTGTTTGATTGTATCAAGGTGGAGCTTAAATGATAGATGGCTCCCTTTTAGCAATGTCTAGTATATCGTCATATATTTGGTTTTGTGTCATTTGTAAATGATGGACTTTTGAAAATGTTTTTTGCATCTTTCTCCCTCCTCTAGAATGGATCTATCCTGCTCTGTAGAATGTTTATCTGTCATGTCCTTAGATATATTTTCAGTGAAAATCATATTAAGATTTAAATACTAGTGAAATCCTTTCTCTGTGAGTTGGCTAATACTTTCTATGGTCTTCTGCAGTGGATGGAGAACTCTACATGTGGGGGAATAACTCAAGCGGACAGCTTGGCCTTGGAAAAAGTAAGCTCCTGAATTAGAAAAAGCTATTAAATAACTAATTCATATATTACTATGATTGTGCGGGATTAATCATTCAACCGATGGATACTGTGTATTTTCTAAATTTCCATCTTGTAGTTCACCATGTAGAGACATCATAGATTATGCACAATTTATTGGTTTGTTATGAGGAGTAAGTGTAATGATAGTAATATCAATTGTTTGTTCTTAACCTTCTTTGGCCATCTGTCCTGCCATCTGTCCTGCTTGAAACTTTGATAAGGATGACATATTTACCAGACAAACAAGTTTCACAGTTTCAGGCTTTTTTGTCGTATGTCCTTGTCAATAACTTGATGTTTACTTGATGGTTGTAATTGGTGAAAAATTTTGCCTGTTACGGTTGATGTAAAAACTTTTACTCTTTTATTGCAACTGCTTGTTGAAGCCACTTCTACCTGTAGTTTATCTTCTATTGACCTGTTGTGCAGCTGCCTCATACACTCATTCTACATTCATAATCATGCGATAGTATTTTTATTGGTGACGGAAGTAATCTAAGTAGTGGGGGCTGTATGTTGTGTTCCTGGGTATTATTAAAATTTGGAAATTAGTTGTACAAAGATGTTACTCTAGCTCTATTTTAATAGTTTTGGAAGATAACATCTGTGTTACTCAATTGTGAAGATCTCTTTTTCAGGGGGCACCTCTTACTAAACAAGCTTGTTTCCGTTGATCATCTTGTTATGGTCAGATCATTGTTGCGTTTGTCAAGTGAATATTAGGTTCAAACTTGCTCAAGCATCCTTTCTTTGAAACGTATGCAGAATCTGCAAAAGTTGTTCCAGTACCAACAAAAGTGGAGTGCTTGACTGGAATGTTTGTAAAAAGGGCAGCTTTGGGCTCGGAGCATTCAATTGCTATCACAGGTAGGAATTCACCCTTTCTGCACCATCCCTGCTGCTGAGTGTGTATTCTCTCTCTCACACACACACTCCCACCCCCATGTTAATGCCAGATGAAGGTGATGCTTTAAGCTGGGGAGATGGAGGATCCGGCAGACTTGGTCATGGACATGAATCAAGCATTTTCGGGTTTCTAGGAAGCAGCAGGTTGGTGTCTATGGTCTTAGAGAAGCATTTGGGCTTTTTGTACTCTTCATCTACTCTGACCCACAAAAAAAAAAAAAAAAAAATCTTCGGATACTGGGTCATAATTATTAGCAGTGCTTTGTTTTTTTTTTTTCCTCCAATATAATTTTGGTTTGGCTATATGAAGGAGGGTTACTCCTCCTATCGTTTATGACCAGTATTGATTCCCATTAACATCTTAATGTAGACATTAGCATGAGTCCAAAATATGCAAAATGCAATCTTGGGTTAATTTGCACCTTTGTTCTGTTACAAATGTGATTATCTTCATGTGCCTTTGAGAGATCCTTCATTTGGGCATAGAAGCATTGCTGACAATGAGTAGTGTGTGATATTTCTCCACAATAAAAACTAGTCGCCCAGCAGCAGCAGCTTAAATTAACCCACTTAATGGGTAGGATACATACCTGCCTAAGGATTTGTAATCTAATTATTCCATGAAGTCCTTCAGAAGTTTTTTCATGGATACTTGTGCCTCCTGCTACCTTTTTTGATGTTGATTTATATAGTTATGCTGCTTAATGTAGTTATTATCTTGTACCTACCACCTTAAGTGACGTGTTTTATCAACTAATATTCTAGTTTATCTTTTTTTCTCAGCAGCCCTTCTAGATCAAAACATAAGGTTTTGCCATCCGTTGATCTGTTTCATATCTTCTTGGACCGTCATAGCTTCTTATTTATTCCCCCAATATCTCTGCTTTAATTGTTTAAACCACCTGAAATTGGTTTCCCTATGTATTTTCCCCTGGGCCATTGTGCATGATCCTAAGAAGTTAAGCACGTATTGTTATTGTCATGAGAAGTCAAATGACTTCTGATGGTTTCTCCATTGCAAAATCGTGCATGACTGTTCAAACATACTTTTCCTTTTCTCATTTTCTTTAGCCTTATCTCTCAATGCAGTGAATACACACCAAGACTCATCAAGAAGCTTGAGGGGTTCAAGGTAGTGTTCACCTGCTAATGCTGCTTTCCCAGTTCATGCTATCATTTATAGGTTTATACACATTGTGGTTCTTGGCTTCATTTTTCTCATGTTTTAGGTTAAAAATATTGCTGCTGGGCTGCTGCATTCAGCTTGCATAGATGGTATTCTCCAGTCTCCAGGCTCTTCTTTTGTTTTATGTGTGTGTGTGCATATCCAATCTGTGGCACTTTGTTCTGCACTTTGAATATTAACTCAAGTAAATTCACAAGTTGTGCAGAGAATGGATCTGTGTTCTTATTTGGTGAGAAAGCTTTACAAAAACTGGTAACTGCTGCATTTCTCTCTTCATTTGGCATACCAACCAGAGTATGGTTGAATTTTATCAATTGCATGACTTTGATTTTATGTATCAGGGATTTGGAGGGGACAAAAATGCAACAACTCCTTCCATGATTGATGAGCTACCGTATTCTGAAGAAGTTGCTTGTGGTGGCTATCACACATGCGTTATAACATGTAAACAGTATTCTTAATCACGTTTGATTTTTGCTATTATTTATCTTTTTCTTTAGAAGTTAAATGGCAGCATCAGCATAAGTCTTCTTAGTGGATCTTTACTCTTAAAAGAATTTTAACATGAAACGGTCAACCAAATTTCAACAAGTTAAATCAGAATCAAGGTTCAACCCCAAAAAAAAAAATTAGAGTAAGGTTCCAAGACATGAAGGGTAGTTAATAGAGACTCAATATAGGTATAAAGCAGCTAAAGTTAGCACTGAAGATCGATGACTGATGAATGCAACTAGGAAAGGGAACAAGACATTTCCCTACAAAAATTTCGGAAATGCAAAGTAACATGAGAAATCCATCTGGTTTAAGCAATTATCTGTTGCTGACAACTGCTGATACTCACCATTCTACTAAAATGACGTATACTCATGCAGATATCCACGGTTAACTTGTTCCACAGTAGAGTGATCATGATTGGTGGGAAACTAATTGGACCGTACATTAGCAATTAACGGAAAAAAGTCGCAGAAGATGTTTCAAAATTTCTATAATTAGTCCAAGGAAGGAATTATTTGAATTCTTCCAGCTGTGTTGATCTTCTATATGGTTCTTTGTTCTTGATTTGTCCCCTTTTGATCAGTAACAACTGCGGAGGTTTGTTAAACTTTTACTCATAGTCTCAACAACCGGTATTTTGGAGGCTACTCTTTGGTCTTAATTAGATGGAGTCTGCTCTTTTCATCCAATGTTTAGTCTTATGTGAACTTAGTGCTGTATTTGCATGCTTGTGTTGTAGGTGGTGGGGAGCTTTATACATGGGGCTCGAATGAAAATGGCTGTCTGGGAAATGGGTACAAGCGACTTACTGTTCGTTTTTAATTATCCTCTAAATAAAAGAACTTATTAAGATCTGTATGCAGCATGAAACCTCCTGTTTTTTCCAGTGCTACTCGCAGTTTTTTTATTGGGATGATTTTTAACTTGTTATGGTCAGGTCAACAGACGTCTTCCATTTGCCTGAGAGAGTTGAGGGTCCTTTTGTCAAATCTCCTGTTAGTAAGGTGGACCATCACCTTATTCAGTAGATATTGAAAAAGTGTCCTATTGAAAGTCGTACAGCTGCCATTCAGAGCAAGATATGATGAGCTTGTCACTTTTGTGCTTACAGGTATCCTGTGGTTGGAAGCATACTGCTGCTATCTCTGGTAAGAGATCATTCAACTCATGAAGTTAAACCTGAAAACAATCTGAACTCCCGAATTATAATTTCTGTGCCAAAACCGTTTTAGTTATGAAGTTGAGAGCATTTAAACAAACCAATTGCTGCTTTGACTCAGATGTTTTAGGAACTCATATGGAACTGATGCTTCTAGCATTGTGGCTTGCATTTCTGCAGATGGTAAAGTTTTCACCTGGGGTTGGGGAGGTTCTCATGGGACTTTTTCAGAAGATGGACATTCTTCTGGTGGACAGCTGGTATGTAAGATCTCCCCTAGTTTGCATTGCTGGTCACATTAAAATGATTGGGAAGAATGGGAATGGATGCATAACTTCGCCTTTGTTCAATACATAAGTTATCTGTTTATGCATTGGAGTGAGTTGCACCATAGTCATTGCAGAATTCCGGAACAATTTTTGAAAGGAAATTCTAAAAAGAACAAGAATATATTCATCATGGTCTCTTGATGCAGCTTAGGGATGCCAAGAGATGGCCCCATATAACTCAGAGTCACATAGATTCCCTTGCATTTGAAAAATTATGCGGTATGCTGAGAAATGGTGATCATCTCAAGGATACTCAGTGGTCTCCAATTGAAGAAACAAGTGGCGAACTGTTTACATATATCATCACAATGTAAAAAATCGTAGATTTCCTTATTTTTCCGTTGTTTGGGAGAAACTACACATCGCTGCCTCAGAGCTATAATTCGATGATGAATTTTTAACTAAAATAGATCCTATCCATATTTCATGGTAATAACTATCCTTTCATAAACTACTTACCCTTGCTTCATAAGTCTGGATATAAATTTTTTTCCCATGTTTGTAGCAGTTTGTCTGGAGTCATGCTCCCTGTGAGGAGCTTTCTACTGCCAATTCATGAGAGGCATTGTGTTCTTTACTCAGATATGCTAAAATGAAATCTCTAGTAAATTTTTTCGCCCGCTAATTCTTTTATGAGCACCTCGTGATAAAGTTTGAAGTTTGTTCCTTGGAGATAGATTTATCCTAAGGGTTTATATGCTTCCTGGGGTTCCTGTGAATATCATATCTAAGGTTGTCCATTGTTTTCTACGCCTGGCAGAGTTGACATATTGTTTGCATTAGTGTTTTAACAAGTGATGTACTTTATTTTTAGTTGTCTCTTGTCCATTTTATATGTTGTAGACACAAAAAAAAAAGTGTGGAGAAGCATAAATAATAGCTTAAATTCACGTTCTGGTTTTTGTTATAGCATAATCTAATAAAAGCAGAGTGCGTAGTAGTCTCTGAACCGCAATGCTTCATTCCCCATGAGATGATAATATCTTTCTTAATTGGTCTGTTTAGTTGGTTTGGCCCCCTAATAAACACCATATTGGTGATTTTCGAGCAGGTCATTTGCATTTGACAAAAAATAGAAAATCTTCTACTTTCTTTCTTTCTTGTTTTTTTGTTGGGTACTCAAGAATTTCCTAATGGTTCCTTTATTTGAAGACTTTTACTCTTTTAAAATGCTTTTGCACTGTGCATAATATGTGTTTTGTGGCTCAGGGCCATGGGGATGATGTCGACTACATAAAACCGGCAATGGTGTACTTTGCCGAGCCTGTGAAAGCAGTACTTGTATCATGCGGGTTCAACCACACAGGTGCAATATTTGAGTTCACTGAAGCTTAGGGCTTATGTGAGATCAAGTGTTGCAAACTCTTTGATATCGATAATAATGTCTACAGCATTATTTGACCACACAAGGAATAATAACATGCTTTTACTTGTCCGGCAATATACACAATGAGCAAGTAATTGAGGAGGTGATTATGGACAGGCTGACATGGACACATGCAGAAAAGACCCTTTGGAGGAGCATACGGCTGTACAAATGCAGAAACAATCTTTGTTATGATTGACCTGTACCGGTATTTTGTATTCTTTGATAAGTATACCTGCATGTGATATATAAGGCACAGTACTTGTACAGTAAATTTTGTATATGAACAAGCCTCTTCTCTCTCTCTCTCTCTCTCTCTCTCTCGCTGGTCTATCTTGCCTTCTAATATGTTATTTCTAGCATTCCACCTCTATTGAATGTGCATTCGGTTTTCTGCTCCCCGGAAGCTCATTTGAGTTGGGGCTAAACTGTGGGTGCTCTTATTCGGGGTCAGCTCCAGAGTGTGAAAACTCATTGCGGTGGTCTGTTGACATTGTCTCATGTGAAGATATATGGAGCATGCCTTTGCCGCTGTCGTTGTCGTAAAGTTTGGTTAACCGTGTCTCCACAAATTAAATTCAAATTGATTTTGTGATGCTCCCCTACAACTAGAGAAAGTATTGGGTTTTGATAACTTTCTTGAGTCCTCTAGGACTTGCTGTTTGCTTTAGCTCCTCAATGACTTAGGCCTCGAAAGAAGGATTGACTCGGTCTTAGGTCGAGAAATGCGAGCCATGACACATCAAGGATCAGCATTCTATGCATTTCGAGCATGGCACCACCGTAGCCCATGAAAGCGGGAGGATCCATAGCTTGGTCGAAAATGAAAAAGTTCTAGAATCCATCCATGCTACTTTTCCGACACAGATTTGAATGGGATTGAAGCTGAATGGCAATCTTGACGCGTCAAAGGCATGTATTCGAAAATCAAGATCGGACATGAGTGGAGATTGCTCAATCCGCAGTGTCGGACACCAATTAGCCTCAAGCAGATGAGCGAAGAATTGCGTCCTTCCTCTGGACGGTCCCAAAACCCTGTTCTGCTCTGCCTCGGTGGAAATTTTCATTCTCAAACTCGACAACAGCAGCCCGCGTTTATTTGGCGGCGAGCAACCATCACGACGACACGGCGCCCGGTTCCGGAAGTTTCGCTGAACTTGCGCCGAGTTCATTCATTCAGTGGCAATTTCTCTATCTTTTTTGCAGACAACTCGCACCGAGAAAGTAGTAAACTTCTCAAGGTATCCTTGGTTGAAACCATACCGAGCGAAGCATCAGTTACGATCCAACGAAGGAGCTTCTCCACTACAAGCATCGTCGCTGAAAGCAATATCCGAATTAGGTGATCATTCGGTATAATTTTAAAGTTCCATATTTTGCTTCTTCACTTGGATTGATATGATTTCAGACATTATCCGATTAGGAGTTACCGCATGAAATTCAGATTATAATATTAGTTTCAACCGAAAGATGACGGATCATTTTTCCAATTATATTTGAATTTATCGTGGTCAAATATGGCAAGATGATCAATTATTTTAAAATATCAGTGATCTCGTGTTGGAACCCCTCGATTTGTATCATGCGAATCATATTGGTCTCGATTCTCGGATTGGTGGCCACACAGACATGGAGACTCCACGGCGGGATGAGTTGACAAAGCCCTCCCACGCATTCTTAATTACGATTTCTTTCTTTTTGAGCTTTCTGCCTTTGCAAAAAAAAGAAATTTTGCCATTTTCATTCTGTGTTGTTAAAACCACTCATTGTATTTCCTTACAAAAAAAAAATTGTTCATTGTGTAACCGCATAGATTTTTTTCTTTTTCTTTTTTCTTGTTATGAGTTAAGAAGAAACAATCAAAACCTGTCGCCAAACATTTTTTTTTTCTTTAAAATTAAAAAAAAATGAAAGATAAAGGTACCGAAAAGGCATTAGGTTAAGCCAACATAAACAAGTCCCCGAACTTGTGATATCTGGTTCGTAGGAATAAAGCATTTCTCCCAACATTTTATTCAGGTGTTTAATCAACCTGCCGTGTGGCGATAAAGGGATTTGTGGAGCGCACCAAGCAGGGTTGAAGACGAAATGGTTGTTAAGGCGTCATTAATACTTTTGGCCAACAATCACGAAGGACTACATCGATTATGCTAAAGGATGTCAACCCTGCCAAAGACATGGGCCAGCCAATACGTCCCTATTGCATTGATGAACTCCATTGTCAACATTTAGAAAGTCGTGTGTGTCTTCTTGATTTTGTGTCCTTGATTGATCTCTATCCCTGAGAATGCTCAAGAATCATCCAGTTTGATTATATCCGTTGTAATGTATCAATTAAGTACATTTCGAAGTTATTTTCAAGTTTTGATCACTGCACGTGAATACACCTCTTAGAGCTTAAGCATCATTCCAACATCTGAGCTATCCTCGCATAACGTCTGAGCTCGACACAGCATCTGAGTACCTCAGAAATTAACAATTGAGCTAAACATTTTTGTTAGATTCAACTCCAGATAATTTTTTTTAAATAACTTGGGAGGATTCGAACTAGGTCTAATAACTTAGCAATCCATTAACCCGCAAAATTTACAATTTTTAGGTCACGACAGTAGGTTGTCTATCCGACAACGATCGGTTAGAGGAAGAAGGAGAAGGGAAAAAATGAAAAAAATGAAAAAAGAAGAAAGATAAATAAAATTTAAAACTATTTAAAAAAATTATCACATCAGCATTGGCCAGTCAAAGTTGACGAATGGACTTAATTGGCACAAATATTAAAAGGGTCGCCATCCGACAACAATCGGTTGGAGGAAGAAGGAGAAGGAAAAAGAAAAAAAGGAAAATAGAAGAAAGATAAATAAAAATTAAAAAATTATCACATCAGTATTGGTCAGTCAAAGTGAGTAGATAGACTTAATTAGCACAAATACAAAAAGGGTATAACTGAATTGGCACATTCACAATATGTATACGACTTTTTTGGTAACTTTCCCATCTAAAGACTCATTCAATCATGGAATCAGCTTCTATCAAAACCCCCTGTTTGCTTATGACTTCTATAGAACGGACCGGTTGATAATATCTCGCTACACGTTTCGATCTTGATAAAAGGTGTTTCATTTACCACCAGCAAGCACCAAGTCATTTATAATCCGGCTTTCTTCACAATGATACACGTTTGTCAAAGCATATATCCTGTTTGTATTTACTGTCGGCATGCAGTCAATCTAGGAGTAAAAAACAGACTGTAACCTTTCAAATGAAGATTAGCCCATAAAATTTTGTTTTTGTTTTGGTAGCTAGTTTTTCAGTTTGCATAAGCGTTAAGTTAAGAAAAAAAATGAATATTCCCTTTCGGGTAATGTTCAATTAACATGTAGACGGAAAACTACCGAGATAGAGGAGGGTTAAACTGTAACTTTTTAAGATTTGTGCAACGTGCCAAAAGTTTGGTAGGGTATTTTGTGACTTATCGAAGTTCAAAGTCTATTATTGCTGCCAAAGTCCAGAGGGCCATTATTCCTCAGTTCACTTAATATGTCTAATGATCTCATTCGTTAACATGACAAAATGATATTGTAGATACATTTTGTAGATGACGGCAGCAAGTAAGCAATGTATATTCTTTAAAAGCCCATCCACATGCATTCAAGAACATTAGCCCTGGATTCAAGAACACAACAATGATTAAGCATAAAGTACTCTTTGAAGTACCAATGAAGTGTGGGCTTAGATAGCAACAGATTATGTTTCTCTCCTCATGGTCTTGAGTTTAAGCCGGGTTTGAGAGCACTCTTAAGAGCAAAATCCCGAACATACTACCAGACCGATGAGACTGTGAGGTAATCGAGGTGCGTGAAAGCTAAATCCAAAAACCATCTTATAGCTGAAGTGATTTGTCCGTTGGAGTCTCAATCTGAGCGGGTAGTCAACAGGTCCCAAACTCTTGATGAGTTATTGGCAATGTAGATGGGTTTTGTCCAGGAGACCTTCATATATGGAAAAGCACTTACCGCTACTAGGGGCAAAGGGTTGCCTCCTCGTAATGATTCTCAAACTCTTCATGGGCATCTATCTATTCCATTTCACTATACAGTTATCGAAATAATTCATTATTTTCTCAATCATATCCACCCTCTCTTTACATTGATTCTGTTGCTCGTTCTGAGTTCAGAGTCCTAGTTCATAATCAAGTTTCAAGAGTCCAAATTGGAAGTCAAAAGAAAAAGAATTGAGAGTCAAGCCGAACCAAATATGTACTGAACACTCATCTGCATTCTGCAATCCCTCCTATACATCTCTCTCTCTCTCTCTCTCTCTCTCTGGCTTACAAAATTCCTCTTCATGAGGATAGACGCCACTACAAAGTTATAAAGAGTTGACACTTGTACGGGAAGACCGGTTGCCCTGATGTACACGAGGAAAATCAGGGGGCAAAGGTCAAAGTACCTGCATCTACGTGGTTAACAAGGGAGAAATGACAGGAACAGAAAGTTGGGAGTCAAGCCAGATGCAGTGCCACCTGCTGAAGAAGTATTCTCCTCTGAGATGCATTGATAATGCCCTTACATTCAGCATCGGCCAGAACATCTGTCACAATTGCAGCTGCTGGACCCCTGGGCTCCTCTGAGGCCCTTCTCAACATGAATACCTACAAAAAGGAAATTTCTGGCATTTAAAAACAGCAAGGACAGCATACTGAAAGTACAAAGAATAACCCTTAAAGCCCTTTGTTATTTTACATATTGCTCCGACACATATTTCTTGATAAAGTTATAACAGCTCTTTGTTTCCCGTGTATGAACCAACAAGCTAGAAAATGCGGGATTCACTTTGTCACGCTGAAAGCACTTGTTAGCTATTATAGTAAAAATCAGTCAACTAGATTCAATGGATGAGTTACACCTTAACTAGAATAGGATATATGGTTAGACAAAACAAGCTATACCTGCCCGTGATGTGTTATTTCCAAGCAACCAGGTTGCTGGATAAATGGCTCTCCATCTATTTGAACAGGGAAAGGACAGGAAGTATGTATTCTTATGACATTCCCCTGGGCCAGTCTCCTTGCCTGCGAAAGGCCAACCTATACCAAGAGCATTCATGGCATAAAAATTCTAGAAAATTGTGCCGGCCACCGTTTTGTGTCTATGAACAGCAATTTTCCATCCAATTAATTTCGTTCTTCTCCTTAATGTCCGGTCATAAAAGGTGCACATTTGAAATTCAAAGACATTTAGAGGATACGAGTACTCTAAAGTGATAGAAAAAATCTCAGACACGTGCCGAACCTGAAGTTTGCCAAGGTGCCACGCTCCACTGATGCACACAACCTCAAGCATTTTATCATGCATGTTCTGAAGACTAAAATCGTCATCATGCTCGTATTCATTTTGCCAAAGATCTACTCCGCCCATGTAGCTGCTGATATTTAGCACAATTAATCCCTCAGAATCCTGGAAAGCAGGGAATGATTGGTAAATGACTAACAAAAGCAAAGGCAATTGACGAGCAAGTCCAACTGAATCATTATAGTATACCTTAGGTATCTGAATATCTTTACCGTCAACTTCAAGCCAAACCTGCCATGGCAAATCAGCACAGGTTCTGTCCATGATATCTTTAGCACCTTCTTTTGCATAACGCAATTTGTTGACAAACTGTTCATATATGGTACAGTGTCAATATGCCAAGCAGTATGAATTTCAAAAAGTAAAAAAGAGAAAAGAAAAGGGTACAGCAGGATAGAGCTCAGTACAAGTAGCATGCATGAGCCAAGTTTGGCAAAGATGATTGAAAGCACCAAGTTCAATCAAATGCACAGAACTTTGATGAGCTAGCTAGATTAAGTCAAAGCATATCGAGACAACTCCAAATATTCAAACAAATTACGTTCTTAGATTGTTCATATACAATAAATATATTCTAAACTTTGACCGACATCAAATTGATAAGACAATAAAGAAAAATAAGTATATCCATACCCGATTATAAAACTTCTCTGGATTTTCTTCTCGCATCATGTGAAACTCATATGCAACCTTTGCATCACATCCAATGCCTAAATTATGAGACATCAGTGCTCAGTAAGAAGATCAGATTATCAGTAATCATCAGCAAAATCTCGTAGATTTGGTCACGCACCTAAGTAATTCAACATGAACTTGGAATGTGCCTTATGAGAATTGCCATCAGGTTTTTCTTGACTAATGTTCACTTGCCACCGATCCAACATAGTAATTGCTGCACTATTAATGTCCTGTAGAAGCGTGTTCAAGCCACCTTGACCACCGCTAAGCGAGAAACCCCTTCCCCACCCCATAACTCTTGACAGATCATTTCCTGTGCCAAGAGGAAGAATGGCCACTGGAGGAGGGGATTGGAAATTCTGCCTCTCAATTGCATCAATTATCCACGCAACTGTTCCATCTCCTCCACAGACCAAAACCCTAAAATTTGGCAAACTACTAAATAACTCCAAACCAACCTCAGGCCCCTGGGAAGCACTCAGCTCAAAAACCTGCGGAGAAAAAGCAATCAACTTGTTGTAAGCAAAAAGCCATTTCATTGCAGGATATACTGAGAAACCTAGATTTCTTCCATAATACTACAGGAGAGGAGCCATTTTCTACTGGGTAAGATTAATTCTCCCCCGTTAAATAACGGATAATTTTCACCTGCTAAAACATAAATGCAAGTCAAAAGCAATCCTCAGGCAGAACATGAAAAACACTCGCAAAACAAGCAGAGGATTAAAATACACAAAGAGAAAACTTACCATTCAGCATTCTATTTCGTAATTAATCCTCCAATTTCTAATTGTCTTGCTCATAGAAGTATCATGAATCATCTTAGGAAGCAACACAAACAAATAAGAAAAAATCAACACCAAGGAAAATGGCTCTTGGGAAGGATAGCACTCCAACCTGATCTTTTGATTTTTCCAGACAAATATGGTAATGAGTACTACCAACTGGAGAAAAAAAATGTCTTAACTTGTGTGGCTGTGTGTGTGGTGGGTTTTGGTGAAACAAGAGAGGTGGCAATGAAATATAACTTCTTATTATGGGTGATCAGTTTCGAAATGGGGTAGCAAAGTGTGAACCGTCAAAGTCGATTTCCGGATTTTGGAAACGGGAACCGGTTCACTTAGGATCTGGCAGAATCTAGAGTCCAATTTGGGAAGCAGGTCAAACTTGCTCACCCCTACTTCCGATTACCTGGACTGATTGAGGGAACTTATGCAATTGAGGTTTTGCAACCAAAAAAAAAGGGTCAAACTTCTGTTCAAGAGCATTTCTTTTGGTCACTAAAGACATAAAACTCAGATGTCAAAGGATCCATAGTGCTATCAATTCTCATAATATACCTGCCTAGCTATGGCTCACCTGCACAGGACTCAAAAGCATGTTTAATCTCCTACGAAGATAAGGCCCATATTGTGCTCCACTCTTGACATTAATGAAGACTAATAGAGGTCGTGCATCCATTGGCAGATCAACAAGAGAAAACTTCTTCAGTTGTCCATAGTTGGTTTCACCTTTTTTCTGCGACAACCTGCTATATGTCCCCCGCATACCAAGTAGCCGGCCATCTCTTTTAATGAAAGGATCAACATTCTTCTCCCCACTCAACTTCTTCAAGCCAACAAGCCCATTGAACATATACTCCAAGGCTGAATTACTTTCAGCAGCATTAAGCAATTTACCATTAAGAGAGCGAGTGCTCCCATTTTTGCCTCTGTGGCGCCTTCTTCTTACAAGTGTTCCACCCCCTGAAACATCCTCATCGACTTCTTTCACACACAATGGGGAGAGGATAATCCTTCTAAGAGGACCAAGATCGCAGACATCCCCAGATTCATTCGACATTTTGGCATGACATTTGACATGTATAAGCCGTTGACACCATAAGCAATGCCATATTGGAGAAGTATCAAGGAAAGGAACTCCACACGGTTCATCACAATAAAAACAGAAGGCAGCGATTTCAAGAGCTTCGTCCATGTTAACCCATCTTTCTGACCAGTGATGCTGCACATGGCTAAAACCAGCTTGAGCTACACACTTGCACCCCTTCGAAGCAAACTGAGAACAATCAGAATGAGCAGCAACACCACAGACACAGCACCTATGGAGCGGACTACAAGATGCCACTTTTGTGCCCAACGTATGAGGAGGTATCAGTGAAGTCAAACAGACACAGCATGTGGATGACTGCTCGTCATAGGAAAAGTCTTCTACCCACATATGAAACGACAGAGGAACTTTTAGCTTCTTCCAGACTTTTTTCTTTGCCTTGGCAGCAGCTTGCACCCAATGCAACGACATCATCTTCTGCCATTTGAGGAATGCATACACAAAAGCTACAATACCAAATGCAAAAGTGACCGTCCACCCTAAAATAAATGGGCCATAACTACTGGAGCTGGAAAGCAACCTCGCAAGTGATATAGCCAATTCGATCATTGTAAAACTAATCAAACATTCTTGACAACAGCCCTCCTCTTGAAAATGGAATCTTTGGACCTACAATCCCCAGAAGGGTTAGGTGGACAAAAACTGCACAACAAAAGAGAGACATGACACCCCTGGATAATAAAGCGCAAGACTACCATGCATTGTGAAGCACAATTTCGCATTCCCATTATTACATACCAACACTACATACATACAAACATACATGAGGTTAATTAATTACTCCATATGCATCAAGCAATGAGGAGCTAACTTTCAGTTGTACCGACTTATAATCACGAAGCAATGTGGCTAACTCTGTTGATCAATTGAACTCAACAAGAGAGATATCCATCGGCCAGAAAAATCAACAGACAGACCGACACAGATACATGACCAATAACCCCAGAGACCATCCTCATTAATCTCAAGGGAAGACCGCCTTGGCATTTCCGACATCTAAACAACAGCAAAAGGCGTGTGGAAGCACATCCTCAAGCACACATCTCGAGAGCCTACGATTCAAGCTACGTTATCCGACGGAAAACCGCGACTCGAATCACGCTCATCAAACCTACGCACATTCCGTCTAAAATCGCACCGCTAACCAACAAAAGGCGAGGAAAAACGGGCGGAGCGGTCGAAACTACACGGGGAACGACCCAAAAGTTCAGATCGGCGAGACGAACGAGTCAACAATGGAGCCGAACGACGAACCGAAACTGACCTGAACGGCGACGGCACGGATCCGAGCAAAAACGGACAGAAAGAGAGCAGGATGGAAGAGCGGGGGAAGGTGGTAAAGAATTGTGCTTTTCTTGGTGAGCTTTGGATTGGGGGCGAAGAAATCCAAAAGCGCTTTCCCTCGCTCCGCGATGATTCTCTCTCTTCCTCAACGTGAAGACTGAAAGAGTTTGAAAGGAGGGGAGAGAGAGAGGGAGGAGCGAGGGGCTTGTGGGGCCCGCGAAGAGAACACGGAAACGGAATGCCCCGACCAGGCTGTGTTGGGGCTCCGACGTCTTCGGGCTCACGCGGTCACGAAATTACCGCACCGCCCACGGCGCGAGGCGTCGGCAGGGGATCTTCCCGACCCTTTTTGGGGATTTCGCGTGGAGATTCTGAACGTGGGACAGGGAGGTGGGGTTGGATCTTTTCATTCTTCCCACTTGTCGTATCTTTCTTTTTCCCCGTCGGGAAATCAGTAAGTAAAATAGCAACAATTAAAAGCATCTCTCTCCGGTTAAATCGAAACATTAATGATATAAAAAAGTAAAAATTTCAAAAAATTACCCCAAATACTCTCATTTTCTCAAAAAAGAATATCAAATGAACTTTATGTCAAATAAGTCTTGAAATAACCTTTTTGTTTCAAAAAATGACCCGATTAAGATTTTTTTATCTTTTTACATTTTGTGATTTATTTCATTTTTTTCTTTTTTATTTACTTTTTTCTTTTTTTTTCTTTTTCATTCCCCTCTCCAACGGCCATGAGGGCTTGGCTTGCCCAACCCAAGCGAGGGGCGGCGAGGGGAGCCCTAGCCACATCAACTGAATCCGACCGTTGAACTCCACGAAAATCCGATCCACCAGTTGTGACCGTCGACATTGGGCAAGGGTCACCTGCCCAACCCAGTTGAGGGCAACCCTTGCCCGACGCTGGCAATGGCAACCATAGCCCGATGCCGGTCGAGACTAGTGGTGGTGCGTTCGGAGCTGTTCGTGAACTAGAGATGGGCGACCTCTGTTCTGTCCCCGAAGTTCATTTTTTTGAACATAGTTTTCCTTTCTTCACTCCCAAAACTACTATACAATCCATGTTGGATGACACTCGGATTCCATCCTCAGCTTGTACATAAATTTTTACTGGAATTAGATCGGCACTAGACTATGTTGCACTCCCTCGGCTTCCCCCCACAGCCCAAGATTCTCTATTGTTAAGAAATGTAGTTAATATGTAATGTACTCCATTAGTGTAATAATATTCCATAGTTAATATTGTAACGTCTGTAGTTAATATTAATTCATTAGTGTAGCAAAAGTTTGTAGTTAATATTGTAATAGACTAATTTTGAATTAGTCCATTAATGTGTTTATATTCTACAATTAATATTGTAACGGACAATTCAAAATACTTTGAATTAGTCCTTCTAGAAAAACTCTATAAATATAAACGCTATCCTAGTGTTAAGGACAAGAGAAATTCATTCTCAAACCTTGAGTATATTTCTTGCATGGTATTAGACGACCGGTCGGATCCTTAAAAAACACCATCATATTTATTCTTGCTCTGCCATTTTTCCACTTCTCCTACTCACAATGTCATCTTCCACCTCTCCTCTAGCTGTGCAACATCACCTTAGTCTCAAACTTTCCAATGATAACTTTTTATTGTGGAAAACGCAATTGTTTCCATTGCTTTGTAGTCAGTCCTTAATGGGATACTTTGAAGGCACCATTATTTGTCCTAATCCAACCATCACTCCTACAGATTTCACGGTTACAGCATCAAACCCTATATATGATGAATGGATTCGAAAAGATCAACTTGTTCTGTGACATCCTGAATTTTGGCTCTATCTCGAAACTTATTAATGAATGAATGCCCATTGATGTATTTCAGTAATCTCACTCAGAATTGATCACTCTTGAGTCGACCAACCAAAGGGGAATGGCTAACAAGGATTCAAGTATGTAGACTAAAGAACTCGGCTATTGACCAGTACTTTGACCATAAGGATTACCGATGGAATATTTTGTGCTAATAAAGGCCGATCTAATAGTGGTTTTAGAATGATTTGCTAGCGTTTGCAATTGGTCCACGGGTAATTCCATACAACCATAGTATGATTTGCAAATTAACCTAAACTGATTTCTAACGATCGTACCCCTTGGAACTAGCGATAAACCCTCGCAATTACATGACAATCAAAGTCGCCATGACTATAGTAACTCTTAAACGTGACATTAGTCGCAAGTCGATACGCGTAATTCTTAAGAGCTGCCCGTTAGCCCAAGATTCGCTGGATTGACAAAATGACTAAATTTGATCGTGAATTGGACTTCGAGATTGGAGACCGGACATTCAAGGATTCCAATAATAAATTGGACGTCGCCTCATCGAAAACCATTGAGGTTATGGTTCGCTCCATATTGATTAGAAAAATGAAATTCCAGATCGACTATTATAAATTACCCACTTACCCCTAAGATAATACTATTTCTCTTAGAAATAGGCAAAGGCAAGATAGCCTTTTGCTTGTTCCTCTTCATGATCGAAATTATGAAGGCATGTTGGGCAAGTGGCTTCTTGAAATTTATGGGAAAAAGACAAGGCTTGCATAGGGGTCCATTTGAGTGGTTTTAGAGCATGGGACAAACTTCCTAAAATCACTCAACTATAAAACCTATTCTAGAATGCTTAGGTAGGGGTCCCCTTAAGTGGATTTGTGAGATAACACCAGCCTTCGTCTCCATCTTTCCCCTTCAAATTTTGGTCACCACCATTAGATCATTCTCTCCTCCTTTTTTGCCTTGATTTTTCTCTCAAGCTCTTTATCCCTCTCGGCTCTCTCACGTCCAACCCTCGCTTACCACTCCTCCACCATCAACCGCACTTTCACCACCACCATCACATCCATCCACACCTCAAACCACCACCGTGATACGCCAAGATCCTGCTGAACCACCATCAATCAAAACCGAATCTGCAAAGTGTCAAGGGTTGTTCTTGGGAGTTTTTTGGATAACTCAAGGTAAACCACTCCCAATGCCTAGTTTACTATATTGGAAGGTTAGAGATTGAAGTTGAGAGCGTTATTAATAGATATCTTTGGTTATTTCTGTGTAAAACTCAAGGAGCCGATCTGACCTTCGCCGGACCGGTCTGAACTGTGGACTTCATTACCTCATTATTCGGTTTTCCTTGGCTCATACACTATAGTAAATTAGTTCTAAACCTTCCCTAGGACATTAAGGTACTAAGAGGCAAGTTTGATACCTTGTTTAGTGTTTTTCGTGGTTGAACTTGTGATTAAATTCTAGAGACCGATTCTAATCATGAAGACCGGTTATGATTTGCATGTCCTAGAGCTTGAAATTATCAAATCAATGACGAGTTATAGAGTTGAGGGTTCGGTTGGAATTGGTCCTTAGGAGCCGAGATGCCTAGTAGCTATTATTAGCTTAAAACTCAATTAATTGATTAGTGAAACTTCTATTTGAGCCTTTATGTGTTCGTCCATTATGTGGTATTGTGGTATGTTGCATTAAAAATGCTCAATATTTCATAATGTTCGGCCGTGTACTAATATTTGTGAACCGGGAGATTGGGTCGTTGCCACGATTTGCACAATTTGGCCTTGAATGAGAAATGACGGATTAAGCGTCTTATTTGATTATCCTACAATATTATGTTCGGCCATGTGTGAAAGATATGGTGAATTGAATGAGAGAATTCGTTAATGGGACCATACAAGATTCGGCCAAGGAAGTTCCATGGGGTCGATGGTGAGTTTTGTGCCAAATCGAGTTGTACTCGATCATGAAGTATTAAAAGGTTACCAATTGACTAAGTGTGGTTAAGTGATTCCATAGAATTGAAATTGAGGATTAAGGGACTGATTTGTATTCTTGAATTATGAATTGTGCAATTTATGGTATTTAGCCTTAATTGAGTGATTTATGAGTTTAAGAGCATATTGTACCTTGAGGCGTTAAACGCGGGATTTAAAGGTATCATGAGGCGTTAGATGCGGGATCAACTTGAGGCGTAGTAACGCGAGTCTTAAAATGACACTAGAGACCTGAGGCGTGATAACGCGAGTTTGTTATTTAATTAAGTATGAGGCGTCAATACGTGGGCCAAACCATCGGAAAGGGAACCATAGTAAGGATAATGATACTTACATGTTATGATCTATTAAGTGTCAAAATACGAAGCCTAGTCTTGAATATTTATATTATGAAAATATATGCTTTGATTAACTTGTAACATGCCCTTTTGCCTTATGACTTAATTGATTGAATATTACTTATTTTCAAAAGTGTCTAGAGGTACTAATGGCCTAGTCTAGGTTTAGGGTTAGCTTACTGAGATTTATTCTCACCCCGTCATGGGCACAACTTTTCAGATCCCAAACCTTAAGCATTCCACCAAAACGTTTTGGGGAGCCGATGGATATCCAGAAGTCAGTGATCGAGTATCCTATAGGTCCAGGTAAAACTTACATTAGGAAGGGGAGTATAGTATGGGTTGATGAAGGAGATGATGATTAGGAGTCACATTATTTTGAGGCTTGGTTTTATCGGGATGGAGACTTGACATACGGACCCCTGAGGAGCTTCAACATGCTCCGAAGTGTGATTCTTGGATGGTGCAGCGCTACACCCCCTGACGATGAGGTATTTCATCCAGAAGCCAAAATCGAGAGCAGCCAACCGAAGCCCTCAGAGCCAATTGAGGAAGTAGACATCGTGGAGCCCTCTGACGCTGAGGAAGCATCTGCATAACCCACTGAGTCTGAGTTGGCACGAGAACTAAAAGAAGAGTTTAACGCCGAGTTGGAATCTGAGACTAAGCTAGAGATGAGTGCATATGAGTTTGATGCGCTTGCGAACACATAATCCAACTTGGAGGAAGAAGTTTCCATGGACCTAGAGTCAGATGCTTTTGCAGAGTACGACCCTGTGGCTGACGAGGACTACTCGAACGATGGCGGGTCCGACCTTTAGGTATAGCTGCGATACCTAACTTATGGGACACCTCTTTAAGTATAGGAGTGTCGTGACTGGACTAGATGCACCTTTTTAACTTAGTCTCTCGTTTCCTTCGAGCCTTGTTTGTACTCCCTCTATTGATCAAATTGTAAAACTGCCTTTTTATCAAGTTATGTATTAATGTTTTATCATCCCGAGTCATCTTTATATTGTATCGTACGGAGTATGTATGTCGCTTCCGCGTGTGCATTTGAATTCATTTGCCTATCGCAAAGTTGAACGATTCTGAGATAGTGCGACGGTTTGTTTCAATCGCGCGATGTTAGCGCGCTCGTAAGGACGCGGGGCGTGACATGTTCTTAGTTGGATGATATCTTCTCTTTCACTTGATGTCTTACCATATGTGATTGAATTAGATACTGCTGCTGATGTCTGAAAGGCTCTACAAACTGCATTCGGATATCTATCGCATACAAGCATTCTTCAACTTCATATGCAACTCCAGAATACATCTAAAAGTGACAAACTGTCTCAACTTATCTCCGCGAGGTAAAGTACATTTCAGATCAATTAGCTGCCATCAATTGCCTTATAGAGAATGAAGAATTAAATGCTATCGTCTTCTATAATTTTGGCTCTAATTTTTCTAACATTGTTGCTGCCTTAGCTACAAAACCTAATCCTATAACATTTCATGAACTCCATCGATTGCTCCTCAATCATAAACTTCGAATGAAGTCTTCCATGGTGCCTATAGAGGCCTCCATCATCCACCCCTCTTATTCAACCACAATCGAGTTCTAATTTTAAGCCTTCTACCACTCAAAATCACCAATATTATTGACAAGGCAATCGGTACAATTATGGGAACCCAGACAATCGGTCTAAAAACAGAAAAGATCGATGCCAAATTTGTCAGAAATATAATCATATTGCTGCAAGATGTTATTTTAAGCATTCGCAGTCTAACAATGGTGCTCTTCAGCCTATTGATAATATGGCTGGAATTCTTCCTTCCCCATCACAACAAGATTGGTTTCCGGATACTGCAGCTACTCACCATGTGACGCCTGACATTGCCAATCTGCAGATCTCTACACCACATAATGGTAACGAATCTCTTCGTGTAGGTAATAGAGCAGGTTTTGAAATTGCTAATGTTGGTTCTTCCCACTCTTAAAAACCTATCAACAAGTCTTTTAATTTCTCTAATATCCTTCGTTTTCCTACCATTACGCGTAATTTGCTTTCCATTCATAATTTTACACGTGACAACAATTGTTTCTTTAAATTTCATTCATTTCACTTTGTTGTGAATGATTTACAAACCAAAGTACCACTGCTCCAAGGTTCGCTTAAGGATGGACTATACTGGTTGTTGGGTTTTTATGCCTCATCTCCATCCGCCAACATCTCACTTGATTCTTCCGCCGCTGCCACAACCTGGCATGCCCGAATGGACCATCCCCAAAAAAGCAAAGTTCACTCATTGATTCATTCAAACAATTTGCCACATTCTACATTTGATTTCAATAAATGTACTTCTTGTTTGTTAGACACATTCCATAAAACATTCCTACCCCTACTTATAGCATTAGTAAAGCACCTCTCGATTTAATATTCATTGATGTATGGAGACCTGCTCCGATTGATTCTGTTTCTGGTTATAAGTATTTTGTCATATATGATGATGATTTTTCCAAATATAATTGGTATTATCCGATTCAAAAGCAGTTTATGGTCCATTTAATTTTTGAAAAATTCAAGACTATGGCTGAGAAACAATTTGAAAAGTTCATCAAAGTTGTAAAGTCTGATTGGGGTGGGGAATACAGAACCCTAAATAATTTTTTTTTTCAAATAATGAAATACTCCATCGTGTAGCTTGTCCATGCACTCACGAGCAGAACGGAGCAGCCGAGCGAAAAATTCGTCATATTGCTGATACCGACCTTACATTATTGGCTCATGCATCTCTTCCTCTTAAGTATTAGCCTTATGATTTTGAAACTACCATTTATCTTATTAACAAATTACCAACACCACTTTTAAAAAATATCTCACCTTTTCAAATACTTTTTAATCAGAGTATTTTTTTTTCCTTTTATTAAGGTTATACAATTCACATAAATTTTCACTCCATTATACTCAATGTGTGTTCTTAGGATATAGCACATCGTACCTTGGTTACCATTGTTTAAATTACAAAACTGGACGCATGTACATTGTAAGACATGCTAATTTTATTGATAATATTTTTCCATTTGCCAAACTTTGTTCACATCCTTCACAAATGTTATCGCCATCACATCCTTGGCTGACGATCTCCACAGTTGGTATGTCCTCCCACGCGAACCATGGTATTAATGGTAATATCATATCTTCTACCCATCATCTAGCTTTGCTCCACCCACCTTTGAAGAACCATCACCGACATTATCAAATGCTAATACTGCTTCAACATCTAACACGTTAGTGTCTAGTTCGTCTAATGCTGGTACAGGTTCTAATGAGAATATTTCGGATGCGTCTTCACAGCAGGCTAACATGATACCTTAACAACTGGTTTATCAAGCACCAAGGACCCATCTAATGCAGCTGCGTCAAAATCCAAAGCCCAATAGTAAATATCCATTACCAGATGTGAACTTGACTGAAATGACTTTTAAAAAAGAGCCACGGTACTTCACTGAAGCTAATAAACATGAAAAATGAAGGGAGGCGATGCTTCAAGAATTTAATTGTTTATTACGTAATTGAACATGGGTTTTGGTTCCACCTAATCCCAAAGCAAATGTTGTGGGCTCCAAATGAGTTTATTGAGTCAAGACACGTGTAGATGGTTCAATAGACCGATACAAAGCCTGTCTAGTAGCCAAAGGTTATAATCAGCATGAGAGTATTGACTATATGGAAACGTTTAGTCCAGTCGTTAAAGCAACCACAGTCCACACAGTTATTTCATTGGCGGTGACAAAGAATTGGAAACTTCAACAGTTGGATATTAGCAATGCATTTTTAAATGGTAACTTGACTAAAATAAAGTTTACAAGGCCTGGCCATAGTTAAATTTGGCGGTTAGATTATGCTTACGGCATCGTACGTTGGTCAGCAATGAATGCCGTGTCGACTAACGTGGTGAAGATTCCCAACATGAACCGCATCGTCTTGTCTTCTCAAGAAAACGACATAGTCGAGTTAGGGCTTCAAAGAGAGGGGGGGAGGAAAAGTCAATTTGTCATGGGGAAAATGTTAATGCTTCTATTTGGGGCTCAATTGCATTAATTGTATACGGGCGCATGAGGGGGTACAATCTCATTTACGTTAACCGAGATATCAACAATAACATTGACGAGGTAATTGTCGCCATTGGCTACATCATCTTTTTCTTTTTTCTTTTTTTTATTTTTAAAAACTCTCTCGTGATGATGATAAGTTACTTTTGAATACGTTGCTTTAACTTGTGATATGGGTGTGAGTATAGCTAAATATTAATTTTACTTGAGTTTGACTTGGATATTGCTCGAACTTGTCTTGATTCTTTTTGAGTTTAGGCAGCTTTGAGCCAAAATCAAATTTGAAAAATTCTTGAATCGAATATTTGGCAGGCCTAAACGAGTGATTATAATCTATTTATTGTCTTTTGATCCAAATTTAAAAGACACATTTTACCTCCAAAACCATGCACCATTCTCTTTCCCCTATTCCTTGCTCTTTCTTCGGCATCCTCCTCACTTTGAGCAGATCTCTCTCTCTCTCCATCATTACTGATGCCGCCTCTCTGTCACGCCCCGCGCCCGAGCACGCGACTCCCTACAAGCAAACCAAGATATCTCTCGATGTCCCAAGATGCACATAAGTCGAAAGACGTGTTATATATAAGCACGCAGAATCGACAATTAATAACTCCTCCGTACAATATAAAGTGGGACCTGGATAACGAGAATACCATAATACATAATATCCGAAAGTTCATACAAGAGCATAGCAACTAGATACACTAGGGAGACGGGGTAATACAAAGATGTCCATCACCCATCAAAGGAAATAGGTATTAGGGTTGCCGTCAAAAGTCGGGCTAGAATACCAAGAGCTCCTAAGACGAACTGCTGGAGTCATCTATCTCCTCTGCCTCCTCCGTGGGCACGTACTCCGAAAAAGTCTTCGAGCAAACCTCTGCGGTGTCTTCCATAGTCTCATCAGCGGACGGCTCCACCAGGTAATCCTCTGTAGCCTCGACCACTTTGACCTCCTTAGTATCCTCCAAGGTCGAGGTCCTCTCAAGTTCATTCCTCGAATCGGCAACTCACTCCTTAGCTTGCTCTAAATCCCGGGTGGGATGACACCAACTAGGGACGACCCCCTAGGGTACCTCGATGGGCTTCAGCGGCCCTGTAGAAACATCCCCAACCTTCTGGAACCAAGCCTTAAATCTATGAGGCTTCCAGCTACTCCCACCTTCGTCTACCCATACTACTGTACACTTTCTGACACAAATGATTCCATGCCCATCAGGGAACTCATCAAAATAGACATACATCTCTTTGGGGTCTCCAAATCTGATAGGCCACATTCTCAGGACCTAGGATCTATAAAAAAGGGGTCCCACAACGAGGTGAGATTCACATCTTAGTAAGGTGGATCCTAACTCTGGGTTAGGCCGACAGTCCACTCAGGCAGTTATAAATACTAGCATTTTACGCAAATAAACATACGGGGTATTCAATTATCGATACAACACACAGATGTCAGGCATGCAGCCATGGCATAATAACACATCCAGATGATCATGCACAAATCGCCATGCCACATCGCCACTTCCACCCTTCAGACTACCTCATTCTCATGCTCGCTTTTAGAACGCCTCAGGCTCGGTCCACGTAAACGCATTAGACCATTATTAACAACCTGCGTAAATGTATCAGGTTTCAATGTTACTTCAGGCCAATGTCGACACATCACAACTCCGTCCTGCGTTTCAATGCATCAAGACTATGGCCTTCTCAACCCCGCATCTCATACGTATCAGGGTGACATACAACTCCATCCCCGTGCCTCAGTTCCTCAATGTATTCCTCACACCACCCCGCGTCTCATACGCATCAGGGTATTACCATGTCTCAGTCATGCTAAAGTTTCAATTCAATTCACGCACATAATGCAATGTACAACTCAAGCACAAATCATACACTTATGGCATGCAAGAAGATCAATTGACATTCACACATGGTAGTCATTTCAAAACACAAACATTAACACATATTCAAATCCTCTATACCGTCCTAAGACGCACAAAGAACAATCACATTAAAAACCCTTCAAGGATCACCCGAAATTCACCCTCCTCACCCAATTGAGTCCAATCTTCCTATCATAGGTTTATGGTTCCCTTATCTTAAGCTTAATGTCACAAAATCCTTCTCCCAAGCACCTCAAGAACTCGGTCCAAGCAGTGCAAGAACAATTCAGCCGTGCAACCTATTGAAATTTCATTCAACCGTCAATTTCTCTTGCCCAATCACCAATCCGTGGACCACAAACCTTAATGACATGTCTCCCATAAAATCGGTATGTCTCATTGATGAATTTGTGACTCAAATCCAACTATCAACAGCCCCCATAAAATCGGTATGCATAGAACAGAACCGGGCGAGTTTCGGTTCTGTGTAAACCTCAATTATCCAACCCTTAAACTATCTCAAATCTATCATTTATTTACTAACCTACTGGCTAACATGTAGATCTATGGGTTTAGGAAGCTCACCGACGATTTGAGGCCAAGTCGTCGCCGAAAACTCCTTGAATGTCACCGGTTCTCCCAAGTCTGTAAACTGACAGTTTTGCCCCTTCAAACACAAGACCCATTTGGGGTCAAAACTCCATCAAATTAACCCTAACTTTTTACCACAGCTCACTATATGAGTCCCCTAGATCTCCACAAAATTTGGTTGAAAAACTCCAAAGTTTCGGGGTCCTAAGAGGCCAGAAATGTGACTTACCTCTGGTTGCGATGATTTCCGTTGACTTGCGGGAGATCGGCTGGCCGGAGCTCTTCGGTGGGTCAAACGATTTGCTTCCACTTTGAGGATGTCGGCAAGAGGCCAAGCAAGGAGTGGGTGGTGGGCTCGGCAGCTAGAAGTCGCCGGAGAGGGTCGTCGGCGGCAACGAGCTGGCGGCACAGAACCAGTCGGGCGGCAGCGGTTCGGTAAAGGGAAGAAGAAGAAGAAGAAGAAGAAGAAGAAGAAGATGCTTCACGGTGCAAATGGAGAAGATTGCCGGCCAAGAGAGAGAGAAAAGGCTATTTTCAACTTTCAAAAGTCAATGAGTTGAATGGTAGTTGGGGAAAAGTGGAAATGTCCACTCAAGGGCTAATCCATTGACACATGTCCAATATGTCAATCAAGCCAATCTAATGGTCAAGATTACTCTCAAATTTTGGGTGGCTTTGGGGTGTATTAAAGATCAAAATGCCCTCGTTCAATTATATAATTAAGGTTAAGGCTTGAGGGGCAAAATGGTAATTTTACTCCCCGACGTCCGGAACGTCATTTTTCTCATTCCAATATTCTTCGATAAGTCGATGGCCAGTCCAATCATGACGTTGGAATTCTTGACTCTTCATTTGTAATTTTCAAGACTCGTTTCTGATCGTTTTCTCTATCAGACGTGGTTCCAACCTATCCCGAATAGACGGACGGCTTTTGTAGACGTTACGCGTATCGACCCTGTGATTCATATAACAATTAGAACTCGTCAATTCATGACGACTTTGGTTATCATGTAATTATGAGGGTCTATCACTAGTTCCGATGGTCTCGATCGTCACCGTTCGATTTAAGAAACTTTCGCAAATTGTACGTTAGTTAAGCGGCATCAACCGCGCTGCAATTGTATAACGCTAGCAATGCATTCGTTAATCATTCTTAGATTGGCCTTTTGTGGTTCTAAATGTCCCATTGACAATCCTTATGGTCAAAGCGTCATTTCCCATTCGAGTTCCCTAGGTCCACGTACATTGTCTCGCGTTAGCCTTTCCCTTTTGGTCAGTCTATTCAAATTGATCAGATTTGAGCGAGATATGACTGAAACATATCATTAGATACACTTCTAATTAATGAGTCTGAAAATGACAGGGAAATTAGAATGTAACAACTCTTCCTCCCTTACAAAAATTTCGTCCCCGAAATTTACATCAACCTTAATTACTCAAACAAATGGGGATGTTGTCGCCTCATCGTCTCTTTGTTTTTCCACGTGGCGCCTTTTGTTCCATGGTGCTCTCACACGACTTTGACAAATGGAATCATCTTATTCTTGAGAATTTGCTCCTTCCGATCTTCGATCCTGATCGGCTTCTCCACGTAGGATACCCGGTCGTCCACTTCTATGACCTTGTATTTCAGCATATGTGTCGGGTCTGGTTCATATTTCCGCAGTATTGACACGTGAAAAATACTATGCACTTGGGATAGATTAGGCGGTAAGGCAAGCCT
Organism: Rhodomyrtus tomentosa; assembly: GCA_028455895.1. NCBI lineage: Eukaryota > Viridiplantae > Streptophyta > Magnoliopsida > Myrtales > Myrtaceae > Rhodomyrtus > Rhodomyrtus tomentosa. The sequence goes on along the minus strand of JAPCWY010000002.1, from coordinate 35,904,785 downwards.
GTAGGCCAAGATCCCAATCCGCTCCAGTGTTTCCAATGGACCTACGTACATTGGGCTTAGTTTTTCCTTCTTTCCAAATCGTGATAATCCCCTCATCGGTGACACCTTGAGAAAAACATAGTCGCTTACTCTAAACTCCAAAGGCTTACGCTGCTTGTCCGCATAACTCTTCTGACGACTCTTTGCCGTCTTCAGTCTATCTCGAATTATCCTTACCGCTTCCACAGATTGCTCTACCAACTCTAGGCCTGCGATACTTCTTTCTCCAACCTCATCCCAGCAAATTGGGGTTCCGCAAGCCCTTTCATAAAGTGCTTCAAATGGTTCCATTTGGATGCTCTGCTGGTAGCTATTATTGTATGCAAATTCCATCAAATGTAGCTAATCTTCCCATCCACCTTTAAAATCTATGACGCACGCTCGCAGCATGTCTTCAAGCGTCTGAATCGTCCCCTCCGTTTGTCCGCTCGTCTGTGAATGGTACGCCGTGCTAAACTGCAGCCAGGTTCCCATGGCTTCTTGAAGGCTTTTCCAAAAGTTCGTTATGAACTTGGGATCTCAATTTGAGGTAATTGTCACGGGTACTCTATGCAGCCTCATTATCTGCCTCATGTACAACTCGGCGTATCTATCCATTGCGAAGTCCTTTCGCATCGGGATGAAGTGTGCGGACTTAGTTAATCTGTCCACGACTACCCATATAGAGTCATGATCTCTTTGGCTCCTTGGGAGTCCCATCACAAAGTCCATCGTTATATGCTCTTATTTCCATTTCGGTATTTCCAGTGGCTGTAATAATCCTCCAGGCTTAAAGGGCTGCGCCTTCACTTGCTGGCATGTCAAGCACTTTGTCACATACTTTGTTACATCCACTTTCATCCCGTTCCACCAGTAGTGCTGACATAAATTCTGATACATCTTCGTACTTCCCGGGTGGGTGTTATAATTGCTCCTGTGAGCCTCCGATAAAATCCTTTCCCTTTGTCCTTCGTCCTTTGGCATGCATAGACGTCCTCGGAACCTCAAGATTCCGTCCTCCGACACCTGAAACTCTGGTTTTCTCTTTGTCACGTCCATCTCCAGAATTTTCTGAATTTCTAGATCCGTAAATTGTAAGGTCTTTATTCCTTTTTGAACCTCAGGTTCTCCCCTCAATGTAGCCATCAAGCTAGACAACTGGCAGACTTCCAATCTAAACTCAAAATCTCTTAAATCCTCGATCATCGACCAACCTTTTACTAGTAGACAGGCGATGCTCGACTTCCGACTCAGCGCATCTGTTTGCCTTCCCAGAGTGATACAATATATCACAATCATAATCCTTGAGCAGCTCCATCCACCGACGCTGCCTCATATTTAGTTCCTTTTGAGAAAACAGATACTTCAAGCTCTGGTGGTCGGTATAAATCTGGAACTTCTCGCCACACAGATAATGTCTCCAGATCTTCAGAGCAAAAATGATCGCTGTTAACTCCAGATCGTGAGTCGGGTAGTTCATCTCATGTGGTCTCAGTTGTCGGGACGCGTAGGCCACTACTCTTTCATGCTGCATTAACACACAGCCCAGTCCTTTCAACGAGGCATCGCTGTATGTTTCATAGCTCCTGGTCCTAATGGAATCGTCAACACCGGAGCAGTCGTCAACCAATGTTTAAGATCTTGGAAACTCTTTTCGCACTTATCTGTCCATTCAAACCTTGTTTCCTTCTTTATCAACCTCGTCAATGGGATGCCTATGGATGAAAACTTCTCCACAAAACGTCTGTAATACCCTACCAAACCCAAGAAACTTCTGACTTTCGTGACCGTAGTAGGCCTAGGCTAATTTGTTACAGCTTCGATCTTAGCAGGATCCACCGCGATTCCTTCTCTCGATACCGCATGACCAAGAAACGCTACCTTATTCAGCTAGAACTCGCATTTGCTCAACTTAGCATATAACGAGTGTTCTCTCAGGGTCTGCAAGACAATCCTCAGGTGCTCCTCGTGTTCTGCATCACTCCTCGAGTAAATAAGGATGTCATCAATAAAGACTATGACGAATCTGTCCAGGAATTCCTTAAACACTCAATGCATCAAATTCATGAGTGCGGCTGGAGCATTGGTCAATCTAAAAGGCATCACTGTGAACTCATAATGACCATGCCTCGTCCTAAAAGCAATCTTAGGTATGTCTTCCTTCTTAATCCTCAACTGGTGATATCCGGTTCTCAGGTCAATCTTTGATAATACCGCCGCTCCTAGCAATTGATCAAACAGGTCGTCGATTCTCGGCAATGAGTACTTGTTCTTTATTGTTACCTAGTTCAACTGCTTATAGTCGATGCATAAACGCAAGGACCCATCCTTTTTCCTTACGAACAATATCGGCGCTCCCCACAACGAAGCACTCGGTCGGATAAATCCTTTATCCACTAGTTCTTGCATCTGCACCTTTAACTCTTTCAGTTATGACAAAGACATCCTATAAGGTGCCTTGGAGATCGGCTCCGTTCCGGGAGCTAACTCGATCACAAATTCTGTCTCTCGCTCTGGTGGCAATTTTGGCAACTCTTAGGGAAAAATGTCAGGGAACTCATGCATTACCAGAATACTCTTTAGTTTTTGTTCCTTGGCAGTCGTGTCCACCACTGCAACTAAATACGCCTGACACCCTTCAGACATCAACTTTGTCACTTCAATAGATGAGACTAATGGAATCGAGATCCCTCATCGACTTTCCACGAATTCAAAACTAGAGCTACTTTTCAGGTAGAAACGAATTATTCTACTGTCACGATCTACCACTGCCCCCTGTTTACCCAACCAATCCATCCCTATAATCACATCAAAGTCATACATGGGTAGTACAGCTAAATCAATACTCTCTTTACTCCCTTCAATCACAATTTCACAGTCAGCACAATCCAATGAAACCAATATATTATCCTTTAACGGAGTGGCAACATGCAGAATTATACTCAATGGTCTTAACTTCACACCCATCAAATCAGCAAATTGAGCAAACACAAATGAATGCGTGGCACCAGGGTAAAACAATGCATATGTAGCTTGGTCACACAAGTAAACCGTACCTGTGACCACGCCTGGCTCTTCCTCCGCCTCTCTACGGGCTACTACATATACCCTACCCTGAGCTAGGGGTCGATTCTGCTCGATCTGGGGAGTGGCAGTCGATGGTTCAACCTGCGGTCTCTGTCCTTGAGGTCGACTAGCCGAAGCTTGGTTTAGGCCCGTCCTCATTTGGTGGTCCATCTGACCACACTTAAAACAAGCTCCAGTCCTTACCGGGCATGGCCCATTTCCATGCCTCCTGCCACAGAGACGGTAGCTCCAGTTCGTGGGGTTCGGCTGTTTCACTATGTTTTTCCTTACTGGAGGTACAAAACGCCTATTACCCGCCATTAGTCTCTTGCCCATCTGGCAGCTGTCTTGGAATGAAGTAAACCGTGATCCAAATGCGACATTCTTCTCCTTTAAATTCCTTTCGATCATTTGGCCCCACTCATAAATTTCCTTATTGGTCTTCAACTTCAGGGCTATCATCTGACTGCGAAGTTCAGGCCACAATCCGACTTGAAATCTCCGTGCTTTCTTCTAGGGATCTTCTACAGATCGAGGTGCGTACCTTGATAGTCTGAAGAACTCGGCCTCATATTGATCTACCGTCAGCTGATTCTAACGTAGCTGTAGAAATTTTACTTGCTTCCTTTCCCTGGCCGTCTCCGAAAAGTATCTGTCGTTGAATGCCGTCTTAAAGGCATCCCAGATCATGGCTGTTCTTTCAAGAAAAACTCCATTCTTGGTGACAGCCCACCAATCGTTCGCAGTCCCTTCTAACTGGTACACTATCAACAATACTTTCTCTTCGTTTGTGCACCTCAGCTGTCACGGCCGAACCTGGCGAGCGCGCGAACATCCCATCAAGCGGTACTTTTCTAAAAACTTCAGGATTCAACGGCCAATGTTCTAAGCACTGAAAGGAACACGCATGCGGAAGCGATGCCAACTCTAATCATATAAATACAAAATGACTTAGGACACAAGGATACATCGAGTTAGAATAATCAATTAGTCAAAGATCAATTCCTAATTCACCAACCAGGAGTACAATCCCTAATATCACAAAAGACAAATCAATTATAAATACATTTGGTCAACTAATTCTTCAAATGCCAATCCTTGACAAGCTCGCGCTTCCTTTGTCTGGAACCTAAAAAATTTAAGCCCCTACTGGGGTGAGATATAAATCTCAGCAAGGTGGGTCCTAACCCTAAGTTAGGTCGACTGTCCACTCAAGCAGTCATCTATCCCGAAATTCCACACTCATAATCATACAGGCGCATCAAGCGCAAATCAATAAAATAACAACATGCAGATGACAAGCATGCAATGATGACCACACGTCACACTCGGATGATCATGCACGCTCGGCTTGCCACTTCATTGCATCCACCAATCTCCGCCTGCCTCAATCTCTAGCCCGTGATTTAAATCGCATTAGGCTTGGTCCGCATAAACGCATCAGACCGTCATCGGCAACCCGCGTAAACGCATCAGGTTCCTATGAATCTCCAAGCCAATATCACCATCTTATAACTGCATCCCGCGAATAGTTCGCATCAGGACCGTGGCTATCTCAACCCCGCGATCTCGTCGCATCAGGGCGCCACATATCATCAACTCTACTCCGCGATCTCGTCGCATCAGGGTATACATCTCCTGCCCTGCGTCTCATACGTCTCAGGGTCTCTCCGTCCCACAAATAATTCGCACCAGAACCGTGGCCATCTTAACCTCGAGATTTCATCGCATCAGGGCGCCACACAATATCAATTCCACCCCGCGATCTCGTCGCATCAAGGTATCCACCTCCCGCCCCGCGTCTCATACGTCTCAGGGCCTCCGCATGTCATGCTCATGCCATGCTTCACAATTCAATTCACAAATAAAACAACAAGTGCTTGTCACGCATAATTTGAAAATTCATGGCATGCAAGACAATCAACGACATTCGACATGGCACACAATTTAAACACAAGTAATATCACACATGACTTTCTATAACCACTCAGGGCATTTTAAAAGCTTTCCCTTTGGAATATTCTCCTTAATCGATCAAATTAAACCTTGACTCATCCAATCGAGTTCAATCTTCCTAGCATAAGGTTAGAAATTCCCTTATCTTGCGTTTGATACCACAATTTCCTCCTCTTAGGTCCTCAAAGTTTCGACTCCCAATGATCCAAGACCGAACTCATCGCACAACTTAGGAATTTCAGCCGATTCGTCAATTTTCCATACTCAATTCCTCAATCTATGAACCCCAATCATCCATAACTTAACCCTCATCTAAACATGTCTTAAACATCAATTTGAGTCCCATAATCATCTGTTCTTGCTCCCACCAGAATCGATTTTGCACAGAACCGAACCAGTTCATTTCGGTTCTGTGCAAACCGTGCACTTCCAGCCCTAAACCTTCATCAAATCCTTCATCTACTCACTATCCTACCTCTTAGCATGTCTATCTAAGGTTTTGTGAGGCTCACCGTGAGTTTGGAGTCGATTGGTCGCTGGAATCCAGCTGGAAGTCGCCGATTCACCCAAGGTCAGAATCCGGCAATTTTCTATTCAAGATTTACAAGACCATTTCGAGGCCAATACTTCGTCAAATCACACTTAACTTTTTCCCACAGAATCATAAACATGTCTACTAGATCTTCATAAAATTTGACATAAAAAATCCAACAATTAGACCCCCAAAAGAATCAGAAACCGGACCTACCTCAGGCTGAAGCAGATTCCGTCGGCTCTCGGGAAAACACTTGGCCGGAGCTTCTCGGTGGTCCAAATGCCACTCTTCCACTTCGAGGAGGTCGGCAAGACATAGGGCTACGTTGGTATGACCGGCCGAAAATGGTCGCTGACGGCACCGAATAGAGACGGCAGATCTGGTTTCGGGCGGCAGATTGAAGAGGGAAGGAGGAGATAGTTTTCGGTGGTCTTGGGGTTCAATGGCCGGTCAAATGGAGTGAAGAGAGAGAGAGAAAATGGTTATATACAAAGCCTTGGTCAATGGTTGAATGGTAGGTGTGGTATAGTAGATTTGACCACTCTTTTGCCCATCCATTGATACATGTCCCACTTGTCGTTCCAATTAATCCAATAGCCTCAATTAATCCACTTTTTTGGCAGCCATAGGGGAGGATTAGAAGACCAAAATGCCCTTCTCCAAATGTAAGAGCAAAGTTCTAAGCTTGAGGGACAAAACGGTCATTTTACCCCCGACGTTCAAAACGTCGTTTTTCTTGTTCTAGAATTCTTCGATAGGGCGACGGCCAATCTAATTGAAATGTTAGAATTATTGATTCTCTATTTTCAATTTTGAAGACTCATTTCTGATGGTTTTCTCTGCCAGACGTGGTTTCAGCCTATCCCGAACCGACGAGTGGCTTTTGTAGACATTACGCATATCGACCTCGAGATTCGTATATCGTTTAGGGCTCGCCAATTCGTGGCGGCTTTGGTTGTCATGTAATTGTGAGGGTCTATCGCAAGTTCCCACGACAATTCTTATGGCCAAAACGCCGTTTCCTATCCAAGTTTCCTGGGTCCACGTACCTCGTCTCTCGTTAGCCTTTCTCTTTTGGTTAATCTACTCAAATTGATCAGATTCGAGCGGAATACGACTGAAATATATCTCTAGATATACACTTCTCATTAATGAGCCTGAAATTGACTGGAAATCAGAATGTCACATCAGCACTTCAAAGGCTTTTTCCAACTTCTCAACCCACCTGGGTGCTAGCTCGGGGTCTCCAGTCCCGTCGAACTGGGTCGGCTTCAGTTTTATGAATTGCTCCACCGGCTGACCCATTTTTCTGGCCACGACAATCTCCTCCTAGGCATTCACTGCCTCATTACTCTGGCCATGTTCACCTGGTTTTCATTGCCCCCGTTGTTGCCGTTATTGGCGTTGACGGCAGCTATGGCGGCTCCTACCGCCTAGGCTATGGCAGCATCCCGATCTTGGGTCTGCCTGTCAATGAGGTCGCTAATCCTCTCTAGTGCCCTCAGTACGCCATCCATCCTCGGGTCTTCTGCTACATGCGGCCTCGAGCAAGAGGCTCCACCTCTAGGTCTTCCAAATCTCCTAAATGGATTGCTCATCCTTATATTCTTCTACTCAACCTAGTCTACCACAAGTTCATCAAGGAGTTAGTACTCACTCATTTATCCAAGTCCAGAGCTACCAACTATGCTTCAACAGAAACAGAGTTAACACAACAATCCTTTATACAACAAATTCTAGAGACATTTCAACAAGTAGCCCATGGCCATTCCTCAGTTCCGTTTAGTCCAACGGTTCACTACAACAAGCCATACTCATTCACTTAACAGGCGAAAATCCAGAAATGACTTTCAACACTAAGCAGGGAACTTAATCCTCATACAATACCACAACCCTGCCAGGGCCAAATGCCAACCATAAATGCCAAGTCATAAGCTATGCATCCCATGTCTTATCCTAACCCGTTTCCTAAGGTCTCGCTACCCGCCATTGTCCCAACTTAATTTTCCTTATTACTTCAATCATCAATCAACCTTGGATCGAGCTGACCTCGTTCTGATACCAAGCAAACGTGGATGCCACGCCCGTGCCCCGGGTCCGAGCACACGACTCCTTGCAAGCAAATCAAGATATCTCTCGATATCCCAAGATCCGCACATAAGTCGAGAGACGTATTATATATAAGCACGCGGAAGCGACAATGTAATAACTCCTCCGTACAATATAAAGTGGGACTTGGATAGCGAGAATACCATAATACATAATATCTGAAAGTTCATACAAGAGCATAGAACTAGATCCACTAGAGAGATGGGGTAGTACAAAGAGGTCCATCACCCATCAAAGGAAATAGGCATCAGGGTTGTAGTCAAAAGTCGGGCTAGAATACCAAGAGCTCCTAAGACGAATTGCTGGAGTTATCAGTCTCCTCTGCCTCCTCTGTGAGAACGTACTTCGAGAAGGTCCCCGAGCAAACCTCTATGGTGTCTTCCATGGTCTCGTCAGCGGACGGCTCTACCAGGTCATCCTCCGTAGCCTCGACCACTATGACCTCCTCAGTATTCTCGAAGGTCGGGGTTCTCTCAAGTCCATTCCTCGAATAGGCAACTGACCCCTCAGCCTGCTCTAAATCCCGGGTGGGATGACACCAATTAGGAACGACTTCCTAGGGCACCTCAGTGGGCTTCAGCGACTTTGTAGAAACATCCCCGACCTTCCGGAATCAGGCATCATACCTATGAGGCTTCTAGCTACTCTCGCCCTCGTCTACCCATACTATTGTACACTTTCTAACATAAATGGTTCCTTGCCCATCAAGGAACTCATAAAAATAGACAGACATCTTTTTGGGGTCTCTAAATCTGATAGGCCACATCCTCAAGATCTAAGATCTGTAAAAAGGGGGTCCCACAACGGGGGAGATTCACATCTTAGTAAGGTGAATCCTAACCCTATGTTAGGCCGATAGTCCATTCAAGCAGTCATAAATACTAGCATTTCACGCAAATAAATATGCAATGCATTCAATTATTGATACAACACACAGATGTCAGGCATACGGTCATGGCATAATAACACATCCAGATGATCATGCACAAATCGTCATGCCACATCGCCACTTCCACCCTTCAGACTGCCTCATTCTTATGCCCGCGTTTAGAACGCCTTAGACTCGGTCCGCGTAAACGCATCAGACCGTCATTGATGTTGCTCCAGGCCAGTGTCAACACATCACAATTCCGTCCCACGTTTCAACCCATCAAGACTATGGTCTTCTCAACCCCGCGTCTCATACGCTTCAGGGTACCATACAACTCCAACCCCGCGCCTCAGCATCTCAGGGTATTCCTTACACCACCCCACGTCTCATATGTCTCAGGATACTACCATGTCTCAGCCATGTCAAAGTTTCAATTCAATTCACACACATAATGTAATGTGCAACTCAAGCACAAATCATACACTTATAGCTGCAAGACGATCAATTGACATTCATACATGGTAGTCATTTCAAAACACAAACATTGACACACATTCAAATCCTCTATACCGTCCTAAGACATACAAAGAACAATCACATTAAAAACCCTTCAAGGATCACCCAAAATTCACCCTACTCGTCCAATTGAGTCCAATCTTCCTATCATAGGTTTAGAGTTCCCTTCCCTCAAGCCTAATGTCACAAAATCCTTCTCCCAAGCACCTCAAGAACTCGGTCCAAGCAACCCAAGAACAATTCAGCCGTGCAACCTATTGAAATTTCATTCAGCCATCAATTTATCTTGCCCAATCACTAATTCATAGACCACAAATCTTAATTACATGTCTCTCAATATCCTAGCATGTCTCATTGATGAATTTGAGACTCAAATCCAACCATCAACAGCCCCTACAAAATTGGTATGCACAGAACCGAACCGGGCAAGTTTCGGTTCTGTGTATACCTCAATTATCCAGCCTTTAAACTACCTCAAATTCACCATTTATTCACTAACTACTTGCTAACATGTAGATCTAATGGTTTGGGAAGCTCACCGAAGATTTGAGGCCAAGTCGTCGCCGGAAACTCCTTGAATGTCACCGGTTCTCCCAAGTCTGTAAATCGGCAATTCTGGCCCTTCAAACGCAAGATCCATTTGGGGTTAAAAATCTATCAAATTAACCCTAACTTTTTACCACAGCTCACTCTATGAGTCCCCTAGGTCTCCACAAAATTTAGTTGAAAAACTCCAAAGTTTCGGGGTCCTAAAAGGTCATAAACGTGACTTACCTCTAGTTGCGACGATTTCCGTCGATATGCGGGAGATTGGCTGGCTGGAGATCTTCAGTGGGTCAAACGACTTGCTTCCACTTCGAGGATGTCGGCAATAGGCTAAGCAAGGAGTAGGTGGTCGGCTCAGCGCTAGAAGTCACCAGAGAGGGTCGGCGGCGGCAGCGAACAGGCGACATAGAACCGGTCGAGCGGCAGCAATTCAGCAAAGGGAAGAAGAAGAAGAAGAAGAAGAAGAAGAAGAAGAAGAAGAAGAAGATGGCTCACGGTGCAAATGGAGAAGATGGCCGACCAAGAGAGAGAGAAAATGCTATATTCAACTTTTAAAAGTCAATGAGTTGAATGGTAATTGGGAAAAAGTGAAAATGTACACTCAAGGGCTAATCCATTGGCACATATCCAATGTGTCAATCAAGCCAATCCAATGGCCAAGATTCCTCTCAAATTTTTGGTGGCTTTGGGGTGCATTAAAGACCAAAATGCCCTCGTCCAATTATATAAGTAAGGTTAAGGCTTGAGGGGCAAAATGATAATTTTACCCCTCGACGTTTAGAACGTTTCTCATTCCAATATTCTTCAATAAGGTGATGGCCAATCCAATCATAACGTTGGAATTCTTGATTCTCCATTTTTAATTTTCAAGACTCGTTTCTGATCGTTTTCTCTATCAGGCGTGGTTCCAGCCTATCCCGAACCGACGGGTGGCTTTTGCAGACGTTACGCGTATCGATCCTGTGATTCATATTACAATTAGGGCTCGTCAATTCATGGCGACTTTGGTTGTCATGTAATTATGAGAGTCTATCACTAGTTCCGATGGTCTCGATCGTCACCGTTCGATTTAGGAAAATTTTACAAATTATACGTTGGTTAAGCGGCATCTCCCGCCCTCCAATCATATAACGCTAGCAATGCATTCCTTAATCATTCTTAGATCGGTCTTTTATGATTTTAAATGTCCCATCGACAATCCTTATGGTCAAAGCGTCATTTCCCATTTGAGTTTCCTAGGTCCACGTACCTTGTCTCGCATTAGCCTTTTCTTTTTGGTCAGCCTACTCAAATTGATCAGATTTGAGCGAGATATGACTAAAACACATTGCTAGATACACTTCTCATTAATAAGTCTGAAAATGACAGGGAAATCAGAATGTCGCACTCTCCCTAATCCAATTGTCTGAGGCCCTCGCCTCGACGATCCACCCACCCTCTCTCCTCTCTATCATAGAGCTCATGGCTCGTGGCCGTGGGCCATGAGAGGTTGAGCTTGTCCGAGCAACGAGCTCGAGGCAAGCTCAATTACAAAGCTCGCTAATCCATATCAGATTGCCTGACCATGATTTGGACCACAACATGGGGTGGTGACCGTCGCCTGCCTCGAGTTCGAGGTCGGCGAATCGGCGGGGCATTAGGCGGAGAGGAGCAGCTAGCCAGTGATGAGTAGGAGAGATAAATGGAGGCTTGGATTTGTGATTTTTTTTTTGGGAGGGAAAATGACAATTTTAGTAGATAAGCGGAGTTGTAAGGATGGAACTTTATGTATTAAAGTGCAAAACTCAAGATGCAAGTAGTGTGGACGGTACTTAAAATAAATCACTACCGGTTGATAAATGTCCAAGGTATGCACCTAAGAAGAATATGATTGGTACATTTAGGGGTGAGCAAAATGAATCGATCAGATCAGGAATCCTCCATATCGGTCGAATTGGTTCAATTCTTGAGGGTGCTAGTCCGGTTTCCGGTCCAAAAAAATGAAACACATAATTGTTGACACTGTTCCAATGGTGGACCTGCACATCCGGACCTGACTGACAACTTTTTTTTTGCTTTAATTTTATTTCTTAAAAATCTTTGAAAAAATATTCAAATTTTTAAATTTTTAGGGGTATTTCTACATGTTTAAAATTTGTATATGCGTTTCAAGCATATGCGGCCCATTCCATTAGACAGCCTGAGAATGGAGCTGGATTGACAACCGGTCACGCCTAGATAAATTGGTTCATAGCATTGGTTGTTGACCATGTGAAATATACGTAATATTAATGTTTCGTTTGTTTCGCAAAAAATGAATAATTTAAAAAATATTTTCTTGAAAGTGATTGTTTCTATCGCTTGAAATAATTAGTTAATAAGAAATGTTTTCATTATCGACAACAATCTATGTCTAAATATTTTCATAGATAATAAAAATAGGTTTTTGTTCTTTATTTTGTGAGTGTTTTCTAATTATTTATTTTACGCGAAGGCTTCGTTTGTTTTTGCAAAAAATGAGTTTCTTAACAATAATCGTTTGTATCGCTTATAAAAATAAATAAATAAATAATTTTTTTTTTAAAATCGTTAATTTTTCATTGAACAAATGGAGTCGAAAAATAATACGCTTTCGAGAGGAGACTATAGCATATGGGAGTGAATTGAAGCAATTTGTATTAATTGAGAAAAATCAATACTCACAAATAGAGAAATCAAGGGCAAATTCGACATTTCTTAGAATTTGATATTTTCCACGAGGAAATAGCAAACAGGCATTTTGAAAAAACATAAACAATTCCCAGCCCCGATAGCCACGTCATCTCTTCTTTCCGATTACGGCGGGAGCGCTTCACTTTCCTTCACACAAGAAGGTTCGTCGTCGTCCTCCAGATTTCTTCAGTGACAGGAGTCGCTCGCTTGCTCGCTCGTGACTGTGATCTCTCTCTCTCTCTCTTTCCACGGAGTCTCTCGCATCGATGGCTCCTTTGTCTCCACCGCCGAATGGAACGGGCGAGGAGGAAATCGGCAGGGTGGCGATGGTCCAAGTGCAGCAGCCGAGGCGGAAGGGAATCGGAACTAGGGTTTGGCTGATCGTGTCCGAGTCCGGCCAGTCGCACGTCGAGGAGATCGAGAAGCACTGCATCATGCGCCGGACAGGCCTCCCCGCGCGCGACCTCAGGGTACTCGATCCGGTGCTGTCGTATCCGTCCTCAATTCTTGGCCGTGAGCGGGCGATCGTCGTGAACTTGGAGCACATTAAGGCCATAATCACTGCCAAGGAGGTATTGATGATCAATACCAACAGTCCTTTGGTTTATCAGTTCGTCCAAGACCTCCAGCACCGGGTTTCTAGCTCAAATTGCGCGTCTCAACAGGTAAGGTTTTAGGCCGAGTTGAGATGGTTTCAATTCCGTGTGGTCGGTGGCTTTTGTAGAGACCTTAAGGTAGGGGGCGAAATAGGACATATAAGAAATCTGCATGACAGTTTACAGGTTGTAAGAAATATTTGTTAAAATTTGCAAGTCAATCAACCTTCATTTGAGGTTTCAAAGTATTTTGGTACTATGGGGATCACTGTAAATGTGCTCGGTCATCGTGTTAAGTGCAGTTTGTTTACAAAGTCAATAACGATTAATTGTTATTTGCCTGTTTGTTCTTTATTCGGCCTCCGCTAGTAGTGTTAAATGAATTATATTGTTTGCATCATCTGATTGAATTTCTACCTAATGCCAAAGTGCCTGGTCAAAGAAATTGTCCTGCATTTGATTTCTGTCATTACTTCATTGAATCGCTTGATCAGCTCAGTTTCTTTATGAAATCACTTTAACTGTCATTCATCGGTTTACTCCTTATTTGGCCTTGGGTAGTAGTTGCAAGAAAATATTATTGATGTAGCTCTAGCAAATGGAAAAGTGCGCAACTTGTCCGGGCATTTGGTCAGCCTGTCATGATTAATAGTTGCATTTTTGCTTTCTAAGGAATTTGGCGGCAAGACATCTCCTGCTAGTGGGATTCACAAGACATTGCCATTCGAATTCAGAGCGCTGGAATCTTGTCTTGAATCTGCTTGTCGGTGCCTTGAATCAGAGGTATGCATGATGCACTTGTATGTTGCATCTAGTGAATTCGAAAAAAGAAACAATTCTTGAGGATGTTATACCTTCTCTGGCTAGTTTATATCTAAACACAGTTGGTTATCATATGGAAATGGAATTTCTAGCCCTTTCCTAGTATACAAAAATAGCAGGTTGATTTATTGTGTTCCATCATTAAGAACTGCATCTCTGAAATTTCTTCTCATTTCATTTTACTTTTAGCTTCAAATTTTTACTACTGTTGGACCGTAACTGAAATGTTTTCCTCTGTGACATTGTCAGACCAAGACTCTGGAGGATGAGGCATATCCAGCTTTGGATGAACTAACTTCCAAAATCAGTACACTTAACCTTGACCGCGTTAGACAAATAAAGAGTCGTCTAGTTGCCATCTCTGGCCGAGTACAGAAGGTAATTGACACTATGCTACAGCTCTTCTCATCAGCAGAAGGCAGAGGGACTGCTCTCAGGGTTCAGTCAATCCGAGCATAAAAAAGCACAAACTCATTTCCCCAAGCTATTCGTCCTTAAGAGTTCTCCAGATAACTTTAGTGCTTCTGTTCTCACGTCCAACATTTATCTTTTCTAATTAAAATTTAGGAGATAACTAATTGAGTCTGCCCTTTCTCCTCACAATCTTTTTTTATACGTGCAACAGTGAAAGGTGCTACAGGAAATTAAGAAGAGGCTTGCATCTGTCATTTCAGATTTTTAAGGCCCATAAGAAGCACTCTGCTTCATTAATCTGATGTTCAAAATTGTGGTTGTTAAACTTTATTTGTCTAGTGTTTTATTTTTGGTAAGCATAATGATGTGTTTTCTTTAGCAACGGATTCTACCTGATGAGCTTCGGATGTTTTCTTAAAAATAGGTGAGAGATGAGCTTGAACATTTGCTGGATGACGATAATGATATGACCGAGATGTATTTGACAGAAAAGCTTCTCATTCGCTCACTCAATAATGCTTCAATCAGAGAGGAAGTAGAAAATGCCGCTCCTGAAATAGATGATAAAAGGTGACTGACAGCTTAAATAGTTCTACATACTTAGGGAGGGATATGTTGGTCCACTGGTACTTCAATTTGATTCTAGTCGAAGCAAACTATGTCTGTAGAAATAAAGTGAGAATGCAGTGTGATGCAATGTTGAAGCAGAAGCATGCATAATAGAAGGCCAAATAAATAGAGAACACTGCTGCACCGATTAATCTGTGGAACAGAGAGGAAGTACCTATTCTCTCAGGTCCAAACTTAAAGTACATCAACTTAAAACTACAAGCCTACCGACTTGTACTGTCTGGCCCCTTCGATTGTTCCCCACTTGCAACAATATATACCAGTTTACATGTGTCGTGTTGATCCACAACTCCTGTGTTTGTATTTTATCTATAGCTTCTCTTGTATAATGTGATGGTTTGATTCTCTGCAATGATATGCCATGACAGCGCTGAAGATTCTGATAAAGAAGATGAATTAGATTCTATAGTTTTGACCAGCTGCAAGCCTAACATCGAGGAGCTTGAGATGCTTTTAGAAGCATATTTTGTCCAAATTGATGGCACACTGCAAAAACTGTCAGATGTATGTATTTATGTGCTTTCCCAACATGCATTGCTGAATTCGGTGGTCATTTTTTCAGCTCACTAAATGTTCTAATTGTCGATATATGATTGTGCCTCGTTCTTCGACCACTGACTATCATAGTTAGCTAAATAAGATAATTCACTTTGGAAATTTGATGATTTTCTGCCTCAAGATAAATTTTTTTTATTGATACAACCAATAGAACTCGAGGAAATGTTCTCTCATTTTGTTTATAATTTGGAATTTACAAAATTATGTTTGATGATGAAATGAGACAAAGGAAGGAACAGAATGGCATGGAATAGAATGAGCATCCAAATTCGTTTGGTTGTAGAGAGAAATAACGTGGAAGAATAACAAAATGTCAATGTTTTCTTTAGGATAAAATGCAGGAAGTAGAATAGAGAGGACATTCTTTGATATGTGTGAACAAAAAGGCGGAGGAATAGCGATTCCTTCAGCTGAAACTTGGGGAGACACAATTCTCTGGGATAAAATCAGTCCCACAAGTGAACGCCCAATACTCCTAAGCAAAAACATCTTCAGTGAAAATGTGTTTACTTTGTTTTATCTATCCGAGTAGATATTATGCATCTCCCTATCCTAAACATAACACACTAGAAGGCTAAATCCTCCATTTAGCCATTACATGAATTAAGTGATGGAAGTTACATAGGTTTCTTAATGCATTTCCATAGACATTGTCATAAAAGTCCTCTTCAAGCCTTTTCATCTGAATGTAATTATTTTTACATCACTCTGTTGGCTCTGTCATGAAACTACATACAAATTATTTAATAAATCTGTTGTAATGTGCATGCTCAATGATCTCAAGGCTACCTCTTGAGAAAGGTACCTTGACTGTGAAATAGCAATCGGGAAGTATCCTTTATCTGTTCGGAATGTTGGTTGAAAAGAAGCTCACGAATGGAATCCATCCGCAAAAATGCACATTAGGTAGGATGCATGACTTCACAATTTTGTGCTCATAGCTGTGTGGACAAAACATATTTAACTCTTATCAGTTTAATTGTTCTACCTTTTTATGAAATGAAGGAAGCATATTACTTTTGATTCAAGTTCCATGATAGGTTTGATCAAATATGCAACTTGTGTAGGCATCTTGATGAATTTACTTTACAGCAAAACCTCAAAAGCAAGGGTAGCTGTCGCAAAATTGCCCTTACTGTACCCGCCCATTTCTCTATGACAATGAAGTTGGATTGATGGTCCAATTCCTTCCATGTAGTCTGTCAATAGTGATGAAAATGGAAGACGGAGAATGGAAAAGATCATGTTTTTCCTGCATTAACGCCTGATTTCACATATGCTTTTCTCATGTCTTTTGGATGTTGCCCATTTGCTGGACATACAATGCCTAACAAGACATATTTCCGTTTGTGTAGATGAACGATGATGTGGATGATACCGAGGATTGCATCAATATAATGTTGGATGATAAGCAGAATCAGCTGCTGCAGATGGGAGTGATGCTCTCTACTGCAAACATGATCATAAGTGCGGGAATTGTGGTGGTCGGATTGTTTGGCATGAACATACACAACGACATCTTCAATGCTCATTACATAAAATTTTGGGAAACTACCTTCGGCACCGTTGGAGGTTGTGTCACGGTCTACCTGTTAGCTGTTGGGTGGGGTCTGAAAAGAAAGCTTTTGGCCTTATAGAGATCCCTCCTCCAAACAGAAGATTGTTACATCTAATCTCGCTTGAATACTGCTTTGCACTTGACATTTCATTGTTTCATTGTCGTGGGTAAATGGCACTGACTTACAAGCAATGACCGAAGAATGAACATAGGAGTCTGCTTTCTTACGTGTTTTTAGATTCTTCTGCAAGTATTGGGGTTTGCTCTGATTTACCTGATCCATGTTTTAGATTCTTCTAAGAGTATACCAGCTCCACTTGATGATCGAGGACTCGTCGGCTATAAATTTCGACATTGCTTGTAAACTCCATGCACGAAACTTCCAGCGGATTGCACAGAAGGATTGGAAATCTTGAAAAATTGGGGTCAAATGTCGGAAGGTTGAAGCTAGATTAGATAGCAAAACTCAACTAAGAAATAACTCAAATGTTTAAACATAAATTGTTATTGATAATGAATACATTGTTCATTGGTTAATTATATAGAGCGATATATGCAATCAACTTTAGGAAAACGTTATCAAAATCATGCATTTTTCGCAAAATAAAGGAGTCATCTTAGTAATTTGAGAAAATAAGGAGGCATGGTTTAGTATTTGCTAGAGTAGATGATGGGGAAAATTGTCCAAAAAATCAAAAATCTGTTGCACTTTGGTCAATTCAGTCCTAAACTTTTTCATTGTGTCAATTAAGTCCTAAATATTTTTACGTTTTGTCAATTGAGTCTATCCCGCCTATTTTGATTGAAAAACGTTGAGGTCACTATCCAATCAAGGCCAGTCATCCTATGTCAACTACCGGCGTTGACATGGATGACTTTTTATTTTTTTTTCCCTGTTTATTTTTTTTTCCTTTCGTTCTTGCCGGTGGCCGGAGAAGGCTAATCGGGGCCGCTTCCCGTAGCTGATGGTTGCCCTCGCCGGTGGGCTGACAACATGTATTTAAACCTCCATTGGTCGGATTACGAGAAATTTCATGTAAGATTCAATCAGAATGATTTCTCATTTTCTCATTGTTAAGGAAGATCAGATATTCTGTCAAAGTTAGTTTAGCCACACGCACACAAGCGAGTCAAATAAAATAGCTAGGGTAAGTTCAGTAGGTGGGCTTCTACATAATGAATCGGGTAACTAGCTCTCAGGATTTGCTCAAACTATGGAGGTGTGCTCTTTGCTCAAGGCAGAATTGTGAAACATTTTATTAGGTCTTAAATTAGTTATTTCTCTGGATATGCCTAAACTTATGGTGAAGGTTGATTTGCAAGCTGCAATTTCACTGCTCCAGAAACCACACACCCTCTCAACTTTGGGGTCACGCTCATTTCTCATATTTGGAAGCTTTAATTGTACTTCCAACATGTCTAATTTTTGTATAACTTTAGGGAAGGAAACTCATGTGCAGTTTGGTTAACAAATCGGTTCATTCACTCTTATGATGTGAATGACACCTTACTTTTAAATAGGTCACTTAAAGGTTTGATTTCTTCATTGTTAAGAGATCAGGTTGGATCAAGTTTCGTTAGGCGAATTCCAATGTAACTTTTGAGCTTCGCCTATTTCATTATTAAAAAAAAAAAATCCAGGGCAAGTTCATGATTTAAATCGATTCAGTTGGCTTTTGTCTAATTGATTCTAATAGCTTTTATCGGTCTATTATTTGAGTCACGGACAGGAAAAAATGCTCTCACAATTGGAGGTCAAAATGCCTTGGCCATGGCATAGGACTGCGCAATCAATGAGGGTTGCCGGAATATCAGGACAGTATTCTTTGACTTCGGCACCAAAAGCCAAATCCGATTGCGTTTAGTCCTTAACGTGCATGGAACCATCAGCGCTTGGAAGGGAGATGTGTAGTCGATCGATGCATGGCAAGATTTTCAAGTGCTTCTAAAATTGCATTAATCACCAAGGGGAAAAAAGCTGCAGATACGATTTTTTTGGAGCACTCTGAGGGAGAAGTGTGTATGCTGGG
Source organism: Rhodomyrtus tomentosa (assembly GCA_028455895.1). Taxonomy (NCBI): domain Eukaryota; kingdom Viridiplantae; phylum Streptophyta; class Magnoliopsida; order Myrtales; family Myrtaceae; genus Rhodomyrtus; species Rhodomyrtus tomentosa. Next base: position 35,885,869 of record JAPCWY010000002.1, on the reverse strand, counting down.
GATAGCAACTTCTGGGCACGATCGATTTGCACGACACGTAATTAAGGGTTTTCGCATCGAGCTTAGCAAAACGATTAGCCCATTTATACACCCGATAATAAAAGCATCATGTGGGGGAGATTGACCTTTTTAATCCGTTAAGGAGGCGCCTAGACACGTGTTAATTATGCCAACAAAGACACTTTTGTACACGTCTAAACTTATTTGCAATATCTAAATACGTAGTGTTGGGTAACTTGCTCAATGAAAGTTTCGTATTTGAATTGCGACACGGTCAATGAAAGTGTTGCGCTCGTAGTGTCTTAAAACGTCTGGCGAGTCGGCAACCAATACATAGAGATTGAAATTATGTTGCATTGTCTTAAAATGCGTATCCCCTTTCTTCGGATGTAAAGGCTTTGGGCTGCGTTTGATTATCTAGATTTCTAGTTATGATAGGATCGGATAGAAAATGATAAGAAATTCAATGATTTTGTTCGCCTATTGTTTCATGAACTGCGGGATGTAAAATCGGATAAGTAGGGGCAAGGCGCGGCTGAAATTGACTTTATTTCGCTAAAACATAAGAATGCTTTGGAAATTATTCAATTCTGAGTGATTTATTGTTAAGCAGATATTTGTGCCTGTATCTGAATTCGAGCACAACATCGACGGAGCAGACCTCGTAAAATCGGGGGTTTTGATTTGGAGTCGAATCCTTTGAGAATGACTCGTTGGCCTTGCTCGTTGTCTTGTCGAGTGAATAAATAAGTATTGAACAATTTAATTATTCAATATCTTTCCACAAGTTGAAAATTGATTCAAATGTTAGAAAGGTTCAAGCAGTTAACAAACGAATGACATGATCTCATTAATTAAAGAACAAGGTCATGGAGATACCTGATTTTGTAGCTGGAGACCCTAGCCTTGGCGCCACCAAAGAAGCGGCCACACTTGATAGTTGCCATCTCGGCCCGGCGAGAGGCGGTGATTGTGGGAAAATCTTGATTATGCTCGTGTATGTTCTTTTGAGAAATCTTATCCTGGACCATTCCACCTCTTTTTATAGGTTTTTTTTTTCTTGGCTATATTTCCCCGCATATCCTTTATCTTATCCTAGACAGTTACCAAACACAGGATAAAATAAAACATATCTTATCCGGTTTATATTCTGATGACCAAACGCAACCATGATTAACAGACATCCCTAGGAGGAAAAGATACATCTGTTCACCCAGAAGAGTAATTTAATATAAATACGTAAAGTCGGACTGTTTCATCCGACAAAAGTAAGAGTATGAAACCTTTAAACTTTTGAAAAAATTTAGGAGTTTTGTTGCTCATGGTCTCTTTGTGGACGACTGAGTGGAATGCCTTTGGACATCAAATTGAATTGACCAGAGAGATTTTACTCTCATTAGTGCTCTTTTCATACTCGATTCAAAAGGCTTAAATCTTAATCATGGGTAATCACATGACAATTCACGAATAAAGGGGAGCCAAAGTGGGAGGACCCTGTCTGTGCAAACGAAGGGAAGTGGAAGTGGACTCTCTGAACTTTCTCCAGAGGGAATTCAGATACGTCCTCGCTATACACCGTATGCCCTTTTGCCCCAAATGACTGCTGTTTGAATTTTTCTTTAGGCGTGGGCTCGGCTTGACACGTGTTTTTTTTTTTTTTTGTGTTCCTGTGTAATAGTTGCCAGCAATGGTTGGCGAACAGTTCGACCATGGAGATGAGACTTGCGGAGCAGTTGTCAGTGTTAGAGCTAAGCAAGAAAAGATAGCTCTATGGACTAGAAATGCTTCAGACGAGGCTGCTCAGGTAAATTCTTCTTCGAGCCAGCCCTAGCTCCTGTTTATTTAGTGGCAAGCAGCACGCTAACGGGCAAATATCTTCGCCCCTCCGCTCACTCGGACCTTACTTGCATCGGCCTGGCCTTTTGGAGATGAGCATTGGGAAGCACTGGAAGGAGTCCATCGACTATAGCCAAAACGCGGTGTTCCTGTTTATTATTAGAGACATTCATATCACAAAATAAGAAACTTCATGTTTACATAGGCGATACTACAATAGGCTTTCCCTCCGTAGAAGACTTCTGCCAAACATTTCCCAAGTTGTGTTGCAGACAGTTGATTTCATCTTGACGAGGACTTGCATCACTATTCGATTATCTTGGCTCGATTGCCCGTTCGATCCCTCCTTTGGGCATGAAGTCTCTAGTGAGGCCTTTACGACTAATTCTTTCTTGGCGTGCCTTTGAAAGGATGGTAAACTTAAAATGGATTATACCCTCTATTGAATTATGTCTCGAGTTATAGCATAAAATTAGAATATCTAAAATTATATTTCGGTGGCGACGTGCAAGGGACTTGCATCAATATCCTGATTAGTTTTTCGCGTTAGTATTAGAACAATTAGTATCAGAGCTCGAATAATATATTCTGGATTGTGATTTGGGGCTTTTGCTTGTCTGATCATTATCTGGATATTTGTGATTGCAATTATGTTTGGGGTAAAAGCTGAAAATGAGAAATTTAACGAAATGAACAAATTTGGATTATAGAGATTCAAGATGGAGGCACTATTGACAGCTCAGGGTTTGGCAAAAGCATTGGAGGGCAAAGTTAAGTTGCATGAAACGATGAAAGATGACGAAAAGGATGTGTTAATGAGGAAGGCTAGGAGTCTAAACATGTTGAATATATCGAATGAAGTGTTAATAGAGGTAGGCGAGGAGAATGATGTCGCATCGTTGTGGGCAAAACTCCAGGCGCCCTATATAACGAAAAGCTTGAACAATCGCTTATACATGTTGAAGAGGATGTTCCAATTCAGATATATTGAAGGTACGTCTATCAAAATCCACCTAAATGAATTTAATAAATTCATGATGGATATGAAGAATGTTGGTAATACTCTTGAAGATGAAGAACATGACATGATGTTGTTGGCTTCTCTACCAGAGTCATGAGAGCACTTCACTGATTCACTGTTGCAGGGACGTACTATGATTACCTCAAAAGAGTTAAAGTCCGCTTTGTTTTCTAAATAGTGGTAGAGAAAGTTGCGAGATGATAATTTGGCGCAGGATGTAGCGTGGGGATTAGTGATTCGGGATAGATAACAACAATGGGGGTCCTCCAGCAGCAAAGGTAAAAATAGATCTAAATCATGCCAAGGGACGCGTGAAGTGTCTTCAATGTCATGAGAAGGGGCACATTAGGAGAGATTGTCTTAAGTTGAGAAAAAGATGTGATAAACAGAAGGCCATAAGTAGTGTGGTGAACATTGCTGAGAAGAGCACTAGTGATGCAGATGTTGTTTTGTGTGTGTCTACAAATTTGTCAGGAGATGAATGTGTGCTAGATTCGGGGTGTTCTTATCATAGGAACTTGTCTATTACTTATTAGACTGCAGATGGCGGTAGAATTCTATTGAGGAATAACGTAGCTTGCAAGGTTGTCGGGATAGGGACAGTTCGTATTTAGATCCATGATGGTGTAATCCGCACATTGACAGACGTGAGGCATGTACCTAAGCTCAAGAAGAACCTTATTCCTTTGGGGACACTCGATGATATCGGGTGTAAGTACACCGTTGAAGGTGGAGTGCTAAAGATATCTCGAGGTGCTATGACAATGATGAAAGGAAAGAAAGTGAGCTCTCTCTATCATTTATTAGGAAAGACCGTGATAGGAGCTGCAACAGTTTCATCAGGTGAGTCAGATTCTGATTTAACTCAGCTATGGCATATCCGTTTAGGGTACATGAATAAGGCAGGTATGACAATGCTGAGTGATAGGGGGTTGTTAAAGGGTTATAAGACAAATAATTATACTTATATGAGCACTGTATATTTAGGAAGCAGTGCCAGACTAAGTTTACTACATGTATTCGTTCGACCAAGCAACTGGTGGAATATATTCATTCAGATGTCTGGGGCCCATCTCCGGTTCTTTCGAAAGGAGGTGTCCGTTATATGCTGACCTTTATCGATAATTATTTCAGGAAGGTGTATGTATACTTTATGAAGCACAAATCTGATGTGTTTGATTGATTCAAGAAATTTAAGGCATTAATTGAGAAGTAGTCAAATTAAATAGATCAAGTGCTAGAGAACCGATAACGACATAAAGTTCTGCGGTAAAGATTTTACCGAGTTCTGCGAGAGAGGGGTTTGTAAGATACTGCACAGTACCTGAGACACTAGAGAAAAATCGCGTGGCAGAACGGAAGAATAGAATTTTACTTGAGCGAGCTCGAAGCATGTTATCGCATGCTGGTATAGGCAAGGAATCTTAGGCCGAAGCAGTGAACATGACATGTTACTTGATTAATCGATCTTCATCATTTGTTATCGAGTGGAAGACCCTAGAGGAAGTATGATCGGGGAAACCTGTTGATTATTCTGGATTACAAGTATTCAGATGTCTTGCGTATGCTCATGCTAGTGATGGTAAGCTTGGGCCAAGGCCGAAGAAGTGCATGTTTCTAGGCTATGTACATGGGGTGAAAGGCTACTGGCTGTGGTGCACCGATCCTCGATCACCCGATTTTCTAATCAACAGAGACATGATCTTCGATGAGACTGCAATGCTTCGATAGAGGAGTCCTGAGACACTACTAACAGAGCAGACAGATCATGGTGCTAGTAATGAGCTGGAGCTTCAGGTGGAGACTCTAGAGACCTCAAAGGTAATAGAGGTTGATATTGCAGATAGGCCGCAGTTTTTAAAGTCGGTGATAGTGAATAACCAGTACAGCTGCATCATATTCTAGCTGAAGGCAGACAATGAAGGCAAATTAAACCGTTGGTACATTATGGTTACACAGATATTGCTAATGCTTTGACTGTAGATGATGAGATGGAAACATATGAACTTTTGTTTTATGATGGCTAGTTCCGAGTCATTATAGTGGTTAGGGGCTATGAGTGAAGAGATGGAATCACTCCATTGAAATCAAACCCAAGAACCAGAAGATTATTGGAAGTCAATGGGTTTACAAATGGAAATAGGGTATTCCTGGTGTCGAGGCAGTGAGGTATAAGGCCAAACTTGTGACGAAGGGGTTTACACAGAGGGAATACATTGACTACAATGAGGTGTTTTCTCTTGTGATAAGGCGTACTTTTATTTGTGTTTTACTTGCCATAATTGTTGCACATGATCTTGAGTTGGAGTAGTTTGATGTGAAAACAACGTTTCTTCACAATGAGTTGAAGGAGCAGATTTACATGAGGCAGCTTAAGGGATTTGCTATTTCGGGTAAGGGAAGACCATGTTTGCTAATTAAAAAAATCTTTATATTGGCTGAAACAGTCTCCTAGGCAATGATATAAGTGTTTTGATACTTTCATAGCTAGTCAAGACTATTTAAAGAGTCAGATGGATAGCTGTGTTTATTTTAAGAGACTAGATGATATGTCTTTGATATATGTGCTTTTATATGTTGACGATATGTTGATAGCAGCTAAAAATATGTCCGATATTGATGTGCTGAAAAAGCAGTTGAATGCTAAATTTGAGATGAAATATTTAGGTGCTGCAAAGAAAATATTGGGTTTGGAGATTTTGCGTGACAGGAATGCAAGATTATTACGTCTGTCTCAAAAGAAATATATTGAGAAGATTGTAACACGTTTTAATATGCAGTCAGCGAAGTCTGTGAGTACTTCATTAGCGAAGCATTTTAAACTTTCAGTTAAGTTATCATCGCAGATTGAGGAAGAGGAGGAACATATGTATCGTGTTTCGTATTTTAGTGCATAAGTAATATTATGTATGCTATGGTATGCACTAGGCTTGATATTTCACAAGATGTTAGTGTAGTTAGTCGTTATATGAAGCATCTTGATAAAACTCATTGGGAAACTGTGAAATAGATCCTCAGATATTTGAAGGGGATAGCAGACGTTGATATAGTATACCGGAGGAATAGTAATGGCAGTGAGACCAAAGTTTATGTGGATTCTGATCATGCAGGTGACTTGGATGAATGCAGGTCTTAGCAGGGCACGTATTTATGCTTACAGGTGGTGCAGTTAGTTGGGAGGCGTTTTTACATGACTACGTTGCCTTGTCGTCGACTGAGGCTGAGTACATGACACGGACCTTTGTAGCGAAAGAGGCGATATGGTTACAAAGTTTGCTATTGAATTTTGGGTTAAATCAGAAAAGTGTTAGTATCTTTATCGAGAGCCTGTTGTACAAGACTGAAGCCGCTCGAGAAAACGTACAGAACGAATTTCGTGCTTTGCTTGGGCCCGAACACTGGAGATTGTGCAGTGATTTTTATTTATCCAATTTTGAGTAGTTTGATTTATAAACAGTTAGGGATTTGGGTATAATCTAAGTTTGGAAAACACGAGCGTATTGAGCGATTGTAATTCTGATTCTCCAATTATAGTGAATTGTTTTTATTGGCTCTCCCCATGTATATAGGTACCGACATTCGAACCGAACCAAGTTATATGTAGCGTCTTTTTATTGTTCCTCGTTATTTTCTCTGAGCTTGTGCGTTGACATATTTACAAGATCCTAATTAGTTTTTCGCATTAGTATTACTAACACCTCGATCCCCATCACATTCCTACCTAACGCACCATCCACTCCATGGCTAAACACGGACAAAGTAACAAAAAAAAGTCTGAGTGAGTAACTTGCTGAGCACGTGAGTGAATCCCTGTCCTTTATAGTTGTAAAGGGCTTCATAGAAATGCAAGGAAGGCTGCATTTGAAAGGCCAACTATTATAAGATAGGCCTTTCTGGTGGGAAGGCCGAAGACTAAACGGACCCTATATCAAGTCACGAGGGATAGCAAAGCCAAGCCTTGCCAAGCCTTGAATCAAGTGAATGAGTGCGCATCCAACCATCAGTGCTTCTGGGGGAAATGTGTCATTGTGAATGGCTAGATCTTTGAGTACTTCCACATTGCATGAACCATTAGTATAAAGATTGCTGATTTGCTCCTCGGAGGATTTGAGGAAGAAAGTGTAAGCGACCTCTCTAAGAAAACAAAGTGAAGGTCAGATAATGGGAGATCAAATGGAGCTGTCCAAAAACCGTTTTCGCGTTCGCTAAACTAAAAGCAGAGGCAAGGTTCACTTGTCATTCAACCCAGTTAATGTCCAGATGTTTAAGTTGATAAAGCCACTTCTGAGTATCTTGTGAAACGTGGGGTTTAGATGTCGACCTATCCTCGACCTCTACATCGGTAGCCGCTACAGAATCCGCTCTCTTGTCCTTGGCAAGTCCCGGTTGTCTATTTGGGTGCCTAACTTTCAGGGACAAGAGACGAGATACTTCATGGAGGCCTCCCCATTTTTCTAGCGCGCGTGCAATGTCGTATCTCCCTGTAGAATATTTGTAACATGTTAGGACGGGAGAAGGGTTTCATCTGAGTTTATTTAGCATCTAAATGTACAATAGATTTGTACCACCACATAATAGAAATTCACTACCATGAGTCATGGTATAGAGCAATGCCGTCATGGTTCACCATATTGATAATTCACGATGACTTTACTGGGTATAAATGACTTAACACTAGCCTTGCTCGCAGCTTTTCTACGAGGTTCCTGCGGATTGGCTCTTCCGCATTCACCAGATCATGAGATCGACCAGTTTCTTATACATAGACCTATCTAACCTAACCAGACACTTCCTTGAATGCACTTTTATTAGTTAGCATGTCATCTTGATATTTATCGTTCAAGACTTCCCATGGGAAAAGTCATGGGTGAAACTGGAAATCCATTATCTTTAAAGAGAAATAACTGGAAGTCCTAAACTATCGCAATAAGAAGAAGAGCTACATCTGATCTGACTAGCTCTCAAAGAGGCCCTTAAGCTTTAATGACCAGACTATGTTTTCAATTTACGAGGTTAATGTGGAAAGATTGGGGAGACAGATAAGAGCTTGCAAGAAAAAAAAAGAAACCAGTTAGCACTTTCATAGCACCTATAAATTTGCTTGTATGGTGGCATCTCCCGATAAATACAGCAAAAATATTGAGAGATCATTCATTCTGCGGTCCATACCTGCGCGCTCAAAAGATTTTCTACTAGGCATATATGAGGGATCCATTCCCCAGCTCCTCTGGAATCGACGTACCTGCAAGTACAAGAAAGCGATCCTAATCAAAGAAGTAACATAGTCTCCAAGTTAATAAGCGAGTCAAACCATCTTCTCTAACCTAGGAAACAAAGAGTGGGTTGTTCACAATGTTCGTCTTACAACAATTAAAATCCTAACCTCAAATGAAAGAAATGAAGTCCCCTAATGGAATATAGTACAAGCTTAACCCACCTCTTCTTCCAAGTTTTCAAGGCTGTCCCAGTATCCCTTCGGTTTGCGATTTTTATAAGCGAGGGAAAGATTCATCAATGATGCAATTCTTCTGAATCCACCCATGCGTGTGATTGCTTTCTCAATATCGACCCTACCTTGCAAACGAAGCTGCTTCCTCATAGGCATAAATCCTTCCTGTCCATGCTCCGAAATGAATTTCGAAAGTTCTGCTTTCAGAACTTCAATGTCTCTCTGCAGGCCTGGAACTCTTGGTCTTTCTGATGATAAGTCAACTTCATAGTTGGAGAAGGCCTCGGGTGTAGCTCTGAAAGAACTGTTTTCATCCATGCTAGGTGAAGCAGTTTGCTCGCTGAAGAGCCTACTTTCACCAGTTGTTTCTGAGTCAGTTGCTGTTACACCTTTGTTCTCAATGTAATCCCGAATCGCACATAGGTTTGAAGGGAGATCTTCATAAATAACCTAAGGAGTTGGAAAACCAGCATATACATATATTTCACATCTTCTAAGGAGGACGGTAACGCCTAAACTGGTGATGAGTCTACAGCAGAACTGTTCATTGGATAGAGAACAAAAGAACCGTTTTTTTTTTCCCTCTTTGATGGTAAGTTTGTGTGGGTAATGATGATTGGTGAATTTTTCTAATTGAAAAAGGTTACTCTAGTCTCACTGTCTTCTGTTGTTGCATTATAATCACATACTTGAATCTTTGACAGAAAGAAAGTCAAAGACACTTTCAGAAATGAGGCTTTCGCTCCTTTCAGAAGACCACCTAAAATGAACGTAACATATCATACACCATGAACTTGTTTTCCCAATTTTTTAGAATGGAGGACACCACAATCATAAAACTTTAACTACTAGCTTTGGAACATCTATGCGATATCGGTAAAGAAAAAAGAACATCTATGCAATGAAGTATTTGTAGTAAAATCAAACCTCTTCCATAATAGCTTCGGAAAGAAACGAATCCTTATGCATTTTTGACTCTACAGTATACTTCAGCAATGTATGTTGATTTCCAAGTTGCTCGAAAATCCATTTCCCCTCAAAAGCATCAAAGTCCCCTTCGACCTGCTCAAAACTAATTTCTTGCTCCAGATGTTCACATAAATCCAGAACAACACGGGCATGGAGCACCATATACAGCAGACCTTTGCATCCTTCCTGCATTCATGCAGAAGCAAAGTTTCATTTAGCAGAAAACCATGTAATTTCAAGCACATGACATGGAAGCTATAACAGAATTTATAGATATCAACCATGCCATGACATTCTCACTGGAGAAGGTGTCTCCTGAAGATGCCTATATCAAAAGTATCACCTAGTTAATACATTGCGGTGCCCCAATTGTTAGTAGGTATTGTACAGTTTCCTTTTGAATGTTGCGTTTTTTATGGTGCTCGATGATGTAATCTTGTATCCCAATCCATTTAGTTGATGAATTAAATCAGAGAAAGACAAATTCTTAAAAGGAATGATGCATAAAAATTCTCACTTGAACCATCGATTATCTAAGTGATTCCTCGAACTAACAGTTTCTTGAAGAAATTATATTCCTCCCTGTTTACATGAATTGTTTTCGGTATCTCCTTTTAAAAACACAAAGTATGCATACTATCCAGATGACATGTCTTGGCTGCTAATTTTTAGCATCTAATACCAATTAAAGAAAGATATATCTAACCAGTAACAGTTTCAGCCCAAAAAGTTTTCCTATGATTATGGTTTTTCATTCGAAAGACATTCAGCTTGGAAATGCTAAGTTCTCTAGGGGTCAGAGAGAATAGATAAAACCAAAAAGAAAATATGCCCAATATAACCACGGCCACTTTTACTGATATGTGGACCTTCTTCTTTAAGTATCATCGCATAAATTTTTGAAGTAGACTCAACAGATTGCTTGGCATATGGATACAGTAGCAAGGGTAATATTAACCAGTTTGAATGTGAAACAACTAGACCGGGCAGAACATCCATCATTTGATATGTTGAATATGCTACCAAAGCAATTTTCTTCGATTGAACCAAACAGACAAAAGGAGTTCCTCAATGCACCTGAAGAATGCGAACTTTGTTGTTTTCTCGGGACAAAATCTTGCTGATGGCCAAATTTGGAACTATCCTGTAATAAAGTAGAGCAAAGGAAGACAATTTAGGCAGATGCTGTATTGAGAGGCGTACTTAGAGCACAAAGAAGTACATAACTGTGTAAAATATATTCCACTTAATTTCTCATACTTTCATTTAGTGTTTTCATCGGTCCTATTTATGAACCTGTATCTCCCTCTTGCTTTCATCTTCTTATTGTTACCGGATCTTCATTTGTGATCATGAAGGCAAGCTCACTGACTTTCATATTGCTAGTTCAATATGATTCTTTGGACAGTTGAACATTGATAATTAAATGACAGCAAACTACAACATTTGGAGCAGGCCAGAATTTGTCCCTAAAATATTGATCACCAAGCACCTACATACAAAAAATGATTACTGAATTCACCAAAAGATTTGTTCATGCAAATTAATTTCCAATTGAAGATGGTCACATATGCATGTCCACTCCACTTATAATGTAGAAAAGTTTCAATATTAGAATTTTAATTTGCTGGCGGTTTATGTGATGAAGATTTCTAGGTTTTCACTTGGGGCTGAAAGATAAACTACTCCTCATGAACTATGCAAGTCAGACGTACAAAAGATCCTGCATTAAATGCTTAACCAGTGTGAAAACACTAACACTGATACCATACAAGTACAACAGAAACGAGAGAGCAAGAGTCAAATTCCTTATCCAACCAAAGTAATAAGAAGCATGAGTAAGAGATACGTACTCAGGAAGGCTTTCATAACTAGTCAAGACATTCCAGACTTCGCGAACAGGAGCTTTTACTGTTATGCTAGCAATGACGCATCGGTGGACACCTCCATTTTCCTTCAGCCCAAAACAGCATTCTATCAGAATTCACCTAAACAAAATTAGTCTTTCTAGACAAAAGCCAATAAAGAATATTCTAATATAAAAAGTCATTCAGTTACCAATAGGCCATCGAGTCTACGGAGATGAACTTCATCCACCACGCAAGGCCGATCAAGTTTGCAAACTTTGCCAAACACACCCCAATTACTAGTCAGCTCAGTCGATGACGCAGGCAGTTGACTAGCATTGGCACTGGTGATGTCTCTAGGCTGCACTTTATTGTCCAGGTCAGGGCCAATGGAAGTAACAGCACCGTTGATTGCTCTGTCCCTATAACTCATCATTGAAGCCAACTCCTGATTTCCCTCAAAATTTCTTTCAGCTCTGAATGCCAAGGCTTGAAGATTTACTGGGAGATCTGACCTGATGATTCGTTCTAAGAAAATAGCTGGGAAGTTGAATCGTGGTATAACATTTACCTCATATGACAAAGTTGTTGAGGATCTGAAAAGCAGAGAGATCAAAAGAGGAAATTAGGTAAGTTACTACAGGATTAATTGCAGAGACGTTGCACAAGATCTAATGAGGGTTACAGCATTCTTCTCTGTTGACAAGTAGAAAAAATAAGTCCTATTAGTGGCATAAGATCATCGAACCCCCAAATTCATAATAATAAGTCTTGAAAGTATTTAACATACGAATTTTACTGTGCTTCAACCTCCAATCATCCAGATAGTATACATACATAATAACACGGAAGTAACTTCTTGACCATTTGACTGAAGTCAGACAATGAGAGAGATTACGAAGGCAACTATAGTATAGATAGGACTGACCAGCCAAGACGCTGCATAATGACAGCTGTTAAGCTGGTGGCACTTGTACTTTCTTTCATAACTTGCCAAGTGCTCTAAAAGCTTAAGCTGTTAGAAAAAATCTCCCAGTTAAAGAAAGAAGAATTCTCTGTTATTTGTGAAAGATTTTGTAAGACCACTTGCCAAGTGCTCTAAAAGCTTAAGCTGTTAGAAGAAAGCGTGGTAAATATTTATTTATTCCAACAGTTCCCCTCACGCTTAGTCTGGTATTTTTGCCTAGATCTAAGCGTGGACAAATTCATTGGGGAGGCAAATAGGGGCCTGGAAAGATTTGAACTCAGGACCTCCTGCTCTGATACCATGAAAGATTTTGTAAGACCACTTGCCAACTGCTCTAAAAGCTTAAGCTGTTAGAAGAAGGCGTTGTTTAACATTTATATATTTCAACAATTTGAAATCAGTGTCAACCTGCAAATTGGAAATTTATTTAAGTAGGAAAATTACCGGATGCACTCTTTTGATTGATAACTCATGGAGGGCAAGATTGGAATCTGACCCAAGATTTACTGGAGTCCCACTAATAAAAGCACATGGTGAATTCATTTTTATTAGTTGCAGATTGTGGCAATGTAAATGCATTCATGTATTTGCCGCTAATGTGGCAGGTTTGATGGTTTACATTGGTACAATTGGCTTGTAGCGGGTCTCGTCAACCTACACTTTTGATGTTAACTTACCTATTAAAGAAAATAGAAACTCGACGGCTAATGCTTTCCAGATGCAAAAGTATAGGGCCAGAATGAAAACACATATGGTTTTGCACAAAAGCACTAAGAATCTCACCTAGGCCCTGATTTAAGGGACCATTTGCCTTCAAACTTCTTAAAGTCTCCATCAACCATGGAAAAGTGAAGTTCACGCTCATTAGCCTGTGCCACAAGGTTGTCTCAAAAATACTACATTGACCTCATGAATCAAAGCAACACGAGTGTAATGTTAATGCAACATGAGTGTAAGTTCACGCTCATTAGTCTCAGTAATGGATGAAGCTCCACCCATCTATTGCAAGCGTAGTGTTAAATCAACACGAGAAATTGAGTTTAACGGCTGTGCCCCCAAGTTTCATTTTCTTACTTGTTCAGAAATTTAATGAAAGCTAAAAGGAGACAAACACCATCCTCTAATGCTATTATCATGAAAGTTTTTTGATTTCATGTGTTCTGGACAAACTCCAGCAGAAAAGAACTTATGTTAATGTCTTCAAATATATCCATTCATTCATTCGACAGGAGGCACGTATTCTGATATCATTTCATGCAAGCCGCATCGCCATATGTTATATACAAAAAGGAAAATTTAGACAGTGATGATTGCAAAGCTACAATGCCAGTCAACGAATTTTTCAGTCCAAGAAAATAAAACATACATGTTTAAAGGCCTTTTTGGGAGATGCACGAATACAACAAGGCAGAAATAGGAAGCATGTTATCTCAGCTGGGTCAATGTTGAATTATCATGCTAGGACCCAAACAATTGGTTTTCAGCTTGATCCATTACATTTTTTCTTTCCTTGATCTACTTAATCACGAAGCACAAAAATTCATTCTAAAACAAACAGAAAAATGGAAAAAGGGACAGTTCAAGAATACTCACAGAATTCGCAAACTCCTGAAGGTCCAAGACGACACGAGCTTCAATATGCCAATATAATGCCCTCTGCAAGCCTCTCTGCTCCAGCCATATCCGCCCAGGGTGCGGGCAGGGGATTCTCCCACTATGCGAATTAAAAAGAAAAAAGAAAAAAAGAACTGTGTTCAGACGACAAGCACCAACCATGAAACACAAAAGGACAGCACATAACCTCAAATGAAGTATCGGGAAATATCGGATGGCCCAAAAAGTTAGTCAATCACCATACACTGAGTAAGTTATAACCCCTCTGTACATCATCAAGTAATGCTAGGTATTCAGATAACTATGTCGTATGACATTAACAACAATCAAAACAACTACGCCTCGTCGAGTCGGGGATGGGTCTACGAATCCTTTTGCACCATTTTCCCTCGATTGTGCTTCGGTCCTCCCTGAAATCTAAGTTCTCTAAAAGGAACTTTGCTTTAACAAGGAAAACAAAAGGCATGATCAACTATTTGTACGACGAAGTAATTGGCTAAAATGATGTGATGAACTGTTCAAACAAGTGGACTACAAGTACAATTAACCATCACATTTCAAAGATTAACCATTCAAGAGAACAAATTAACCAGCATTGTTTCTTTCTTGAGCATCAAACTATGCCACAAATAAAAATAAGAAACTCAAAGATGCAATTTTTACCTGCAGACCAGATTGGGGACGAAATCGGCAAGGCGCTCGTAGTCGGTGAGAGCTTTCCAAACCGATTCGACGTCAGCCTTCACCGAGATCTCGCCCCTGATCCTCCTCTCTCTCCACGATATCACCTTCACCTCGCAATGCACATTTCTCTCTCCTCCTCCTCCTCCTCCTCCTCCTCCTCCTTCCGCTCCCTCCCTCTCTCTGCTCTCACAATACCCACCACCACTAACACCACCTTCTTTCTTCCCTCTGCTGCCGTTGCTGTTCCTCGCGCTGCAAACTCCAGCAGAGTTGTTACTCCTTCGTGACGACGAGACGATGGCGCATTGGCTGCGGAGAGCAGGGTTGGGGTGCGAAGACAGAACGTTACTTCTAGGGCGAGCGAGCTGGTGTTTGGAGAGGGCTTCGAGGTTGAGGTGGGATGGTTTGCACGTGATCATGGCGACTCGACGACTCAGTGAGTGCCGAGTGGGAGTCGGAAAAAACTCTAGATTGAGCAGGAGGAGCACCGGGAGTTTTTTTCAGTTCACGGCTCCACCCTCGACCGTTAATTCTGGCCACCAGTTTTTTCCCGCTCTCGTGCTTTGTCGTTTCGGAACAGTGAAAACGGGTGGTCATGGTGCTTCCAGGACGGAGGGGCATTCCCGTAATTTCACCGAAAATGTTGTGGTCAGCAATTTTTTGTTTTTTTATTAGGATTTTTACGTCACTTCAAGTACAATCCTTCCGAACAGGGGGAAAAAAAAAGGAAGTACAATTTTTATTTTTCCATGGAAAAAACTCTATATCCTCCAAAAATTAATATCACAGGGAAAAAAAATTATCTAATCTCTTAATAAACTTTTGTCCACAAAACCGGATTTCTAAGCCCTATCATCCATCGAATGGATACAATGTCTGATGTGCGTAAAATTCTCTTGGCTGAGCTTAATTGATTCTCTTAGGGATCGAATTCGGTGATCACCTAAAATATTTGCATAATTGAGACCGACATCCAAGCAACATAAGTTGAGCCGAGATTTCTAGTACCCTGGAGAAATAATTTAAAGAAGAAAAAGTTCGGCTGATCATTTGTCTCCAAATATCATGAGTTGTTTTGATCGGCGATTGGAAGACAAGCTCTTGATAAATGGGCGCACGATTACCCCTGTCCATGAGTGGGCTCATCTGACACGAAGCGCGGCACGGTCACATTTCCTCGCGGGCCGGGCCGGGCAATGCCGGTTCAGCCCGGCCCGTTTTGCGCCCCCGCTAAAATGTCATAAAGCGCTCTCGTATCTCTCCCCCTTTCCAGTTCATCCCTCACCTGTTCCCGGCATACTCTCTCTCTCTCTCTCTCTCTTTGTGGAAGAAGCCATTTGCTTCGCACTGATCGCGACGTTGCCTTTCGGGTTCGCTCCCTCTTATCGAAAATGGCGGATGAAGAGGTGTTGGCGATCTCACCGCCTTCGGATCACAAGCGGAAGCTCGACGACGTGGAGGCCGACCAAACCCTAGAACCTGCTGAGGAACCCGATGCTGTCAATGACTACGCGTCCGTGGCGGCTTCTGATGCACCAGATGCGAAGCGTCCTCGCCACGACGGCGACCCCGAGGTTTCGGGTACTTCAGTCCTCACTGTCATCTTAGCTAGGGCTTCTTTGTGATCTCATTTGTGTTGCCTCGAGTTCCACGAGTAGTCAAAGTAGGAAGAGTATTGAGGTGTTGTTATTGATTCCTGCGTTAAATTCGCGGGTTTTGTTTAGTCATGTTCCTTTTGTGTCTTTTGAACATATAAGCTGTGGATTCGATGTCTTGATGGTGAGGTTTTGGTTAAATATGTGAGTGGGTGCTTGAAATGTGATTGGAGATGTGTCTTGCCGAGCAATTTCAGTTTCAGGGTTAACGATCATTTCCACCGTTATTTGTTTGATAGAGATGGCTAATGGAAATGGATACCAAATTGAGAAGGGAGACGAGCCTGGGCAGGAAAATGGTTTAGCAGCAGCTTTGTATAGCAGTGAGGTCGAGGAAGCTCAACCCCACTCAAAGGAGAGACAAGGAATTGCAGATGATGAGAAAACGTCTGTGGAAGATCATGGTGCCGGAGATCTTGACAAGGAATCTGAGGACAATGCCCATGGAACTTCCAAGGAAGAAGTTGTGCCGATGATAGACGCTAATGAACAGGATGTCTCTGCCCAACAGCAGCAAGCATTTGATGACGGTCATACTTTGACACACAAAATTCAGGTTCCCAACAGTAAGGTGTGTTTGCTCTACTACTTGTGTAGAATACTCGTTAAATTACATGTTCATCTAATTATCCCAATTAAAGCAAAGGTTGTTGGAATGACTTTTCTACCCAAGATTGTCGAGGTCTCAAAAAGTCAGTCATACAATTTAATTGGAAAAGGATAGGATACTATAAATCAAATGGGATAAGTCATGTGCAGCAATACCTGTGAAAGTTTGTGACATGGTGATATGTGTTACCATTCTTGGAATTAACCCGTAGTTATTATTTAACACATCCAAATTAACCCGTAGTTATTATTTAACACATCCAAATATTTAAAACCATATCATCTGCTAGCATGGAATACTATAATTGCTTCTTGTTCAGTAGTGGAGAAGCGCGTAGGGCTGAAGCTAAAAACAAAGTCCTAAGCTTAGCCATACTCATTTTTTAGTTGCACTTCGCTAGTAATCACAATAGATGGTAGGTTTGCTAAGCTTGGCTTTGAAGAGGAATGTGTCTGAAGAAGAAGAAAAGATGATAATGATATGAATGAATTGCCTAACCCTTTAGGTTAGCATGCTCTCATATTTATAATAATGAAAAGGACACATAGTAATACGGTGGGCATTCCCACACATGATGACGAATAATAAAATAACTTATAACGCCCTCTCTCAAGCTGAGGCATAGATATCGATCATGCCCAGCTTGTTACATATAAAGCAAACTTGTTGCTCAGCTAAAGGTTTAATAAACACATCTGCTAGCTGATCTCCAGTGCAGATGTGTGAGAGAGTGAGACTACGATGTGTAAGCTCTTGTCGAACAAAATGGCAATCAATCTCGATATGCTTTGTTCTTTCATGAAAGACGGGATTTGAAGCAATGTGAATTGTTGCATTACTATCACACCATAACGATGTGGGAACACTCGATCCATATCCAATCTCATTCAGAAGATGTCTAGTCCACATAATCTCTGTAGTAGTTGTAGCAATGACTGTATACTCTTCTTCAGCACTATTCTTCGCCACAATATCTTGTTTCTTACTTTTTTAGGAACTTAAATTACCACCAACATACAAAGCATATCCAAAGGTAGACCGCCTATCAATAGGGCAACCAGTCCAATCAGCATTAGTATAACACTCCATGCGAGCATGACCATGAGCCGCAAAAACAATTCCCTCGCCAGGACTACCTCAAAGATATCTTAAAATCCTTAAAACAGCATCCCAATGTGATTGTCTAGGTATTGTCATAAACTGACTAACCACACTAACCGAATATGCAAGTCATCGTAGTGAGATAGTTTAGTTTACCAACATCTTGCTGGTATCTTTCAGGATGTTCAAACAAGTTACCCTGATCAGGAAGAAGCTTTAATCTTTAATCTTGGTTCCATAGGGGACTCTACGGAGCGAGATTGCTGCATGTTAAATTCAGTTAAGATATCCATAACATATTTACGCTGTGACAAAGAGATTCTTTCTTCCGGGCCACCTCAATCCCAAGAAAGTATCTCAAATCACCAAAGTCCTTCGTCTCAAAATGAGTATACAAATATCTTTTCAGTTCAGTAATAGCATGCTCGTCATACCTTGTCAAGATAATATCATCCACATATAAAACTAGAAAGATACACCTAGTAGTAGCACGTCGATAGAATACTGCATGATCCTTTTGAAACTGAAGCAAACCAAAATTCCGAACAGCTGAGTTGAATTTATCAAACCATGCTCAAGGATACTGCTTCAAACCATACAAAGAGCGACGAAGCTTAAAAATTTTCCCTTCTTGAGTAGCAAACCCTGGGGGCTGCTCCATGTAAACATCCTCGGCAAGATCACCATGAAGGAAAGCATTCTTGATATCCAACTAATGGAGAAACCAAGAATGCACATCTACAAGGGATAAGAAGAGGCGAATAGAGGCCATTTTTGTAACCGGAGAAAATGTCTCAAAGTAATCAAGACCATAAGTTTGAGCATAACCCTTAGCAACCAACCGAGCTTTTAGACGAGCAACAGCTCCATCGGGATTGACCTTCACGGCAAACACCCAACGACAGCCAATAACCTGAGCACTGGAAGGAAGATTAACCAAGGACTAAGTCTGATTGCGTTGGAGGGCGCTCATTTCCTCCTTCATGGCTAAACTCCAATCGGCATGCTGAAGAGCCTCGGAAACCGAAGCAGGTAGAGAAAAAACATCGATATTGGCCACAAAAGCCAACAAACTTACTGATAAACCTTTGTAAGAATGTGTATAAAGAGGACGATCTCTGCAGGCACGGTAGTTCTTATGAAGAGCAATAGGTTGCTCGGTAGTATCAGTCTCAAGTGGATTAGCAACACGAGAGACTGTCTCAGCAGGAGGATCTTCCACGGGATAGACTGGCACAGAAAGAGAATTGTCAATGGGGGCATTGTCTAGTGAAGATGTTGGAGAGATAACTGGATGAGAGACTGTTGGTGGAGAATAAACAAGGACAGGGTCAGAAGATGTGGATTCGGACAATTGCGGGATTGGATAAGATGATCTAGGGCCACATGCAGAAAAGAAAGGTCGAGACTCTATAAAGGTAATATGACGAGAGGTGAGCATTCTTCCTAAGGTAGGAGAATAACAACGATAACCCTTTGACACTCGTGATTAACCAAGAAAAACACATTTCAGTGCACGAGGATCTAGTTTTGATACACTTGGACGATCATCATGGACAAAACAAGTACATCCAAACACTTTAGGAGAAAGAGGAAAGTGACTGAGTTTAGGAAAGAGGAGTCCATGGGGCGTATTGCCTCCAAGAGAAGAAAGAGACGTGATTAATGAGATATCATGCTGTAAGAACAGCATCCCCCCAAAACTTTTGTGGAACATGCATATGTATAAGAAGAGTACAAGCAACATCCATGAGATGGCGATTCTTCCGCTCAGCAACACCATTTTGTCGAGGTGTGCGAGCACATGAAAGACGACGGTGAATACCATGAGAACAAAGAAATTGATGGAGATGATCCGACATATTTCCCTCCACGATCAGATTGTAAGGCTTGGATATTATGATGAAATTGAGTGTAGACAGAAGAATAAAACTCACGAAACACAGAAAATAAATTAGAACGTTTTTTTATTAAGTAAACAAATGACATTCTTGTGAATCATCGACAAAGAGAACATAGTAACAATAACCAAAAGCTGAAACAATAGGATTAGGTCCCCACACATCAGGATGGACCAAGGCCAATGGAGCAGTTGCTCGTTGCGATACACTTAGTGGTAAAAAAACACGACTATGCTTTGCAAGCAGACATGACTCAATTTATTGTAGACACCGAACGAAAACGAGGAAACAATGGCTGCAACATAGACAAAGAGGGATGTCCTAGACGATAGTGAATGTCTAAAACATCAGTCTCTTTCACTAGTGCAGCTGGAATGGAAGTATCATCCAGCTAATAGATCCTACCATTGACGCTTCCCTTACTGATAGTCTTCCGCGTCAAGAGATCTTGCAAAACACAATAATCAGGATAGAAATTAACGGAGCAATTCAAATCCCTTGTGATACGACCAACAGATAGCAAATTAAATGGTATGCCAGGAGTATATAAAACTGAAGATAAGGAGATCTCGTTGGAAGGTCGTGCAGCTTCGTGTCCATGAACTGTCACGGATGATCGGTTCGCAATAGTAATATGGTGTAACGGAGACGGGGACTTATATGTAGTAAGAATATCTCTATTACCCGTCATGTGAGCACCTGCACCAAAATCAATAATACAATCTACGGAAGGAAGAGCTGCACATACTGAGGTAAAGGAATAATCAGATGACTATTGTAGTTTCGCAATAGAGACAGATGTAGTTCTACTCCTTGAGGTCTGAAACTCCAAGTATCGAGCATACTCCTCTGGACTCATTGTGATAACTTTTTGGTCCATAGGCACAATTTCAGATGCAACATGAGCAGGTGTGGTCCGTGAACCAGAAGCTACCTATACAGCTTGTAACTTTCGGCAATAGCTGCGAAGATGTCCAACAATACCACAGTAATTGCAAGTACGAATCTCCAGACCACGACCAACAATGCTACCATGACCTCCCCCTCGGTCACGGCCTCCGCTACCACGGCCATCTCCTTTGTTCATATATAGAGCAGCAGCCTGTTCATCAACTTCTGAAGAGGCAGATCTAACTTCCTCATGACTTTCGGTATCTCCAAGAGAAGGTACTCGAGCATCTGAAAGAATATGTGATCGAGCAGTATTAAATTGAGCTCCCACTCCATTGAGATAGCAAGTGACCGGAACTGTTTTCATTGTTCTTGAAAAGTAGCCCGATTAGATGTAAGCGGGACTAACCGATCAAACTCATCAGCAAAGTATTTAAATTCCTCATATCCATTCAGAGGCCGACCAGCAAGAGTTGGCTTCAATAACCCACAAACGACATTATAGTCTCAAAAAATCATTTAGAGGAGTATAAATCTGCCAAAGCATCCCATAACTCCTTAACAGTATCGGTATTACTAACAATAATCTGAACAGAAATATATTCATAGCATTTAACAATTGACTATAAATACGACAATCAACAGTGTACCATTCATCATAAGTTTGGTCTTTCTCGCTCGGAGTAAGCTGGGTAAGATGATGAGATAATCGTTGTCCGTGCAAATTCTTAAAGACATTCTTCTTCCAAATTGTGTACGTAGACTATTCCGTCAAAACACGTTCGACAAGCTTAGATGAAGTAGATATAAAGGTCAGAGTTTGTGATCGCATCATATCAGATTCAGTCACATCAGATCTATTCATGGCTAATCCAATCTCATCGAATTTAGCGACAGCTATTTGAGTGTCTGTATTACTCATGACGAATGCTTAATCTAGACACTAGATTAATCAGAAAGTCACAAACTCCATCGTTTCATGGATCTAATTAGATCTAATCATACCTTGACACGTAAATCAAATCCGAACGGCCTGGGACATGTCCGGCCAAGTTGGCCGAGAGCCCTGGGTCGTAGCCGGCCGAGATGGTCGAAAGACCTGGGACGTGGCCGGTCAATCTGGCCGAAATCCCAGGGACGTGGCCGGCCAAGTTGGCCGAGATCCCTGGCCAAGAGCCTAGGACGTGGTTGACAAAGCTGGCCGAGAGAGTAGATTAAAGAGAGAGAAACAAATCCTACATGGTGGTTGCACTGATAGTGGGTATTGGATAGGGTTTAGGTTTGGGGCGACTAGGGTTGGCTCTGATACCATGTTTGAAGAAGAAGAAAAGAGGAGAATGATATGAATGAATTGTCTAACCCTCTAGGTTAGCATGCTCTTATATTTCTAATAATGAAGAGGGTACATAGTAATACGGTGGGCATTCCCACACATGATAATTAATAATAAAATAACTTATAACAAAATGCTTGGTGGAGAATCCTAGAGCCGTTGATATCTGTCTGACTAAATTGCAGATTTTGTATTTTTGAAAACGTATAATTAATCAATAATATATTTCTATGTGGGGCTTGGGCATAGAATTGGCTAAATTTCAGTTTGCAACCTACAAGACCATAAAACAAACATCTCACTTTGATGTACAATGTAGTATACCAACGCTAGAATTTTGAAACTTCTTGATATAGTGAGTGTGTATGTAACAATTAACTGAAAGCTATACTTTAAGATGTGAAGCTTCGAGTACCATTAATGTGTTACTTGATGAAATTATGGGTATTTCCAATTTACATAACGATTGTGACGAAGGCGACTTGGCATGAGCGGTGTTTATGCATGTAAAAAGTAGTGCATGCCAATGTCAATGATTAACTGTAAAAGAGAATGCTTTAACTGCTTTGAAGAAGCGTGATTAGTTGTAATCAGATCACATTCTCTTGGTTTATGTAAATCCACAACCTCAAAAGTGCATTGTTATATAGATTGATTCAAAGGTTAATATCGCAAAAAACCTCAAATTGGTACATCTGTGATAAATTTACTCAAAATTAATATTTTTACCACAAAAAAGTCCAAACTGGTACGCTTGTGACAAATTTACTCCCCGTTACATCAACATCAACATCAACAACACCTTTATCCCAAACTAGTTGGGGTCAGCGATTTACTCCCCGTTAGTTTTGGTTAAATTGGGTTAATATCACATAAATCCAAAACTGATACACTTATGACAAATAGAGGGTAAAAACCTCAAATTGGTACACCCACCAAATGCCATGTAAATTTGGGTTTAATTTCTCGAATGACTCCAAACTGGTACATCTACTACAAACGGAGGGTAAAAACCCCAAATTAGTACACCTGCCAATTGCCACGTGTCATCCAATTCATCAATTTGACGATAATATTTAACCGAAACTAATGTAGGGTAAAATTGTTACAGGCGTACTGGTTTGGATTCTTTAGTGATCAAAAAATTAGTTTGGGGTAAATTTGTCATATGTGTGTAGTTTAGGGTTTTTCGACCCTTTATTCAATAGACAAAAAAGTGATCCAGAAGTGGAAGCATAAGCGTGCATAATTTAACATTATGACAACTATATAGAGATAGATTTCTGCTAGTAACACTGTACCTGTCATGATCTTGGCTAGTAAAGCTTATTAAGGCTTCTTTTGCATGGATAGTGCTTCTTGTTTTTCTTTTTCATCAAAATATGTGCTGAGGGACAAGTTTGGGGTTTGACATATGCAGGTTGGTGTTCTTATTGGTAAGAATGGAGATACCATAAGGTACCTGCAGTATAATTCCGGGGTGAAAATTCAGATCGTGAGGGATGCTGAAGCTGATTTGTCATCTGCAACAAGACCTGTGGAACTAACAGGAACAAAAGAGAATATCAGCAAGGCTGAGAATCTTATTAGGGATGTCATAGCAGAGGTTTGTTCAAATTCTATTGGCATGTCACTTTCTTTATCCTTTTTTCCCTAGTTTGCTTTTGTGAGGTTAGAGGAGCATTTAATATGCTGAATGGATAGAACTATTCCTTTGAATTGTCTACACTGTTGTAAGCTCCGGCAATGTCCTAAATTATCTCTACTTATTAAGATAGTTTTTCTTGAAGAATTTGTTCCCTTATTATTCAGCATCTAAGAAACTTAGGGAGAAGATTCTTTGATACCTGGAGGTTATATTGTTAATTTGCAAATTCATGAACTCAAAGATCTGAACCTCAAGTGGGGATGAGGCCTTTAGCACAAGCCAATCATCATTATAACCTGATCACTGGAAAACATCATAAGTGCCCCAAGTATACTGCTTTTTTTTCCGCAGAGAGAGAGAGAGAGAGAGAGAGAGAGAGAATGGGGGGGGGAGATGGAGAGAAAGATGAACTATGGAATGAAAATGTAGCAAGTGTGAAGAAGCCTCAATTTTGATTTTTTTTTTTTTTTTGGGGGGGGGGGGGGGGGGGGGCGGAAGAGGAGGGGGGAGGGCAAGCGAGCTTCCAAGTGAAGCAGATTGTGAGTGTGTCATTCCCTACTTTTGCTGCATTTACATTTTATGCTTGCAATACTCTCTCCTCCTCTGCTTTTTTGAATTTGCACACGCATCAGTGTGCCAGTTGTGCCTATTTGCTAGTTTACATAATCAAAATGTTGAAGTAGATAAACCAATGGTGACGTGACAAAAGACTTATCACATGTCACTTTAGTTATGATGGAAGCGATATTAAAGATCTTTGTAGAGTTTCTTGTGTTGTGTCCTATTGAAAGTGTGTAAATGCATATTCGCCTGTTGACAGGAGTATAATTATAGATTTTCTCAAGGGTTACGAGATCTAGGCTGTGGAAACCCATGGGAAAGTGTTCAGTTTTGATTTTTGATTTTGATCTGATTTCAACTTCGTGTTTTAACTTCATGTATTTTAGAAGCAAGATTATTGTTCTCTGAATCTCAATCTATCTGTTTCAGTCACTTACTTTGGTGAATTTGGTTGCAGGCTGATGCTGGCGGTTCCCCTTCCCTTGTTGCCAAAGGCATTGCAACTGCACAAGTTCCTGGGTCTGCAGAACAAATTGAACTGAAAGTGCCAAATGAGAAGGTTATACTTTGAGGCTTTATTTGGTCATCTACATTAATTGATGAAACTTGTTAACTGCTTCAAATGACAATTTCTTCCCTATCATGTCTTATGGTTATTTATTTGTGTAGGTCGGTATACTAATAGGCAGAGGTGGAGATACAATCAAAAGTCTGCAGACAAGATCTGGGGCCCGCATACAGGTGCCTGATAGCATGTACCTTATTCTTACATTGCCAGATATGCATCTAATTCTCGGACATTATAGCAAAGTATCATGCTTTACAAGTACCAATAAGTATGCTTTTGCTGTAGTTAATACCTCAGCATCTTCCTGAGGGAGATGATTCCAAGGAAAGAATTGTCCGAATTACTGGCGATAAGAGGCAAATTGATGTTGCGACACAGATGATAAAAGAAGTTATGAAACAGGTCAGCTAGTTCTCTGTTTATTTGGGAAAGCAAAAAAAAAATTGTTGCTTCATTGCATTCTTCAGATTGGATCTATGATTAGATTTTTGGTTTTCCTTCCTAAACTGATTACAGTAATGCTAGTAGAACTGCTCCTCCTTCATGATTGTGGTGGTAGGCTTTTAGTATTAGCCTGATCTGAAGTAAGTCATCAATTATTAGGTGGAGGAGCGTTTGTTTATTGTTGAACCTCCATCTTATTTCCTGGAGTTACAGCTCTCATGAATTTTTTGGGCGCCATGTGCTGAATCATCTATTTGTAGACTTTAACATGCTCTTGGTCCTGAGCTTGAATGAATGTAGACTGGACCCTTTTGTGTTTTGCATTTTGATGTAGATTCTTTTATACGTTTCTAGTAGTAGGATGCAGGATATGTGGCAGTTTTTTGGGGTGGTTGCGATTCATTTTAATTCATATCCAACTATGATTTATCGATTGTTGCCTTGGAGAGAAAGATGACAACATTAACAGTGTAACTGTTGAAGTTTAGATAAAAGTAAAGAGAAATCTGTTGATTATAAGAACGGGTATAGATCTGTAAAACTAGTTGATGTAATTTTCCAGGGCAGAAGCACTGTTTCTTTCTCTAGTAATTTCGTCTGTATCCTCCAGATTTCCTAGTCCTTATATCCAGAAGTTTAACATGATTGCCTGTTCGGATCAACTCTGGTTGCTTCTTTGATCCCTTTTCTGGATTGTGAGAAAAATCAAGGAGTAAGAATTGTGAAGAATGCAATTATCAGAGTTACCATGTTAATGAATGAAAGACAATGAATGCCAAGGTCGATGTCGGTTGCCACTTGCCATCATTTTTCTTATGTTGAAAGTGCCAATTTCGAATTGGTTGGCTTATAAAATGCAGATTGGGCTATTGCCTCTCCCTTGGTGTTCGCATTGCTTTCTTGGTGTACCAAAATACGACCACTCTATTCTCTCATCCATTGAAGAGAGGTATCCGACATTATATCTCGGGGTGGCAGAATGTTAATAGTTGGTAAGATTGCTTTGAGACTCAAAAGCGAAAATGATGCAGTAAGCCTATACTATGTTTAGTTGTTAACCTTAGTGATCTTCAGTTACTGGGATGTTCCATATAAAACTTGTTTGAATTCCTGTGCGACCATGCCATGCTTTGAAACCTTGTTTCGGTAGCAGGCTGCAACAATTGGAGCATGTGGTTTATGTACCTCCAGTCTGATTTGCAGAGATCCTTGGGTCAGGAGGGTTTCTGTTGTGTATAAGATATGATTAGTGTGAAGTGAGATGACTAGCATGTTGTGGTGCAGTTTTGGCAACAATATTGTATACATATATCTTTGGTTATGATCATTTCAATTACGTTGATAAACACTTTAGCAGCAGGAATTCCTGTTTAAGTGGAGTTTGCTTTGCTAATAACTGATTATTGAATTTCCTTGATTCATGTCGGATCGCATATTTATCGATGAACTCTCTGGCTTCTTATCTTATTTGTTTATTTAATAATTTATTTATCTTGCATGTATTCATTTCTGCATTTTTGTATTTGTGTGAGCATTCATTTTTGCTGTCTGGGAATGCACCTCACATCCTCTGTTTTCTGGTTTCTTGGAAAAGAAAGAGATTATTCAAACTGCTTTAGGAAGAAAGCATCATGTTTCTCTAAGTTATAAGATCCTTTGAAATGCTTGTTAAGGAGTTCATCTTTTCTTGCCGATATTATATCTTTTTCTGAATCTGACGATGCATGGAGGAAAATGAATAGAGGAAAGTAGGCTTGGAGAATTTTGTCTACCGTTAGCCTGGAAAAGTCTAACATGGTGGGTAATGTCGATTTAGTGGAACTATTTTCTCTTTCCATTGGTTTTCTTATGGGTTGTGAATGTCGTATGCATCATCTCTTGTTTAAGGTTTGTTCACCTTTTCAATCATTGCTGACTTTCTTCCTCTGCTAGTGGTTTTGAATTCCTCTTGGCTTATTCTGATATGATGGATATGTGTTCTGCTATTTTTGTGGTTCAATCGGAGTTTATGGAAGCTTTTACGGAAGGACTCTTTCTTGTTATTTCATTCCGAGTGGCTTCTTCATGTGCACTTTTGATCAACTTACATGACCTCGCTTCCTCTTATTGACAGCCTTTCTTTTATCTTTTGTTCTTCCTAGACTCCTAGACCTTCACCTCTGTCTGGTGGATTTAGTCAGCAGACTCATCGATCGCGGGGCCCAGGTGGTCCACATTGGGGTTCACGTGCTCCTTATTCTTCCCAGCCAGCGCAATATGATTACGAACAAAGAGGACCATATCAATCTCAGAATGCACAATATCCTCCTGCAGCCTATGGTGGTTATTCCTCTCCAAGGAGTGGCTTTGGCCCTGGTTGGGAGCAAAGGCCACCTCGTGGTGGGAGCTATGACTTTTTTGGTGGACATGGAGGACATCCAGCAAGTATGCCTCACTCAGGATCCATTTCGGGACATTTTGCTGGTCAATCTGGCCCATCGCAATCATTAGCAGGTTACAATTATGGGCAGCAAAGAGGTCCAAATTATGGGCATCCGGGTCCTTACTCTCAGGCCGGGAACCCTCAGCAGAATTACGGGCATGGATATGACGAAACCAAGTACGATAATGCTCCAGTACACCCCTCATATGGAGGTCAAAACACGGGCCCAGTTTACTCTCAAACTGCTGCTGCTGCTGCTGTTTCCCAACCTGGTTATGCACAACAATATGGTGAGCCATCTTCATAGATGCCCCAACTAGGAGGGCATGGTCAGTCTTATGCCACTCCAGTAGCTAGGGGTGGCCATGTTTTGGTTTGGAGATATACTCAAACCAAACAAATAACTTCAGTTTGTTATCTGTTTGGGTTGGTTTCAACCCATTAAGCATCAAGCCGACTTAAAAGTAAAGTGTAATATCAAGGCTATCTAACTTCAACATGCAATGGAAAATTAACATAAAAGCACTTATTTCTACATACGTATTAGGAAAAAGGAGTATAATCACAATAAATCAGATGAGATTATCGAAACATTAAAAAAATATAGTGAACAGAAATATACAAAAGATTACAGAAATTGCTTTTGTCAGTAATTGAGATTAAAAATCAATTATTAAGGCTAACTTGAGATGCAGATATCTTTTGGTTAATAAGGAAATGAATTTATTTATTGAACTTGTCGGTTTGGCTTGATTTTATCAGTTGCCGAAGTTATAAGCAAAAACCAAATGAGTGAACCAATAAAAAAGATTTTTTTTTTTTTTTAAACCAAACCATTAAACCGATAAACCGAAATTATTATATGGTTCAGTGTGTTGGCTCGGTTTAACGGTTTTAGGTGCTTTATGAACACTCCTTAGCAATAGCTAATCACCCTGATATGCCTTATCCAGGATCCAGTCAGCCAATCCAACAGTATGGTTCAAGCATGCCACCCCAGCAGGTGTATCAATATCCAGCAGGTGGCTCCGTGCAGCAGATATATCCCGCATATGCATCCGCGCCTACCACAGATGGAAGTCAGCCTGGTGCTGTCTATCCACAGCAAGTACAAGCTGCTCCTGCCTATGGTCAACCTGCTACAGCTGGGTCATATGGATCATATACCGAGCAGCCAACCACAGCCAATCCTGGATATGGATATCAAGCACCACAAGATGCTGGTTATGGTGGGGGTGCAGGTGCTGCTTATGCTGCTGCTCCGAGTAGTCAGACTCAGTCGGGCTACATTCAACAGCCAACCGCCCAAGTGGCCTATGATCAATCAGTGGCACAGTCGGGCGGTTATGGTAGTGTTCCTGTGAGTGCTCAAGCCAGTTATCCTCAGTATGATTCTACTCAGGTCTATGGTGCTCGCTGAATACTGTTTTCTTCTCGGCTTTCGATAATTGTATGTTATGTCTAGCGTTTTAGTTATGGGGAAAGTTATATCGGTCATTTCTTCCTTCTGAACGGACCAACTTGATTAGGCTTTAGTTGAAGATGTTCTTTGCCCAGCTATGTTGTCTCGATTTAGGCTCTCTTTTGCTTTTGGAAATCTTTCCCCTCTCTGCACTGGTTATGAGATGACAACTGCGTGATCACATGGAAATTTCTTAGCTTTATTTTCTAGCTATCAAGCATTGTCTAGTTCAATTGTTTTTGGTTGGGGGAATCGAGAATCTCTCGTGAGTGAAGAAATGACGATGAAATCAATAAACCATCTTTTCTTGTACATATAGTATTGGACGGGAAGTGCATATGGAATCCTAGTTGTGAGAGATTGGGTAATGTTCCAAGTTATATGTTAAGTCACTCCTTGGTTAGAGAAGGAAAAATATTCAATATGTTGGGCTAATGTGGCACGTAAGAGCATATGTGAATCACTAAAAAATCTAGGGGGTGGGTAAGGAGAAATCACCGGCTCAGATTTTTGTCTCCTTTGCTCTGTAACGAAGCCTGCAACAAGCAAGAGTAGAGGAAACGCACGGGGGTTTTCTTCCTAAACGAACTTGAAAAAAAGAGGGGGAGTGGGCGTTGCCTCGCCTCCCTCTTTTATCGAGTATAATCGTGGACTACTCTACTGAGGTCAAAGACCAAGATTCGGCTTTAAACCTGGGATTCGAAAGTCTGTTGTGCACTTGGTCATCCTCCTATCCGACATCATGATCGGCTGAGCTTTCAGTAATCACGTATCTAATCGGAATTATGTGCTTCCAATTTCTCTCGTCTGCTTGCCTCGGTCTCATTACACACACTAAAAAAAAGGGGAAGCCCTTTGGCTGTCTCGTGAATTTATTCTTGTCAATCTTGATTGTCTTGTGGATCGACTCCCTCTTTCGGCAACTCCGAAAGAGAAGGAAGCTGGCATAAAGAATGTTCTCAGCCTCGGTTTGGGTTGACTCCGGAAGAGAATTGGAAGAAATTCGGACCGAGGTACAGTCAAAATAATTCTGATCCTCTTATCTTTTTTTAAATTTAAAAAAAATAAGAAAAAAATTGGACAATGGGGTGAGAGAGGCTCGAACTCTCGACCTCAGGATAACTCGCAAAGCTATGAGACCTACGCGCTAGCCAACTGCGCCACCACCCCTTTCTGGTAGAGGACTTATTGATAATTATAACTTTACAAATGGACTACCTCAGCTACCTTCAACAATCGATCAGTCACGACATTTTTTTTTTTTTATGTTCATCGAAAATCCATAACCGGGAACCTTGTGAATTGTCCGAGTGTTTTCTAGTATACGTAGAACAATATTATGTTTGACACGAGTTCTGATAAGAGTATTACACGATTCAATTTGGTTTTGGAGCCTGTCGTACCTAACATCTCTTGGAATGACTTTGAATGCCGGATTCCTCGAACTATGTCGTCAAAATTAATCAATGTCATTTGTGCCAAAGGATTATCATCATATTGAAAGTACAGAGAAGTAAAACAAAGCACTCAATGAGGGAGATCCTGGTCTTCATTAAGGTTCCCCTAATAGTGTCACTTCACAAGGGACTTCATAATTATTGCATTCAAGTGCTTTTGTTTTTTTATTTCTTTGGTCCGTTTAGCCGTTATAACCTTTCGGACTCAAAGGGAAAGAAAAGGAAGAAAAGCTTGTGACACGAACCGGTTGTTTCGTATTCTCATCCGTATAAATGTACGATGCAACAGATCGGAAGGCCCGCATTCCTAAGTCCTCCTAGACTCATATAACCTTGAATTGGAGCTTGTGGTATTATCATGGTGATGGAGCTAATGCCGCTTTCCTAATGAGGCCATAATAGGCCAAAATCAGTTGTGGTGCCTGAAGTAATCTCCTCATCTCGCTCTTTATAATGGATACCCGAGCCAAGTTGGGTATGCTATGATCTAATACAGAAAATTATTCGCCTAGCTTTTCTATGAGACAACTGAAGAAGGAAAGCTAGCCTGGCTTGGCTTGTCAAGCTCCGCACGAGTTAAATTCCGCTGCCTAATCTGTGAGCCCGTGACATTTTCCCCATTTAAATTCCAACTAAGATAGTCTCATAAAAGAACGATCAAGACTACATAAAGGTATCTGTTTATGCTTGTTAATTGTGGGAACATTATGTTTTATAGGAACAGGGTGGGTAGAGGGTACGTAGGTATGACCCGACCCGTATCCAGGAACTTGTCATCCACTTGTTGCTTCTCTTTCCGATTTTTGAAGTCTTCTTCAAATCATGGGTCAGAAAAGTTGCAGCAGTAATGGAGGAGTCATTTTGTAAATGAGCACATTGGATGGTTTCAAAGCCAATCTTGCCAGCAAAGAACTCTCTACACATCAAGTCACTTGCAAAAGCCATACTGTTTTTGTTGGGTGTTTGAGCTCCAGACTAAGTTTACTTCATCTTCCCGGTCCTTGACCGGAACATTTCATCACGTAAACAGCAATTCTGGAAGGCCAAGGGAAAGTTTTCAATGGTGTACCGACAAATAAAAGTGCAAGAGAATTTTTGTTCCAAAACCAAACTATTTCCGATGATTCTAGATACAGAGCGTCTAGCGGGCGGATGAAGATCTCTCTTCCCATTAATTAGTCCTCCTTGAGCAGATCATAGAATACTTCTGGCTTTCCGCACTCAGATATGCACAGGGCCTAGAGCAAAGTCAGTTCATGTTATGTTAGTGAACCCTCATGACAGATTTTCTTTCATGATACTGTGTAATAATAAGTTATTGCCTATCAGAACCCTGAGAGAATGAGTTTCTCAATCAGAGAATTTTGTGTGATGAATTTTAGCTGACTAGGCCAAACAGAAGAGGGTCACCTGCATGGCATGCGCTATGTGGATCAACGTCGGCTCAGACCACGGTCTCCCGATAAACTGAAGGCCAATCGGCAACCCCAATTTGTCGTATCCAACCTATAGATCCACAAAAGCATGTACCAGATTAGCTGAGTCTTTTTCACCTCAGCTTGAAACAACAATAAATTTATGAGATGCTAAGAAGTATGTGCTCATACCGGGATTGTAATGGTAGGCAATCCTAGAAAGTTTCCTGCTATCGAATAACGCACAAGTGCGGCTGAAACAATGAGGTTGCTCAGTTTAGTACAACACAAGAAGTGGAAAACAAAACACTGGTTCAGTTTTCTTTACCTCCATTTATGTAATCGAGTTCACCAGTTTCTCGAGCGTCATCAAAGATCTCATATGCAGTGACCCTGTTAAATTTGAGTGTCCGTTGTCATTTTTACTTTTCATGTCTATAACAAAGAAGACATAACTCAATTGGGAATAATTACCCTATTGTTGGTGACACGATGACATCTGCTATAGCAAATATCTTCCTGTGAAATTGCAGCTGCCGGTTCCTGCAGATATATGAGCAAGCCAGTTAATGTTACATGACTAATAAGACCAAACAAAATAGATAGATGACATGTTCACTTTTCACTACCACAACCCTAAGGTCTTAAGTGAACACAGTGGGAACTAACAATGGCTGGGACTTTACCTGATTCTCTGGGCCTTAATATACTCCTGGCTGCTGAAGGAACCATACACGCCGAGTGCCACCCTTGCGTCCCATCCTAACTCTGCGACATCCCTGACTCATCGATGTTGTCATGTCAGATTCTATAGTTGCTCAAATGGATTCTCTTGTTCGGGAGCAGATGTTACTCTTTGATAACGAGACGTACAGTTTCTCTAGATAAGAACTGAGTGATGTGTGGCATTCGGATGCGATTGTTGTGTAATGTGCCAGTCGCATCACTTCTATCTCCGGTATAGTCACCTCCAGAGTCTTAAAAGGAAAAAGGAAAAAAAGACGATTTGGCGAGTTAGCAAGGAATCACCCACTATTCTTCAATTGATGATGATGACAGCTATCAGATGTAGTCTCTCAATTTTGCACTTGTTGCATAAAAACATGAGTCATTCTGTTACGGTTCGAGAATAAAAGAAGCAAGACATAAGTTACGAAACGGAACAAAAGCATAAGGAATTTTTCAAGTACCTCCCAACCATACTGTTTATGAAGCTGGTCCAATGCATGTGAACAACATTTCTTGATTTCATCACTGCTATCATCGAACCACTAATTGGTTTAAATTAGTGGTTCAAAAAAGAATAGAAGCAGTTAGATGATGATATTCCAGATAGTGATCCAATACCATTAACTGAAACAGTATATTAAGCTCAAAACGTGCATGTGACAGTAAGAGAGAGAGAGAGAGAGAGAGGAGGAAACAGTGACCAACCTTTCCATACTTTGCCAATCTGATGCCAGAAATAGACCTAGTGGGCTTCAATAAGGGATAGTATTCTTTCAGCTACTCATCCAGAAAATCAAAGATTGCAAGTCAGATGGAGTTGTGAAATCTTTGTTGACAATGCAGTCGACAAGGACAGAGGATGCATTCTTTACAAAGAGAGGAAGATGAGAGGCATTGAATATGGTAGTATGAAAACAAGAGAGACAAGGGAGAAGGATGAAACTTCTTCAAAACAGAGTTGTTGCAATTCATTTTCTCCATCATGTTCAGTCTCAACAGTGAGGTTCATTCACTGTAGTGAATACTCATCATAACCCGACATTTAAATGTTTCATATGCGCATCGCCTAATCCATATTATGCAGAACGGAAATTATTGCTGGTATCGCTATTGATCTAGGACATTACCGGTGGGAGGGTCTGACTACGAGGAACAGGCTGGCCACTTATTGCTGCATAACTGGAAAAGTTCATCGGTGGGAAATTGCACGTTAATAGAAAGACAGAGATTCCCGTGAGTATGATGAGGAACAAAAAGTAAGGCTAGAGATGTCTAGAAGTATATCACTTACGCTATGAAAGCGTCCTCGATTGTTCCGGCAAGTATACCAACCATCCCAACTGTCCAATTCAGAGGAAGAACGCTGCAAAATGAAACAAGAACCAGAATAACGACGTTGAGAACTGTTCAAGAGACCAACGTGTTGAGGGTCAACACAATCGGGGATAAATTACTGACGAACTGGTTTTTACCCCTCATGCGGTACACGTCTGAAAGTCGGCTTTAAGCCAACCACGCCACAAAGAGCTGCAGGCATCCGCACGGATCCTGAAGAAACATTTCAAAATGCTGGGGCTTATTGGAAAAACTACAAGAGTAAAAGAATTATCTAGTCAAATAGTTGAGGATATTCTTGACTTGCCCCCATGCTCTTGTCTAATACAGGAAGATTATGTAATGCCTGAGTTTTATGTTGATGGTTATCGGCTGAACTCTTTCGTCCGGTCAAAACTTTCCTTCTTGGTTGGATTTATGGTTCTGCAATGTCATTTACATGCAAAGAGAAAATGACATCAGAGAATCATGAACTCACCTCCCCCGTCAACGCCGAGAGCAACAGGACATAATCCTGCAGAAACCACAGCAGCAGATCCACTTGAAGAACCTCCGGCGATCCTCTTGCTATCATATGGATTCCTAGCAGTTCTACAGAGCATGAAAATGGAGAGTGATGTCAAAGGTCCTTGTGAAGCTATAATATCTGCCAATATTTATTTCCTGAAGCAACCGTGCATAACTCAAAACAAAGAAGAGCGTGGCATATATAAATCAATAGGCATTTCTTCCTAGAGAAGAACTATCAGAGAGCTATAGCTGCCGCAAGACATTGTTCGAGGCAATTTAATGCCATATCCATATGTCCATTTTTTGTTAGATTTCAGAGGAAAGGAGGATGAGCATGTAAAAGATTCTCCTACCCATAATGAGGATTTATCCCACTCGTTCCAGCGCCGAGCTCATGCATATTTGTCTTACCGACAAGAATGGCTCCGCAAGACCTGAGGCGCATAACGCAGCATGCGTCCCCCTGACAAGTTCTGAACTTGTGCAACCACTTTGTACCGCCTGTGACAACCAATCCATAGGTCGAGAAAGCACTCAGCACAGAGAATTAGAGACCTCAGATTGAATGTGATCTTTACTCTGTAATCTGTATAACCTGTGGTAGGGTATGGAGAGCAATCTATCTCATCCTTGACGGCGACTGGTACTCCATCCAACGCAGAAATCGGCTCTCCTGGTAAAGAAGATACGTGTTACGACACACAGTTGGAGAGGTATACTTGACTAGATCAACAATGTCGAAGCAAGCATATTTCAGAGGTGAGAAGCTCAATCAGATTATTTCGAAAGTTGAGATATGATACGTATTTATCTGAAGGCACGAAGCACATTTGTAACTCTCTGATTCAAGGTTAACTACACCATTTGGCCAACAAAGTTACCTCTTTCATAACGGAGGGTCGACTCTTTAGCTTGCCTCAGAATATCTTTGGTATCGCAGTTGATGAAGAAGGCCATTGGCAATGGTCGAGCGGAAGATTCATTGACAGCAGCTATAAATCTCTGCGCCACCTGCCAAACATATAAGAGAGATTAGATTCAATCAGCTCAAAAGAGGGGTGCGTGTCCAGACAGTTGAAAGAAGCAAAATTTTACTTTTGACTAGTTTTTGCTTATGCAATCACAAGTTTTAGGCCTTGGTCACTCATGCATTGTTTTAACATGCAAGGCAGTGAGGAGAAAACCAGAAACATAACGTATACAGGGTTCCCCGATAGACAATGTCCGCATGCTCCGTCGCTGACAAAAGAAACTCAGCAGGTTATATGTGAGCTGAACAATCGATTTACCTTAAGAGGAGTTAGTACTCCGGAGTTATAGGCTCTCGAGTAGTCCATTACAGTCCATCGCCGGAAAGAAGGCTTCATGCCATCTACTAATTTTGCAACCGGCGGAGCTATTGCATTCACCGCTTTCTGAACCTTTTCCGGCACGGACAGATTAGGATCTATCTCGATCACTTCTTGCTCGTTCAGTTCTGCAAAGACAAGTCACCTGGAACA
The DNA here is from genome assembly GCA_028455895.1 of Rhodomyrtus tomentosa. Lineage (NCBI taxonomy): Eukaryota > Viridiplantae > Streptophyta > Magnoliopsida > Myrtales > Myrtaceae > Rhodomyrtus > Rhodomyrtus tomentosa. Next base: position 35,849,938 of record JAPCWY010000002.1, on the reverse strand, counting down.
GTCACAGCTTCTTCTTGTTGCAGCTCTTGATGCATGATCAGAAATCTAAGAACATTCAAAGTAACTTGGATTCACATCACAGCTATCAATATCAACAATCCCTTTAACTTTTTAATCTATATCGAGTGATGGAGGCATACCGAGTCTAATATATCGGCCCACTAATTGATGCCACAAACTCTAACCGAGTATTTTGTATTGCTTGCCACTACGAATCTCAACTTGTACTCTACAAACTAGTTAACATACGAAGTTTCTAACTCGGCCTTCGGATACCCACTTGCTTGACATTACTGTAAGACTCAAAAGGGTCTGATGATCAGGTGCAAAGATCATACCTTCAAATGGGTGCAAGGGAACAAAGACTGGGGGCTCCTCTATCTCTGCATTTGAAACCAGCTGCAATTTCCGAAAATCATAACCTTGTAACCTTAGTGGAAAATATGATTTACAACTCTCAAATCATTATGGAAATCATATGGTAATAACATCAATTTTTCCAGACGCATGAGATCTGGATAGAAGATTAAAGAGTGTTATATATATATATAATTCAGCAGGGAGAAGTTCAAGCTGTGCATAAACAATTGCAGGAAAACCCAGTCACCATACCTGATTATTTTCACATTTCCTCAAGATTGGCAGGTCTTTATATATATAATTGCTACGTTGGACTACAAATACGATTGCATTTTCCCATCCCTCGACATTTTCGTTGGTGCGCAAAAATTCCTAGGGATCTTTTCGACACGTACGCGCGAAATAGTTTCCATAATCGAAACTTGGGGCATTTGACAAAAAGACCCAAAGACTTCTTCAATTTATGTTTTACGCAGCCTCTATATAGTTTTGTTTCAATTATGACCCGTTAATGTTTTATTTAAGGAAAACGAAACGAAAAGTAAATACTTCAACAACAAGACTCATAACACCTTTTAGGACGCCGTCGTTACAGTTGAGACAATTAATGAAGTTGTATAGTTGGAGATGACCGTGGGGCACGGGACACTCATCGCCACGTATCTTGATTTATTTGTGTCGTCTATTTTTCTAATTGCACTATGGTCCAATGAACTAATGTGGGTCGACCCCCCACATGACCAAACTTGCATTAAAATAGCGTGGGACCACGTAGAAACGTGCGGGTAATTCGCAACTCAATTATAATATTTGGTTGTAGCACATTGACTTTCGAGCATTAATATGACGATGTCCTTAAATTTATTAGTTCTGTGCAAATTTTTAAATGCTCTAATGGTTTATTTTATAGGTCCAAGGTACAGTACAATATTCCCAAACTCGTCAGGATTAAGTACTAGGAGAAGATTTTTGCACAGGGAATTTAATGTTAGACCCCATTATGGAAGCTCGACTGGCCACGTGTAATTTTTTCCAGCAAATTGTTGGATGGTCTTGAACGACTCTCAACTCAAAAGCTAGCTCAAAGATTGAGGTTTTCCCTCACACTTATAAATCGAACACCAGTTCATTTCACAACTGATGTGGGATAGCCCAAACAATATCCCCTCACACATCGGGCCATAAGTCGAAGGGAGCGACAGCCCATATCTCTACCGAGTAACTGTTAGATACAGACTTGCTGGTAACATGAACTCTGGTATCAGTTGGTCTTGAGGCTCTCTCAACTCAAAATCTAGATTTTGAATTGAGAGAGGTCCAACATCACGCAACACATGGTACTTGTGGTCGGACCAAAATAATTGTTCCATAAAGCCTGAACAACCATACTCATTGCCGCCGTTGCATGCAGTGGTACAGTCGAAAACTAGGAAACCAACCGAGGTTACCGAAAGAGAAGATCGCGCGTGTAAAACCCCGATTCGTTTTCAAGAAAGCCGATCGAACAACCAAAACTTTAGATGGATGACGAGATCGCCCATTTTGGATAGTGCGAAAGGTCGGAGCCGAAGTTAATATGATTCTTCTCGGGGAAAAAGGAGGGTCGCCCTCGATAATTCGAGGGGAATGGATGAAGGTAGTGGTTAGTTTCTGTGGAAAGATTCTGCTGGCCAAAACGATGAAAAGGAAGAGAATGGAGGGGAAGTACCTTGTGAATGAGATTGTTTTTCTTGAGGAAGAACAACAGCACTGGCCCGAATATCCTCGACTCCAAGAACCAGACGAAGATCTTCACCAGGAGTCCGGCCATGCGAGGAGCTTAAAATGATGAAGCAGAAACAAGGCTAAGTATGACAGTATGGTAAGAACAAACACACGTGTAAAGCCAATTTTCGGACGAGATTCTGTCTTTTTTCTTCCATTTTTTTGTGTTCTTGATCAGATCTCCTGCTCTCATAATGGAAGAGAGAGAGAGAGATGATAAATATGGTGATGATGAAACGAAACGAACCTTTGACATTGGCTTGGAGGTAGAATTCATCACTGTGAGGGCCAAGATCAACTTTCTCCACCGCCTTGTAAACCACTCCCTTGTCTCTAAACAACCCCATTCTCTCTCTCTCTCTCTCTACTCTCTCTCTACTCTCTACACTCTGTGAATTTGCAGAAGGAGAAGGTTAGAGGGAGTGAGTGTGTTTGTGTGGGTGAAGTTCACAAGAAAAAGGTCATGAAACAACCGAAAGGCAGGGTCCTTTATAGTACGAGAGTTAGGCGGAGAAGGCAAGAACGCCATCAAGAACGAATACCCACGAAACTAAGAGAAACAAATAGAACAAGAAGAACCAAAATTTCACGATAAAAGCAAGTGGTGGAGGTGTGGGTAGGGTTATGGTGTACGTTAGCTCCCCCCCTCCCCCCCTTCTCTCTCTCTCTCTCTCTTGTGATTGTTCTAGAGAGCTATTTGGCCCAGAAAACAAGGGCAATAAAAAATGAAATACTCAAAGGTCTAGAAGGCCCAAAAGCTAAAATAAAATGAAGGGTTTGCTCGCCCCTCCAAAAATAAATGATAGAAAAGACAGAAAAGAATAGTACAAAAGTTGACTTTTCTGCTACAGGGGTCACAGATTTCTTGAGCTTTTGGACCATCTCTTTGGGCAGCTAGGGCTTGAGAGGGACGGAGGCCTTTCCTAACGGCTCTACCATCGGCCACCACGAAAGCATTGCTGCCTTGGGATGGATAGTTGGAGGAGAGAAGCTTATGGTCCGGTCTCATCAAACTAAATGAAAAAGAAAAACCCTTTTAAATGACCATTACATGATCAAACCAATCACACATGATCAAACCCTAATGAACCCTTTAATGCTTCTTATTCCGGTTTTTATGCAGCGCTATTAGCTCTCGCAACAACATCCTTTGCCAACGACCGTGACGGGTTACGGTTAAGGCTATGCCTGGTACGTGTTCATAGCACTGGCTGAGTTTCCCGCGGAGCTTGGCTGTTCCACATGTGAAGAAGATCCGTTTGCTGGGGAGTTGAAAAGCAACTTCCAATTCCGGTAACTCCTCAAAAGACAATGTGTTGAGGTTCATGAAACCTGTGACGTTTTGTCATCGGCCAAGAAAAAATAAGTCTGTTCATTAAAGTTGTGATCTATGAGTGTCCATGTGTCTCATATAGTGATACCGAGATCAGATCCGAAATATCCATTATTTGTCTCGCGAAATATGATTTGGCTCGGCCTACCGAAAAACGTTGGAGAGAGAAATATTCGATTGGACAATCTTTTTCGGTCTAAAGATGGACTAGCATGGAAAAAACATCCATGTGCGCATTTATGTTTCGTATAGAACTAGAGAATTCGACATGAGAATGGTGATGCAAAAGGTGGAGCTGTGCATTTAAGTGTCTTGTTGTGAATATTGCCAAATATATCAAAGATGGAGAGGGGGAATCATATAAAGTTAACTGGCGTTTGCTTGTTCGATGTAGATTAGGTAAGATTACCCCACAAGACCCACAGTGCATGAGCTCTACGTCATAATGCCAATTTAATTTGTACCCAACTTTGATTTCAGAGTCGTTATGCGCAACTAAGAGTTTAGAAATCGAAATATTATTTCGTACAGCGAGAGCTCTAGATATATGACCACATATATACGTACATAATTTTAAAGTGTGCTTCTCTTTGCATATGTGTTCGAACCGCACAACGAGAAATTTATAACAATTTGAACCAAAGGGTGCAATTGATATTAGGAACAAATCAGGAACCAACAAATCCTAAACCCGTTGCATGGGAAAAGTACACTTTTAATGCCAAATGTTGTGTAATGAGATCACTTTAATGTCAAAAGTTTCAATCGGATTATTATTTTTTTTGTAAGGAAATCGGATTATTTTAGTGTCAAGATTTTTTGAAAAACGATCATTTTAGTGCCAAGTCCGATTTGCTCCATCGGAATTTTAATGTGGCACTTTTTTATTAATATTTTCGGTTAACGTGGCTCACCGGCGATCCACCAGCCATTATTTTTTAAATTTGAATTTTTATAAACATAATTTGATAAATAAACTGAAAAATAAAAAATAAAAAGACAAAAAAATAAAAAATTGAGGTGGCAAGGGTTGCTGTAACTCTCGCCGCCGCCAACCAACCATCACCGACAATGGCCAACAAGGTGGGGTATGGTGATTGGGGGGCTGCATACCCTCGCCCAGATCTGGGCGAGGGTTGCAGCCCTCAATCAGATCGAGTGACGGCCGGCGGGGCGAGGGTCTGCATGCCCCCATTGGTCATGCCCCACTCTCATCGGCCATTGTAGGCAATGGTGGGGCAGCAATTCTTCCCACCTACCTTTTTTTTCCTTATTTTTCAATTTATTTTAATTTATTTTAAATAAATGCTAATTTTAAAAAAAATCTACTTTTTTTTATTTTTTATTGTTTTATTTTATTTTTTTCTGAATTTTGAAGTGCACGTGGAACTAACGTGGACTTTATTTTTTTAAATGCGAATTAAAATTAAAAAAATAAATAAAAATGCCACGTGATAATTAATTTTGGCCGGAGGCACCAAAGTAATCATTTTTTCTCCGACTTGACACTAAAGTAATTCGATTGAAACTTTTGACACTGAAATGATCTCCGTACACAAGTTTTTGCATTAAAAGTGCACTTTTGCCCCTGTTGCATCGATACCCATTCAGTCATAAACATTTAAATTAGACAAATTTAGTTCTAAAACTTTCCATATTGGCATCAGTTGAGTCCATACGAGGTTTATTGTAACACATCCTATATGACACGTCTGTCACTAACGTGGACATTTTTAATAGTTTGTTTGAAGTTTTTCTTTTTTTCCCACTAGCACAAACCATGACTAGCGATGGCCTCAACACCTTGCCTGGGCGAGGGCGACCCTCACTTAGGCGAGGCCATCCCTCGCCGGACATGGCCAGTGTCGTTGGCTGACATAATCCATGGAAGAAAAAGAAAAGAAAATTTTACTAAAAGCTTAAAAAAAACATTTTTAATGAAAAAATTATTCATATCTATGCTAGTGGTATCATGAAGACAGCTGACGTCCACATCAGTAATTTCTGAACTGAATAAGTAAAACGGACTCAATTTGCACTAATGTGAAAATGCTTAAGACTGATTGGACTAATTAAAAGATTTATAATTGAATTCACACCAACACAATATACTTGACAATTTTGCTACTTTTTCGGAAACATATCACCACTAATTGCAAAATGGGGTCAACGACAGAACAATTGGAGACGCATCCAAGAATGAATTTGTCGATGATTGTCTTTTGTTATGCCCAATTGAATTGCCTATCTCTCGCAGCAATTGCCTCCTCAACGAGTGGATCGCTTGTCTTCAAGCATTTCAGTTTGTGCCCGATAGCATTGCCACTTTGCCAGTCCCAAGACAACCTACCTCTCTGGCCTCTTAGGAAGCCAAACTTTAGAGCATAATTTCATAATAAGCTGTGTGTACACGGCGGATCAACCCACATGAAAGATACCTATTCAATTATCTCATCCAATATATGAGATGATTTCGACAAATTTCTTTAAATTCATGCATGCAATCTAAAATAGTTGGAGATATGCCGCGAGTACAATTTTTTAGAATTGATCTAGATTCTCTGAGAATTACCTAGGCCATGGATAAGTAGAGCATAACTTGCTTCTAATGGTAAATTAAACTTTTTTTTTGTGCAAGTGGAAAGGGCTAAGTTACACTCGTCAAACATGAGTTTTACTCTTATTGGGATATTTTGAGTGCACATGTGATTAGAGTGGGGGTGTGGGGGCGCTCCACATTGGATGCCTAGAGCTAAAAAAAAATGGATAATATCTAATTAATTCATAACTCAATAGCTTAAATTCTCGAGTCGGTCCAACTATGTTTATATCCTGTGTGAGACTTCTGTGGCGCTTCCCCCGGTAGGATATAGCTTGAACTCGTTGGTACTCTGAAATGTATAATTAAATTGGTAAGGCATCTTGGAGTTCAAGCCAATATCTTAGCCTCCAAGAATGCAAGACTCATTCCACCCGAAAATAGCAAAAGGAACGGACAGTCTCTTTTCCTCTCCTTGCTCAGTTGATGATGAAAAAAGTGTGTTTCTACTTCATCCCATCGCAAAGCCACTTCGTGAAATTGAGAGAGTTTGATTCATGAACGCAGCTAAAGCATCTGCGAATTATTACGTCAGCTTACTTCAATTGTTGTGGGCAAGTATATTGTCCATGCAGGTGAAATAAGGCATTAATGCACATTGTTGCACCCACTCTTGTTTCGAGAAATGTCCCCTTCAAGATGAGGACTAATTGCTACCCTCACTTCAGTCTTATTCACAGCAAATTTGGCCCATTATTCATTGTTTTTTTCTTGGTGGTTTTTCTTTTCTATTATGTATTTTACGAAGGGAGAAGAACACCAAGAGTGTCAAATACGATGCCTACTTTAGTACTTAAAGTTGCTTTAAGATCACTTAAGTGTTAAATTTTTTGAAAGACCATAACTTAAGTATCAAGTACGATATGCTTGACCAGAAATCCGAAGTGACGCTTTTTTTTATTAATATCTAAAGTCGATGTGGCTCATCGGATTCCAGTCAGCATCTAAGGCATAAAAAGACATCGTTTGATGCATTTCTCCAATCTTTCGTATTTTTTCCCTCCCTTCTTCCTCTAGCGGGTTGCTTATTTGGCAACTGACCAAAAGAGACGAAGGTAAGAAAAAATAAAATTAAAAAAGATAATAAGAAATGCTAGATATTAATTGACATATTACTTATTAAAAAAAATTTTAAAAAAAAATAAATTGCCATGTCACATATAAATTTTAATTGCAAATGTCAAGTGTTTTCTAGCTAGAATTTCTCACCGGAGGACTTAAGTGACTTTTTTCCCGATTTGGCATTTAAATGAACTGGCGAAAACTTTTGACATTAAAGTGGACATCATACATAACTTTTGACACTTCTGACGTAATCCTTTATATACATATAATATTTATACTCTTTAAGGTCATTTAATGGGTGAAGCTCAGTGGAAGAAGAAGAAGAGCAATCAAAAAGGAAACAAGTTAAACCATGATATAAGCAATGAAAGATATCGAACATGAATTCCTATGCATCTTAACTAATCAGTCTAGTCTTACAAGACTCTGAATGGACCCTCATAAGAAACCAAAGCAAGCAAATACCATCAGAAATTTTAAATTCTTGTGGAAACCCTAGTTGGTCGAGCAAGGGATTTCTTCCATGGCCATCCCATCTCAATACTGACTGACAAGAAAAGGGTCACAATGACTGACTATTAAACGTACATTGGGCTCCCATTCGTCTGATTCAACCCCATGTCAAAACAAAGAATGGGGGAGGTTTGGTGAGAGAGTCCTGATTTAAGTTTCCTCGATCAGTAGAACAGGAATTTAACACCGGTTCCAAATATTTTATGTCGGAAAAGGGGGATGTGGGTTTTCAGAGTTTGGTGCACCAACAAACAAATCTAATCTGATTTAACTTCATCTAAGGGGAATTCATTACTTGGCTAATACAAATGCAGCACAAGACAAAAAGCTTGAGATGTGTCTGGATAAATAAAGGGGTTCCATGTTGTGATTGTGAAATGTTTTAGCATAGGATAGCCAGCTTCTTGGTAGCATGTGTTGCTAGGACTCAACTAGGTTTTAACGAAGTAAAAAAAATTGACAATCCCTCAATTTAGTCCTTTCGATCAGTTTTAGCCTAAAATGGTTGACGTGGATATTGGCCGGCTTACGACAAGATGTGGATGATTTTTTGGTATTTATTTTAACTTTGTCTAAATTTCTCTCTCTTTTCCTTTATTTTTTCCCCCCATTTCTTTTTGCTAGTGGCCATGGGTCACTCTACATTGAGCAATTGAACATGATCGACTTGTCCAGATGTCCAGTTAATCACTTATATTAATTGCGTACATCAATTTTATTCTCCTTTTGGTACCGACCTTCGTAAAAACTCGAAACATATAAAGAAAGGAGGACGTGGAAATGGATAAAAAGAGTGCGAGAAATCGAACTCAAAACTTAAATGCCATCTTCCAATCGAGTCACAAGAATCAATTACTACAGGAACTCAATATCTCTAGTCTCATCATCAATTCAATCATCTTCAGCAACTGTCTTGGTCAAACCAGTCGCAACTCTGTTGGACGATACCTAAGCCATTCATCATCATCGCAGACAGAAGAGGAGTCTTTGAAGTTGATTTGGTTTTGTTATTAGATGCAACCTGCACGAACACCTAAGGCTAAAGCTTTTCCATCCACATCCTTCTCCAACTACTCTTCTTAATTTGTTAACTGCCCTCATTTATCCTCCCCCCACATGGGGCAGACATTGAGTTTGTCGTGGGCCGGGTGCCCCCTGTCTTAGGACACTTTGAGTTCGCCTCTCCTCTCATACACACATCATACCGGGAAAAAAAAAATTGTCCAAAAAATCTTAGACGTATTGCATCAATATCGATTCAGTCCTAAGCATTTTAATTTTGTCAATTGGATTCTAAATTGCTTTCACATTTTATCAATTGAGTCCATCTGATCACTTCTAGTTGGAAATCGCTAATATGGATGCCGACCGTCCTACGTGGCATGACCGGTGCTGACATATAATATTCTAATGTCTTTCCAAATTTTTAGAAAAAGGGAAAATTTTAATGAATAATTAATTAAAAAAATTTCAAAAAATATTATTTGAAATTGTCTCCTTCAGCGTCGGGCTCTCCAGATAAGACGGTCTACATTCACATCAGCAATTTTCCATCAAAATTTGGCCAGATTGACTCAATTGACAATACATCGAAAGTTTTATAACTGAATAGGCAAAACTGCAATAGATTTAGTAATTTTTCCATAATTTTCCCCGTCACGCTGACGTGCACTGTTCCGCTGCATGATCTTCTGGTGCCACATGATGCCACGGATTTTGTAAATAGCCAAGATTAAGACCAATCAGGAAAAGGATTCATCTCGGGTAGCAAATTGGGTTGCTGATAGGGTGAGTCCAATCGAATCAATTGGAGAAATAGTGGGTCTGGATCGAATATATCGAAATTACAAGGACTCGGAGAAATCGAAAGAGACGGTAAAATGTCCTTTGCGCCAACGATGTGGTGCCAAGAGGAATGAGATTGTCTAGTTTTTCCGTCGAGGAAAGACAAGGCTGCAAAACGGGAGCAATCCCTTCATCGTCCTGTCCGACTCTGGGACGAAGATATCGAGGTTCGACCACTATCCATTCGACTGTGTCTTATAGTGAAGGACGTGTAGAAATAAGCTTCCGCTTTTCGTCTTTGTAATAATCAAGTCTCTACATTTTGATTATTTGATCAAGTCCTTCAACTTTCGCAGATGCTCTAATCAATATCCCTCCCCACGTCAAATCCGACCAAATTCAGCTGATCTGGCCGTGGCACAATGCCGAAACATGATAATTGTTAATTATGGAGATGCCCACATCAACGTCGGTGCAAAATTTAGTCGATGTAGGTAAGTTCGATTAGACAAATTAAAAGTACCAAGACCTTGAGTAAGAAAGGTGAGAAAATACATAATTTTTCCGACATCTCATAATTCTGCATCCTTAAACTTAATCACCAAAATGGAAGTCGATAGTGGACAGTCACATTAACTCGAGAGACAATTGAGATTGAATTGCGCGAGGGACAACTTTTTTTTAAAATTGTTGCCAAGCAGTCACGTCCGAACAAAGCCCTTTGTTTTCTTAAACAGAGAAACCACAAAGTATCGCTTAAAACTTAAGACCACGAATACATCATGGCACGCTCTATTGAACTGAACTTAGCCTCATGTCCTTCCTCTTAAAGCAAGAAATGAGTATGTTGCGCCCGAAGCCATTACATAGGTCGAACTTCTCGCATGCGCTTCGGCCAAGTGCTCTATACGTTTATGATCAGCAATAACACAACAATGGACATACATCAACAAAAATAATCAAGAGAGAAATTCTCTGTCCGTCGACTTCTGAATGGAGCTCAAGAATGAGGGTGTGAAGCCCTCCACTGCGTACCAACAATAATCTAACAACTGAATACCTTTTTTCGGGGAAAGGAAATAAGCTTGAAGATGACAGTTTGGTCAGTGCACCCGGTGGTCAACGTGACATCACTTGGTGTAGAGAACATCCTCCCATGGGTGGCGGTACAGAGGCTGCTTCAATCTCTTCTGGTCGAAGGTGTGCCTGAGATTGAAGCGAGACTCTCCGTTAGATTAAGCCACATGACACAATATAAAGATACTAACGAATGAAACAGAAGCACATTCGAGATACAATATCTATATCTCCCTCTCTCCACAATCCGAAAGTTATTGGATAGTCAGTGCCTGAGCAAGAGAATACAACACCGCTTGATAGTAAAAGGACATGAAGTTCGGTTTAATCGTCTTTAAAAATGGAGGGGAGTAAATCAGGAATCGAAATGATGCAGCAATAAGAACTAGCAATAGTAATAGATCGCAAAGATAAGAATAGGCTCATTCCACGTGCGGAGGACAGAGATAACTGCCCTGTGTGTCTAACTTACTACTTTACCTTCATCCTTTTCATCAAATGTGTCCTTCCTCGATTGGTTCAAGAGATTTCAATCATTTCATGGACGCCGACAAAACTATAAAGGATATATGCTCAATGCGGACCCATTGTACAGGACACACCTAGACAAGCATATGAAATATAAGCCAGAACAGAATTATTTAAAAATGCAATCCTGCTTACCCAATTAAACCAATGGAACGTGCCAGCACAAATAGCCCATTCAAATAACCAATCTCGACAATCTCATCAATCTCTTGCTTGGTGAACATTCCACTTCCAGCGAGGAGATCCAAAAAGAGGGTTCCAATAGCACCATCTACATTGAGGACCAAATTGTTTGCCTTTGAGAGGGTGTAAGTTTCAACTTGGACAGCATACTCCATGTACTTCACTGATGGGAAATTCGTTCGTGCAAACAATTGGAGCAGCTCAACTCTCTTATCTCTGTTGTCTCCTCTCTTGATCCTTTTTGACAAAGAAGCAACAACTTCCAATTACTAGTTGCTTAAAGGAAGAAATTCATGACATTTTTATTGAAAATTAGAGCACTGCATACCTATGTCCAATTCCGGGCACACGGATGCCCTTCTTTTTCATCGACTCAACGAACTCATAAGGAGTGAGACCCTGAAGAGACATAGTATGTAATCATCACATGTATACAACTACAAATGCACTCACGAAGCCAACATGATCTAAGGCGCCTTAATCCTTCTGAACCTTCTTACCCTGTCGTAAGCATCCTTGAAGTATCTCGCAGCATCATCAACAGCTCCACCAAAACGAGGACCAATTGTGAGCAAACCTGTTTCAGGAGCTCATCATTTACTGCCTAGTAAAAGCAGCTATTACGAACCTACCGTAATCGGCAAAATAGTGGCAATAATGCTCACCTGACACGAGGCAGGAAACAAGGTCTTTCCCAGCTCTTGCCGTAACTATGGTGTTGTGGGCCCCAGAGACACAGGGACCGTGGTCGGCACACAACATGACGCATATCTGGCCATAGTCAGATGCATTAGTCAAAAGGATGGACCACTTATATGCCTCGCAAATAATTAGTCATTCATCAAGTTGCAGATGAAAAATGCACAAGCTAAACAAGATGAGAAAACAGAATTTCTGATAATCTCGGGACAACATCAACACCTTGACAAGTTGGGTATTTGTCTACTACATTCATGGATAAGGAAACTTGCCTCAATGAACTTTGTGCAATATCGAGGAAGACTGCGTTTAAACCACAAGAGAGAGATGACATCACCCACGCCTAATCCCTGTTCAACAATGGAAGACATAGGCACACCAGCATAGCATGGCTCTTCACCTGCAAGGGCATAACAGATAAATAGCGCAGGTGATTACTCATTTCTTGCTTCATTTAGCACCTAAAACACTTTGTTCAATTAATAAATAGCCATGGTTCAACCTCTATCGTCGGAGATGGTGGAAATAATGTGGGTGGGAGCCCGAACTTTCCCGCTCTTAATTGCTGTGTTGAGGTCCTCAGGAATTTGAGGAGGTGTGGTTTCCTTAACTGGTGTGGTCTTCCCTTCCTCGACCTGAAAGAGGATCAGCAGTAAGCAACAAGAAAGCCAATATCTCTGTCACAGGTCTTATTCTAAGCAAGCAGGCCAAGCACTATGTGGCCTGCTCTTAGTGCTCTAGCCTCTAGGAATGGCTAGCGAATGCAGCTGTCGTGGTTCACAAAATATATGCCAGTGACCTGACATTTACTGCATACTTTACAAAGAAACAGTGGAACACTAACCAGCTTCTCGAATGTTGCCTTGATTGCAGTCTCAAAGGCTTCATATGATGTTGGAACAACTGCGCCAGCATCCCTTAGTGCTTGATTCTTTGCTTGCGCCGATTCCATCTCCCCCCCACTTTTTGCCCCCTGAGATGAAACAAAAAAAAGTGAGAAAGATTGATCCAACTAAAGTCACAGAATTAACACAGATCAGGAGCCACGTAGTCGCTTACAGCATGACCAAACTGCACTTCTGACTTGAAGAGGCGCGCACAAGTTCCACTAACCCATGCCACTACTGGTTTAGTAACTTTGCCCTGCTTTAAGGCTTCAACTAAGGAGTACTCATCTCTGCCACCAAGCTCCCCGAGAACAACAATCATCTTAACCTGACACAGATTGATGATCATATGAGCGAATGAATTCATGCAATGCTATGAATTTCTTAAACAGCATTATCGACTAGCTGAATATGCGAGTAAAAGCTCAACAAACTGGGTGCACAATCATTAGTGTGATCTTGCAATAACAATCACAGAATATGACATATACTGCTCTATCATCCAAGGGAACTACAAAGCAAAAAACTCCTATGAAGCAAAAGAAAAGACCATATACCTGGGGAATGTTGTTAAACCTCAAAACGTGATCAGAGAGAGTGGAACCAGGGAAGACATCTCCTCCAATAGCAATACCTATAGAAGGACACAGATCAGTCAACCTTTGAATTAAAGACAATCCACTTGATAGTACATTCGATGTAAGATAGAAGCAGATCTCCAAACCTTCATAAATTCCATCAGTAACTCGGGCAATAGTGTTGTAAAGTTCATTAGACATGCCACCCTGCAAATAAAGAAGCAAACAATTGCTGAAAATTGCCAACAATCAATCTACGCAGAAGTCAATTTACCCAATAAGTTTTGCATGAAAATTCATAGGATAGGACATCACTTTGAGAATTTATTCATAAAGAAAATAATGTCCACATGTTGCTTCAAGATGACTGAAGTGTGATTATGAAGGAGAGTGTAAAAGGCATGACTACGTACAGATTTAGAGACAAAACCAACAGATCCAGGTCTGTACAGCTTGCAATGAATGATGTTGTCGATTGTCCCAGCAGTGTCTCCAATTTTGAAAGCCCCAGCTTGAATGCCTCCAACAGTTGCAGGACCAATAACAACCTGCAATACCACAAGAATAAGAAGCTGAGTCATTTAAATGTTTGCATCATATCAAATGTAACACAAGATTGTCTCTGGATGCTTTCACATTTTAGGTGCGTGCTGCCTTCTCACTCATAAAGTCCCAACTGTTTCAGGTTTTTTCTCACCTTATTGTTTGCACGTGCATATCCAATTAACTGTTTGGTATCTGACTCCGGAACACCTTCAGCTATTATGGCTACAACTCTAATAGTTGGCTGTTTTAGTGCAGCCATTGATGAAGCAGCAGCGCTAAAGGCACAACAAGGTGATAATGGTTAGACTCCACACAAGAATTCCAGCAAGCAGGGTTAAAGCTTAGATAATCAGCACCTACCTCCTATATGAAGCGAAGTTGATGAAAACATCAGCAGTAGGATGTGTCGCGCAGGCAGCTTCAACACTGCAAGAATGATTAAGATTTTTGTAAGGTGCACACTCGAGAAAATGCAGTCATTGTCTTCGGGCTGCAATGTATAATCAAATGCATACTACATGGATGTTAAACTAATCATTCTAAAGCATTATTATGGATTGGGGGGCGTTCTGCTTGATGGGCAGAAGCATGTGATCTTGTAGCCAAAGGAAATGAAGTTCCACTTTTACCTTCCATGTTTGCAAAAGCTCAATAAGAAAAGGCTTAGTATCAGCAGCAATTTGTAGTACTGATTAGTGACGTTATGCACTATTTCCAGAGAATATATGTATGTTTTACCATCATTTAATGCACAACTAAGTTACTATGGGGAAAAATAAGATCTTTGTTTCTTTCATTTGCTTTATAGTATCTTCATATATATAAGGAAGCAAATTAAACCCTGTTCCAAGAGTTTTGGGTCCTACGAGGGAAAAGAGAAAGGGGGCAATAGAGTGACGTACGTCGAATGAACTGGGATGGCAATTTCCTCCTGGCCAAAAAACAGTTTCTGAAATCCTTCAGAACCAGGATTGATAATACCAGCAACTGATGGGGTTTCCCGGCCTATCAAAACAGGAAATCCTGAATAATATCAATAGCCGCTACATACAAAGAATGTCCCAGAGAGCATCCTGAGGAAAAGATGCATCTAGGCAAAAGTGGCTCAAGTTTTCCCACGCACCGCAAAGGAAGTCAAAGTCGAGCATCCGCTGGATAGGCAGTTGCTTGTAATTGTAGAACAGAGCCTGAGTAGTGCTGGAGAAGAGTTGTCCAGTGGCCATGGCGTCGAATTAACAAGACCTGCGTGAATTGCGGGCGTCACTCCCTAGAATAACAAGCGGCTGAAACGTCATAATAAGATTTCGACAAGGACAGGCACTTCTCAAAATGGATTGAGTGTATAACAAGACAAAAGAAGCAATCTAAACTACAAATGCGTGTGAAAGTGAGTTAACTTCCACTTTTCGAAAGAGACGCGATTCCAAATCCTACACACAGCAGATTATCATTCACCAAAACAAGGTCGAGCTTGATCCAGAGATCACACAAGCATTCTCAAAAGCAGAACTTTCACATCAGACTCATACTTACGATACGGGATCTTGAGACAACTAAGCGCGGCTAGGCAGAGAGAGCAAAACAGCAGGACAAATCAACCCACGAATCCCACAACAAGAAAAGCGAGATCTTCCGCGCTTAATTTATACTAAACCCACCCGGGATATAAATCCGCGACTCCCCCGGCAAAACGACAGGCGGAGAGCATCACGCTCCTCGGGAACATCGACGAATCAAGAGCAATGGGACAAAAAGAAACAATTTGGACACGAAACAGAATACAGACGACAGGAACACAATCCACGACAGATCTAACAAAGCCGAAACGGAGATCAAACACGAGTGCAGCAGATGACAGAAAACGAGAGATGGGCTTGCGGATCGTGACCTGAATTTGCAGGGACTCACTCGACGAGCGAGCTCGAGAGAGAGAGAGAGAGAATGAGTCAGCTGCTCTTCCAGTCCGGGAGGAGGAATGAAAATGGAGGAGAGGGAGAGACGGTATTTAAATAACAGGAGGAAGAGAGAGAGGACGGAGGCTGAGCAGCAGCTCGAGCTAACTACCACTTAGAGAGAGAGAGAGACAGAGATGGGTCTCGCACGTGGCGCACGCTAGTTAGGCTACCACCACCACGCCCACCCGTTACCCAATTTGGTTTTTCGGTAATTTCGTTGGCTAGGAGTGTCCTTTTATGTACTTTCACTTTTTCTAATGAGGAATTACCACAATTTATGTATAGGTAAAAGAATTTTATATCATTTTAGCAGTTGCAAAACTTGTGTCAATCCGGCACTTGAATCCTAGAGCTTTTCATTCCTTGTATGGTGTATCATGAGTCCTAAAATTCGTCATGGTCTTTCATGTTACCCCTTTAGTTAGATTGATCTATTTTTAATGGACGAAAGAGTTTGAGGTGATATTTCTTTATAGTGATTTTTAATTTCATTCAAGCGACTATTAATAAGCTTACAGAACGCATTAAAACTCTAAACCACGCCAGGCCCTGAAAAATAGATTAAATGAAAAAGAAATGAACCGGATATTCCAAAAGAAAGGAGATGAGAAGGGGATTGGAGGATGAGAGTAAGGATAAGGGTGGCAACATCGCTCTTGACTGGAGCAGGCAAAGACCCTATTATGGCAGTGATGCAAAGGGTCAGGCATTGCCAATGAGTGGGGAGACCCCTTGCCCTAGCCCTAGCCCTCGCCTTCGCATGCTCTAGCTTCAGCTAATTTCGGCATGCCTTTGTCAGTGATAAACTTCAAAAAAATCCGAACCTATTACATGGGAAATAAATAAGAGCAAGGAATAGTTTTGGAAATTCACTTATTTGCCATGCAATATAACTTTCTCTTGAATTTCTCAATCCTCGTGAAAGGTGTATTCATGAAAATTACTATTTAGAAGTGGAAATCTAATATTCCGTTTGGGGTATCTGACCCAAAAAAAAATCCCTTTTGGGGTACACCATCGAAAAGTCCAAAGTGCCCATAAGGATAAAATTGTAATTTCATCCTCGAAGAAGGAATTAATTTTTTGCCATAATTTGAGGTGAGGCTAAGGGTAAACCATAGCAGTAGGACAAGTGACTTTTCATTAAATCAGATTACGAGCCCCCTTGGTTACGTGTGAGGATTCTAGTTGGCAGCAGTTCTAGTAGTAGTACGTGGAAATTAATTAATTGTCCGAAAAAATAACAAAGGGAGTTATCTTTTTTCTTTTTCTTTTTTGGTTCCGGGAGTTATCTAATTTGACAAAGAATGTTTTAATAATTGTCTAATTGGTTTGACTCTTGCTAACTATTTTATAATTTTAGTATGATGCGATATTACGTTTCCTTTATCGTTTCAGTTTAATTTCGTCCTTTTAAGAGTAAAATGTTGTTATTTCCATCTGGAAATATATTCGAGTAAACTGATATTTTCACGACGAATTTTAAAATACCCGAAAATGCGATGCTTTCGATATTAAAACAATCAAATTTTTATTTGCATTTTATCTGGGTCGTCGCGTCAATGAAGCGATTAAGTTAACTGTGAAGTCCGTGAATTAATGCTCCGAAAGGTGCTTTTTGTTTATGTTCAATCTCTTTAGGTCTGAGTCCAATGTCACGCATTCTTGTCGCGCTTTGGACCAAAATCGTTCAAAGATGGCCTACTTTCGTTTCTCCATCTATGCAATGGAATTAAGTACTTGTTTTTCCCTAGGATTTAGGACAAAATCCTTTTAATTGGCTTGTCAATGCGATAAATTGAGCTGACTGTATTTTAGAATATACTAGTGGCTTTTTCCAATATATTGACTCCAGTTGTGAAGGCAGGCGCCATCTTTTCATACACTTCAGTTGACTAGATTTAATAATTGGAGCGCAACCCATGGTGGACCCTATCTGTTTGCGTGAAGAGTTTCTTGTAATTAAACAAAAATTTAACATAAGTTTCTTTATCCCACGTATTTTAAATCTAATTGCATCTGATATCGGGCACTGTCAAACGATTGTTCGTGTATATATATATAACACAATTTCTCACGTGCAAGTCGGTTTAGAAATTAAGAGCATGTATTTGTCTCGATTTAAACTCCGAAAATCAGATTGAACCAGCCGGTTCCCGATTTCAAAAATTTGAAATCGAGAATAATTGGTCCGATTCCCATCATTTTCGAGATTGACCCTAGAATTGGACCGGACATATAGGCCCGATTTTTGGATCAAGCGGGTTGGTTCTCGAATCTACAAAATACGAATCGAGTTTGCTCAGTCCAGTTTCAAGTTCCAGGGTGTCAATTAAGAATGGCGCGCAAAACAAACCGAAACATGTTTTAGTTATAATAATGTATTAGAATGTCGAATAGGAAAATGGAATAATGGGTTGCCCACCCACTCACTCAAAAGGACTCCAATGGAGTCAAGCAGAACCAGTATGACCCTCTCCACCCAAATCGAGTTGAATCAAGACAGACGACAAAAACCCATGTGACCGAAAAAGTCGTGCTTGGTTTGCTTCGGCATCCGTTTATTTTAGTTCCTCAAGAAAATCATCCTTTTCCTCACATTCAAACATGGACACCTGCGAAAGAGTCAACGATGTCCGACTAACAATACCCCCAAAGTTTTAGGTTTGCATGGAGTTGGTGCAGCCCCTCTTGGTTGACCACCCGACTCAGCATGTGGAGATTTGACCGTAATTGGACGACCATAATGGATTGCCCATCTTCTTCTTCTTTTTTCCCAGGTTCTGTCCTATTTCTAACTCCATCAGCTCTCAAAGTTTTGTCCTGCCTACTTGAAGAGCGCGGGAGCCAAACCCTACAAATGGTACTAGCGTCCCCGCCCCCAACCTCTTTACCATCAGGCCGCATGCCTATTGGGCTCTTCTATTAGGCTTCCCCTTCCCCCACCCCACGGGCTTCACAGATGCAGCTTCATGGGTGAAAGAGATGGGGATTGGGTCTCATGGGCTTCGTTTGTTGGGCTTCAACAATAGAACTGGCATAGAATGAGTACGCGAATGCTGATTAATCATTGCCACGTGTTGCAAATAATTCCCACATAACATGCGTTTAAAACTGTACTACTCACTGTAGAGCAAAACTCCGTCTATGGAATTTAGCAGGGATAGAATGAGTAGGCGAATGCTGATCAATCATTGCCAAGTGTTCCCACCACCTTGGCCCTACTAACTCAGATTTGTCTCGTACCCGCCTCAGAGACTCGGCCCACCAATCCGGGCCTCCTCTCCTCGTCATTTTGCCCCCGCGAAAAACACACACTCAGTTTACATTACCCGGTGCCCCTACTCGACATGCAGCAAGCCAGAATTAACATCCCACCGCAGGCGGCCCCTCGGCTGAACAGACCCACAACCTCCGTCCGTCATCCTTCCTCCCCAACCACCGAATCCAACTCACGTTAAACAAGCTAGTGGGTAAAGTTAGAGAGACAACTGAGCACCAGCCTTAATTTTTCTTGCTGCTACCGGAGTTCAATGGACCGAGCTCCACCTTCACTGTGTGGCCCCGCCCATCCGCTTGCTAGCTATTAGGGTTTTTGGGCCTAACTTTTGTGGCCAGCATGGCCTCCCCCTCCTAGCCCGGCCCACATTGGTTCGACTTTGCCGTTCGGGTTGGCCGACTCGGCCCACTTTGAATGGGCTTGGGAAAGATCTAAAAACAGATTTCCCCGCGGCGATGTAGACCTATGAGAGGCCCACAACGCAATTCGCAGTCCACATCGGACCACCGAACACTTGGATTCTTACGAGCCAGCTAGCTTTCTAATTCATTTCGTCTATTTCTAGTCTGTTTAGAACTAATAAAAGGAGTGTCGCACGTGTCGAGAACCCGATACAGTTGGTGCTACTCATCACCAACCTGCTTTCTTTGTTCATCTTCATTGTGATCTCCATATTCTGTTAGCGATAATTCTCTAGTTACAGCACGAATGCATCAGCTTGCTCCTTGGCAAGACATTCAACGAACACTAGCTAAACTCGCAATGGCTAATGGCTGCCAGAACGCCGAGAGAGAAACTAATCGCCATCGTACAGAAGATATGCGCGGAGGACGCGTCGAGGACAATGCAATAACAGGAAAGGATTAAGAGCAGCATCAGACGAGCTTGATCTTGTCCAAGAAGTGGCCATAATCTTCTCCTGTTAAATGTCATAACTCAGAATTTCAAAGATTTCTACGATCCCCAGACGAGATCTACTCTTTAATTTCAGGCTAGGGATCTCAAGCAATAATGACAATGGAAATAACCTTCACTATATAAAGTATTGAAACAATTTTTGCTCCAATCTTAAGGCAAAGGATTTCCTAGAGACTCATCAGTTATTTACAGGACTTGACTTTAGGTAATGGGATTCTAATCGTTAACTAAATTGACCACCATGGACCAGGCGCGATCGCGGCCCTTCCGCCATGGCCGTCGCTCAGCCAATCAAGAGCTGCCCAAATTGTTTTCACTGCGCTAACGGATGCACCCAAAATTTGCTT
The DNA here is from genome assembly GCA_028455895.1 of Rhodomyrtus tomentosa. Lineage (NCBI taxonomy): Eukaryota > Viridiplantae > Streptophyta > Magnoliopsida > Myrtales > Myrtaceae > Rhodomyrtus > Rhodomyrtus tomentosa. The sequence goes on along the minus strand of JAPCWY010000002.1, from coordinate 35,829,521 downwards.
CTCTCCCTGGCAAAACCAAGTAAAATCCTAGGACTGACTCCCTAGTCGCCATAAAAGAAAACCCACTTCTTTTTTCTCAACGGACTTGCTCAGAATGGCTTCTGCAAATACATGGACATCTCCTGAAAAGGCGAGAACTGATCCAACTGGAATTGTCCTTGCGCGAACACGTCGTCCAAGAAGTTATCCATTGAGCCGAACTGGAAATCGAGGGCCTTCTCCAAATCTTCCCACTTCGCCTCGCTCTGCACTTCCTTCTCGTACGACAAGTCCGGAGACACCACGTGCTCCGAGCAGCTAGAATCCATGTGCAGTTTCGGCATCGACTCTGACGAGTCCATGTACATGTGATCCGTGGTCATTGGCGAATGACCATATTGGGGAGGTGTGTACGGGTTCAGCGCCGTTGGCATAACAATCTGCGGCTTCGTCTCCATTTCCAGGAACTCTGCCTGTTTATTTTGCGTGGAGGGGAAATGCTTCTCGATGGTGCCCTTCTTGTTGTATATCCGGCACAGAACCCAATCATCGAGCTGAAATAATAGCAAGGATCGACGTTAATCATTGATTTTGGTTTACTAAACAAATTACATGTGCGGGGAACACCAAAAACAATGACAATAAGGGAAAGGGAGTAATTACCCTCCAGTTGTTCTTCTTCTTGCCGGCGGATCGATCGACATTGGCGAGGCGATACTCGTGCATGATCCAATCGGTCTTCACTCCTCTTGGAGCTTTCCCGGCGTAAAACACAAGCGCCTTTTTTATGCCAAGCGTCTTCGGGCGACCGATCGGCTTATCGGCCCCGGTCGCTTTCCAATATCCTGTTCCGGCTGCCCGGTTCGGCCGTGACCCGTTGGGGTACTTGCGGTCCCTCGGAGAGAAGAAGTACCATTCCTTTTCGCCGTACAGAGCGACTTCTGCAATTCGAAGCCAAACTCCATCAGAAATCGTGGAAGATTCGCCAATATGAACGGGAGCAGAAACATAAAGTCTTAAGGAACAGAGCCTGGAGAAGCAGAGGAAGCTGTGTCAAAGTACCTGGAAGGTCCCAAGGATCGAACTTGTAGAGATCGATCTCCGCAATGATGGGGGCGGAGATTGGGTGAGAAGCGCACTTGCGGATCAAGTAGTGGTTCACCAACTCGTCGTCCGTGGGGTGAAACCTGAACCCCGCTGGTAAACCCAATTGAGCCTTCTTCATCTTCTCTCTCTGCTCCACTCTGTCGTCCCTGTGTTCTTCTGCAACTCTCTGGTCCGTGCTTTTTCGATTCCAAGTTTCGAACTTTAGAACTGGAATCCACAGAGAGAAATGGCACGACCAAGGGGGTTTATATACAGACACGAACACTGCCAATCGGGGTAATTCAGACACGTGAAGTTGACAGATCCGCACAACGATGGGTCGGATTGTATCTATCTTTCTATCTGGATCCAAAAACGTGGTTCTGAAGCTTCTTCAGCAACAGGTGGTGAGCGCAGCCAAGACAGATTAGTCGACTGGTCAATCACAGGCCGACAGGTGTGGGAGGGACTCGTGGTTACGTCATGGCGTCCGCCATCTAACTTGTCTTTACTCGGTGAACGGGTTAGAGGGGAGTGGCAGTAGCGGTAATTAATCCATCTCTTGGGGCTCCTTGACCGTCGCGCCTCCTTTGCCCTTTTGCCCTTTCATCGCGCCTCCTTTGCCCTTTTGCCCTTTCATTAAGTCCAACCTTCGACGTTTAAAAGGTAACGTAAAAACCTAATATATAAATATTTTGCGGCCTGCAACTTTCACTCATATAAACTATTTACTCCAAAAGAGAATGGTTAACTTTTAGTTATTTTCTATAAGTGATGAACTTAGTCTATAAGAATAAAATTTCGTTATTTATGAACAGAAGTATCAAAAATTTGAAAAGAATCGACAACTCGTGAGGGGAGTCACTCAAGTTATCGACGAGAACTTGTCGAGAATTCATGGATTGCCGCTATTTCATTGTTGTTGTAACTTCTTAGATATACGTGTTCTAGATAGTAGACGGTGATCGATAATATATTTTTATAACTGTCATCGGGAAGTTATCTCTTTTTCGCTAACCATTCGTAACTTCCGTTGGTGACCAGCGATTGTAAATTTTGAGTAGTCATATTGTAATATTTTGAAAACCCTCGTGAAAACACACAATTTTCTATCTTTCAAAAATCATGTATTATAAGTCTGTAAATATAGTTTTCGGATATTTCATCATCGATTAAAGTCCAGCGTCTGCCTTAACCTTAGTTTTCAGATACTCATTTAAATTCCGGCATTACATCAAATTACAGTATTAAATGTCGTGCATTATTGATAAATTACATCGAAATATATTTATCAATTCCCTCGTGCTCCACCCCCGCGAAACATGTTTCCTTTTATAAAATCAAAGAACGACGATTGATGAAAGGTATTTCGTTGTCGAGTCAAATTCTAGCAAAACAATAACTCACCGACGGCAAAGTGAATCTGCACAATCGTCCTTTTTCTTTTTATCTCTTTCTTATCTCATGTTCATTGCGATTTTCGACCATTCATCCTATTTCGCTAGGTCTTGCCAAATCAGCTATATGAGCATGTGATCATACACCATCAAAGTAGATAGAGCTATATGAACTACCCCAATAGATAGCATCGACGTCAAATAAGGTAGATTTTTTTTTTCCATTTTTCCTGCGAATTTACTAGGGATTGGCAAAACAAAGGTATAAGGTGTTGGGATTTTTTTACTACATTTTACAATGTTGCACATTAAAAAAAAAAATTCAATGCAGTGAATCTTTTGAAAGATTTTGTAAAACCACTACCAACTGCTCTAAAAGTTTAAGTTGTTAGAACAAGTCATGATCTAATATTTATATATTTCAACACTCCCCATCACACTTAGTCTAGTCTTTTTGGCTAATACTCAGCGTGGACAAATTCATTGATGAGATAAATAGGGGTCTGGAAAGATTTGAATTCAAGAGTTCCTACTATGATACCATGAAAGGTTTTTTAGGATCGCTTGCCAACTGTTCTAATACCATGAAAGATTTTGTAGGATTACTGTCAACTGTTTTAAAAGTTTAAGCTGTTAGAAGAAGACGTGATTTAATATTTATTTATTTCAACATCTTTAACGTTATAAATATAAAGGATGGCCACTGTCTGGTTAGGACTAGTGTAGGTTGATGTGAGTGACGTCTCTCATGAGATAAGCTTCCATGGGAATGCGCAAATATAGTGAGGATAAACATTACATAAGAGTCTATTTATACTTGCAAAAAAAAAAGTAATGATTTAAAAAATATTTTTTTAAATTAAATTTTATCGTCACATGAAAATGTTCAAACATAATTTTCGTAGATAATGCAAAAAAAAAAATCAACTAATTATTTCAAGCAATTATTTTCTTGAACATGTTTTCTAAATCATACATTTTATGCAAAAGAAAAAGAAACTTAGGTTGCGTTCGCTTTATTTTCCTGCAATATATCGAGCCCAGTATTACCCAAAATAAAAAGGAATTGAATCCTTACTCTCCTCTTCTAGCTAGCAACCGTCCTCGGTTAAAACCTTACTTCGCCGGGCAATTGAATCTTATTACATTGTATTGGTAATATCATATCTCAAGCATTTTCTTTATTGTAATTTTCCCCATGGCCATGTGTGACTATCATATTTTGGGACCAAAATAGTTCTTCAGTTGAGCACATTCGGTCTCTAAATTCCACGGCTTTATTAGATAGATTCGACGTATTAGTGGCGTGGTGTTTGTCCTGAGACCCTCAAACTTTGCTCAACTTATCCAACAAAAAAAAAAATTTGTTTAACATAGTACATTTATTACATTAATGGGTATCTGAAACTTTTTTAGCACCCGAGTAATTCTGAAAAATGCGACGACCCTTCACCCCAACACATTGAGAAAACACCGAAGACACACAAGCCTATGTTATTTGGAGTCGCTCTAGGAGAATGCGTGACTGCGACGATTCGTCGAACCCATATATTGAACGAGCAAGACAAACACACTTATCACGTAAGTGAAGATGGTGCATCAGCCGATTACCTCGGGTTTTCCATAGTTGATCGAGGGAGGGCATCGGGCGTTATTCAAGTTATTTCTCGGGCTGATAGCAAGACAACCATATGATCTAATAAAGTAGTCCTCAAATGCTAGCATATTACTCAAATAAGTAAGGCACGCATTTCTAGCCCAGAATTTCACGTGACATGTTTTACAAATGGCCTTTATGCCCCTAGAAGCAAAATCCAGATGACTTTGTTGGAGCCATTTCAAGCTGTCTCTTGAAGCCTTTCCACACGTTGGGGTTTTGACCCTTGTCAAAACAAACGGGGGTCCGATTCCCGCACAAATGCAAACGCATGCAAATGAACGTCATTTCCGTCGCTAGCTAGCGAAACGACACTTCGCAATTTGCAAGAATAGTAAGCAAAAATCATATTTTCCTTCCGAAAATATCACATTCAACCGCTAATAAACACAATGGCTTTTTGACCCTTGTCATGATGAAACGGGGTCCGATTTCGGCACGGGGATGCAAATGCGTGCAGATGAACGTCATCTCTTTCGATAGTCAGCGAAACCACATTTCGTAATGATTCATTATGGTTTATTAAAAATAAGGAGTTGCGAACATATTGCGATGAACTATTCCCATATATATATATATATATATATATATATAGTACTTTTATTATATGTACAATTTAAAATCAAGCCTGTGTTATTTTGAGGCGGCTCTAAGAGAATGTGCGGATGCGGCAATTCGAAACTCGATTTTTTTGTTTTTTGTCGGACGAAACTCGAATTTAAGCGACCTATTTTGTGAATGGCCTTCTATGCCCCCAGTAGCAAATCCACACGATTTTGTTGGAGCCGTTTCAAGCTGTCTCAAGAAACCTTTCGACACGTTGACTTTGACCCCTGTCTTGATGATACGGGTCCGGTTTCGGCGCAAATGCGGACGTGTGCAGATGGACGTCATCTCTGCCCCTACCCAGCGAAACGACATTTCGCAATAGCAAGATTAGTAAACAAAAATCATATTTTCCTTCTTGGCCAAATTGGAGGCAGGGTTAGCTGCAAGGCAAAATTTCACATTCAAAACTACTTTTTTTTTTTTTGTTACCAAGAATCCACTCGAGCAATCATCTGCTTGATAAATTGAAAGAACCCGAAAGTTACCAACTTTGAAGTCCAAGGAATCTATTGTCTTTTCTCGCAACTGCGTCACAGTTGATGAATGATGATATTCCCTCTTCTGCGGCTATAGGTTTGCATTTTTACCCAATATGAGAAGCGGCGTCTATTGATGAATGGTTATACAACGGCATCCTTAATTATGAGCTAATTGTTTTATACTTTTTACTCGGTGTAGCTTGTTACATGAGTCGTGAGTGGGAATTTAGTTTCCGTCTGGGTATGCGCCCTTGGATTGCTATTTCATATTCAGCTCCTGTTGCAGCTGCTACTGTTGTTTTCTTGATTTACCTAATTGGTCAAGTAAGCTTTCCTTATGGTATGCCTCTAGGAATTTCTAGTACTTTCAACTTCATGATTGTATTCCAGGCCCATTCACATGTTAGGCATAGTTGATGTATTCGGCGACTCCTTATTCAGTGCTATGCATGGTTCCAAAAGTTAGGCGAAAAATAAAGAATGAAAAGCTTATTTTGTTTAAGATTCAGTGAAAATAAAGAGTACAATTTTCTTGGGCAAAAATAAAAAGTATTATTTAGAATAACATAAATTATATGTATAATTTACATTCAAGCATATATTTCGTGAAAGTTCAAAGTACTTTGGATTAAGATAAACAAATATGCGGGAGTCGCAAAACTTCGATAGATAAGAATGGGAAGTAAAAAGTTGACTGAAGGCATGTCACGTAAGCATGGAAGCTTTCGGGTTCTGCTAGGAATGAAGGAAAGCCTTATTTTTTTGTCTTGTCTGAGTGACGTCGTGCATGACGTTGAAGCCATGCACGTGACGTAGGACGCCCATTCCCATGGGTTCGGAAGCTGCCCCGACGCTGCCCCCGCAAAACAAGAACGCTGTATTCGTCGAATCGGATCTCAATCTCCTTCCATTCCATAATTAATTAACTAATCATAATCCTAAATCACTCCATTTCTACTTTCTACTACTTTGCTTGGATGATTAGGAATCATGGGACCCCCTTATTTCACCAGCCAGCGAAAAAGACAAGTATTGTTTTTTTTTTAAAGGTTATCACTTAAGATTTTATGAATTTTGATATGTTTATTTCGAGTAGATGATAAATTTTAAAAAGTTCAATTTTTGTAAAAACTGGGCTAATAGCCAAAAAAATTTCAACTTTAACATTTGTGACAATTATATCCAAAAAAAAATTATCTCATAAAAAATTTTCAGTTTTTACTTTTGTCATAATTCTATCGGCCTAATACAAAAAAAAAATCAACTTTAACATATGTACCAATTATGTACAAAGCTTTTTTTGGTCTCATAAAAACTCATTAAATATTATTTTTGTCTCGGTTTTACCACCATTAATCTTCCGTCCATAATCACCATTAGTTAATCTTACGTGACATTTTCACATGATTAATGAACCTAAGAAAAGCTGACATGAAAAAACTCTCGAACTTCTCTTATGTTGTTTATTTTCCCTACATATTGTCGGGAGATGCAAAATCGTTCAAGACGACACTTTTTGCATTCTTTTCGGCACTCAACAGCCCAAATAATAGCTAGACATAAAGATATTTGGACGAACGATCTAAAATCTTGTCGTCATGAAATCTACTGTGTTTAAATTTCGAAGATTCATTGGTAAGTTTGACAAGAAAAATCGAGCCACGTTTAACGGTGATTGTGATTGTGGACGGAAAGCCGACGGCAGTAGAATTGAGATAAAATTAAAAGTTGTGATTTTCTACGAGAAGAAAGTTTCAAATATAATTGGGATAGATGCTTAAGTTAAATGTTTTTTTTTGTATTAATCAGTATAATTGGGACAAAAGTAAAAATTGATGATTTTTTATGAGACAAAACTTATTTTTAGATATAATGATCACAAATACTAAAGTTAGAGTTTTTTTGGATATTACGCCTAAAAATAGGATTAGGCACTCTTTTATTCTCCGTCTTGCAAAACATCTGACTTTTTTCTGTTACCCTTGACTCTACTGACTAATCTAATCGATACGATCAAGTCCTATTGTCTTTAATTGTCCTTTTACCCGACTGATCGATTCACCTCACACGAATGATGGAATATGAAAGTGCTCTGTAAGATTGATATGTCGCGCTACGTCGACAAATCTCGTTAAAAGGAAATTTAGGAGACCGAGATATTTAACTATGACAATCCACACTAACGATAGCCTCTCTCTTCGAGGTATGTACACATTTTGTACGGTACTCATTTAAGTGTCATAACTTTGTCTTTCGCTCATTTGAGTACTCTAACTTTGGAAAATCGATCACTTAAGTATCATCGATCACGGGTATGCTAAAAAAACTGATATAAATGCCGAAAAAGTTGAGGTGGCAATAGCGAAATGATTTTTTGAATATTTTAACATACACGTGGATTTTTTTTCATAATTTATTATTTATTTTGTAATTTTTCTTTTTATTTTGATTTTTTGCAACCTTGGTCGGCGATAGTCATCGGTGATGGTCACTAGCCATGACTGGGTAGTCCAGGGGCGAGGGTCGCCTCGCCCATCGTCGACTGGGACCGTGAGGGCCCTTTCCCAAATCTGGCAAGGGCCTTCGCGCCCACGACCGCAGAGGCCGCGACGGCCTTTGGCAAAGTGACCCTCGCCCCTAGGGCCGTCGGTCATGGTCAGCGAGGGTTGCCAATGACCCTTGCTAGCCAAGGCGGAAAAAGCAACAAAAAAAATTTATCAAAATAAATAAATAAGAAACAAATTAGAAAATATTAAATTTAAAAAAAATCATGTGTCACGAAAAAATAAATAAAATAATAATAATAAGTTCACATAGGATAATTTTTCGGAAGTGGTATTCAAGTAAACGATTTTCCTCTTATGTGACACTCAAGTGAGCGAAAAAAAAAATTATGACACTTAAGTAAGCGTCATACAAAAATTATGGCTCATATCGTGTACCTACCCTCTCTGTTCTATAAGAACGTGACCCGGTCAAAGTTACATGATCAATCCATCGTGGAAAATCAATTTCGCAATATATATATATATATATATATATATATATATATATATATATTCTAATTATCAAGTGAAGTCGGTCGAGATCGCTTGTTCAAGTAACCACAAAAGGAGAGACTAATGGATGGGCAAAAGTATAACATAAATGTCAATAATTGTGTACGAAGATCACTTTAGTGCTAATATTTTTTTTTGATTACTTCAATGCCATATCGAAGAGAAAATGATCATCTAAGTATCAATTCCGGCCAAACAGTACACATTGTATTTTTTGTTATTAAATTTTTAATATTACATGTCAAATTTTTTTAAAAAAAATCTTCACACATTGATGCCATGTGGATGTTTCAATATTAAAATAGTTACTTTTTAAAAAAATTAAAATTGAAGCAGCCCCACCATTGTCAACAATGGCCGACGAGAGGTGGGGGATGGCCTAGGGGAGCCGCCGGGGTTGGGCTACCCCCGCCCCAGGCTCGCTAGGGTTGGCGAGGCTGACCTTGCCCAGATTTGTGCAACCACGACGACCCCTCGGGCCATCCCCCACCCATCGCAGGCCATTGCTGACGAGGGATGGGGCGGTGGCACAGAGGGCTATGAGCCCTCGCCGCAGCAACAGGGGATTCTATCCTTTTTTTTTTTTTTTGCTTTTATTAAACTTTTTTTTTCAGATTGTAGCTTATTAGGTGGATTTTTTTGAACTTTTTGTTATTACTGAATAGGATCTCCGGCAAGTCACGTTTGCGTCATGTATGATTTTCGACAAGCTACATGGACATGTCACTCAAATAATCATTTTTAAAAAAAATTAGTGTTGAAGTGATTCAAAAAAAATATTGATATTAAAGTGATCTCCATGCACAAATATTGACATTTCTGTTGTACTTCTGCCATAATAGATTATGAAAGTTGCCTTCAAGCATCACATGACGACAACATTTTTTATGTTTCCGTGGAGAGTGTGGTTTGGTCCTAGTGAAATTGTTCACATGTGGTTTATATTATTGATTACTCTTTTCTCACATTGTTCCGCCTTCCTTATCAATTTTTTTTTCCATATTTAAATTACCCAATGAGAGATTGTCATAATATTTGGTATACTAGTATTATAAATCATATCTTTAGCATCTTTTGAATAATCATATTTATAAGTAATCACCTGACGTATGGACATGAAACAAGATAGGCAAAAATAATGACCTTGGTCAAATGGAAAATTGTCCAAAAAAGCCATAAACTTATTATACTTTTGTCAATTCAGTCTTAAATTTTGCCAATTTCGTCCTAAACCTTGTGCATTTATGACAACCCTTTGTATTTATGTCAATTCATTCCTAAAATTTTTTTGTGCAAATTTAGTTCTAAACATTTTGCGTCGTGCTAATTTAGTCCATCCGGCCAAATTTGACAGGCCGACGACGAGATGGATACCGACCGATGCTGATGTGAACAAGCACTGATGTGAAAATTTCTATTAATAATTTAATCTTTTTAAATTATTTATTTTTCCTTTTTTTCTTTTTTTTTTCCTGTTGTCTTCTTCTTCCTTTCTTCTTCGACTAGCAAGAAGATCCCCCGATGGCGATACGCCAGAGGCTACTAGTGGCCTCATTGGTGCCGGGCAAGATCGGCCATGGAGAGGTCGACCTTGCCTGCGTCGGGCGAGACACGACCTCACCCAAATCTGGCCTGGGTGAGGTTGGCCAGTCATGGCAACCTCGCCATGGATAGTGAGGTCGGCCGACCATGGCAGCTTCAGCACGGCGAAGAGCAAGGATTGGGTCATCATGGCTTCATCCTCGAGATTAGGCGAGGCTCGTCCACAAGTGACTTGCCCAATCCTTTTTCCCAATTTTTTTCAATTTTCTTCTTCTGCTACATTCACTCATTGATTGCCGCCCAGATCTGGCTCGCCATTTGTGGCGAGGCTGCCATGGCCGACCTCCCCCAGCCCAGCCTCGATCTGGATGAGGTTGCCGTTTGTCGTCATGGTGAGACCGCGACTAGCTATTCGAGGACAACATCTAGCCAACCTCGCCTAGCCTAGATATGGGCGATGGGCAAGGTCGTGACTCGCTATGGCCTACCTCACCTGGCGCCGACGAGCCCACTGGCGACCCAGCATTTGGTCAATCTCCGCTGGCAACCTGCTTGCTAGAGGAAGAAGAAAGGAGGAAGAAGAGGGAGAAAAACAGAAATAGAAGAAAAGAAAAATAGAAAAAATAGTTTCAAAATATTAACAAATATTATCCACGTCAGCGATGACGTCCACGTCACCATCGGCCAGTCAAAATTGGTCGAATAGACTAAATTGACACAAACGTAAAAAGTTTAGGATTAAATTGACACGAAAAAATTTGGGACTGAATTGATATAATCACAAAAGGTCAGGGCTGAACTGGCAAAATAAAAAAGTTTAGAACTGAATTGGCAAAAATATGATAGGTTTATGACTTTTTTTGACAATTCTCCGATCAAAGTAATATCCAATTTTTTCAGCTTTCGGCCTAGGAATGTAAGTGGTTTCTTTTTTTTCTTTTTTTTCTTTTTTTGCAACTACCTCTCGACTACACGATATTTGCGAACACGCATATTTAAGGATTTTTAGAAGCTATTGATTCAATAAGTTTTGTGTGTTAACATTTTGTGAACATATACAAAACTTCACCATTCATGAACAGAATTATCATACACTTGAAAAGAATCAATAACTTGTTAGAAAAGTTATCGAGACACAAGTTTTCGACGAGAATTTAACCGACGAAGTCATCGACATCGACAACGAGCAATAAACACAACGATATCCAGTGGGTGATTTTTTTTTTTTTGTTGCCACTATTTTATGATTGTTGTAACCTCTTATAGATAAGCGTTTCAAGCTAATTGATTATGTATTTTTTGCAACCGTTGCTGGGAATAATTGATAGTGGTCACCTAGTGCGAATAAATGATAATTTCTTATTTTTTTTTCCAAAAAAATATAAATTATGTCAATCAACATTCGATATCGAATGTGAGGAAGTAGATAAATAAATAAATAAAATGCATTGAAGAAATATTAACGTACAAGCTTCTGGTTTGACATTCGACATCTCTTATTCGGGTGCCGCCGCCGCCGTTTTTAGAAAAAGGTTAGGCAAAAATAAAGAATGAGATGCCTATTCGTTTAAGATTAAGTGAAAGCAAAGAGTAATAATTTTCTTGTGCATATACTAAAACCATACTATCCAAAATGAAAGAAATTATATGTTTGATTCATATTCAAGATGTTTAAATATTTTATGAAAGTTTAAGTACTTTGGATTAAAATAAAGCGTTAATACCAAGAAAAATCTCAAACTGGTACATCCACGACAAATTTACCCCAAACTATTTTTTTATTACGAAAAATCCTAAACTGATACACTTGTGATAAATTTATCAAAAATTATTTTTTCCATAAAAAACCATACACTGGTGCACCTGTGACAAATTTATCTTAAAGTAATTTTTTATCACGAAAAATCATAAATTTGTATACATGTGACAAATCCACCCTTCGTAAAATTCAATTAATACAATGAAAATTTTTAAATTGATACACCTGTGATAAATAGAGGGTAAAAATTTTATATAGTTACACCAATGAACTATATCGTGCCACATAACTCAGTAATTTGACAGTTATATTTAACGAGAACTAACGGACGGTAAATTTATCACAGATGTATCAGTTTGGGATAATTTGTCGCAGGCGTATCAGTTTGAAGTTTTTTTTTTGTAAAAAAGTACTTTGAGATAAATTTGTTATAGGTGTATCAGTTTGAAATTTTTAGTAGTATTAACCCCAAAGTAAATAAACATGTGCAGGCCGCAAAATTTCGATAGATAAAAATGCGAAGTAAGAGTTAATAAAGACATATCACGTAAGCCTGGAAGGAAAACATTTTGTTTTGTTTGAGTGCCGTCGTGCATGACGTTGATTAACCATGCACGTGACGTGGACGCCCATTTCTCCTGGGATTCCGAAGGCTGCGCTGCCACCCCAAAACAAGAACACCGTATTCGTGACTCGTCGAGTCGAATCTGAATCTCCTCCCATTCCATAATTAATTGATTGATTAATTTGATTAATTAATTAATCAATCAATCCTCATCGCTCTATTTCTATTTTCTATTAGTAATCATGGGACTCCCCCACAAAACTTTTGTGGGCCCCCTCTTATTTCACTGGCCAGCTACAATGACGAAAACAAGAAGAAGTTATCACTTCAAATTTTGTGGGGGGAGGGGGGACTAGAGTTAGGCCCGCTTTTATTCCATGTCTTGCGGAACATCCGACTTTTTATCGTACCGTTGACTCTGTTGGTATGACCGGTGCGATCGTTATTTATCTGACCAACGTGAAATGAATGGCGGGACGTTGCGGTGCTCGATAAAATTGACATGTCGCACCACCGCTAGCAAGTCTTGTAAAAAAGGAAATTTGGGGATCGAAATGTCAGTAGTGGATCTAATAATGGATTAAAGAAGATTCGTAAAATAATTTACTTTGTTACTTGTTAGAGTAAGTCCGCATTGATCAAATAAATGACTAATGGTAAGAATTGATAGGAATTGAATATGAAAACCAGATTTTTTTTTGGGTAGAATAGGTAATTGTTCCATTAAAATCTCTTGTCTTGTAGAAGTAATCGGTGTTGAATAGAAGATTGTTTTAGTTGCCGATGCTACTACTTGAGAAGAAGCTACACCATTCATCTTATTCGAGAAATAACTTTTCAATCGAGACCTTTTGCAAAAATATGCGACATGTGAAGGGCATAAATCAATACAATTTATACCTCAAGGGTGAGGGTGAGCAAAAAATACCGCTCGAATCGGGATTGCCCGAAACGGACAAGGACCAATGGTCCGATTTTCGATTTTAGAGAGATCCGGTCTAGTTCCTGATTCCTAAAATTGAAACCAGTGATCGAGCAGTCCGATTTCCGGTTTTAAGCTTAGGACTGGATCGGATTGAACCTGCCGGACCGAGCCAGTCTTTTTTTTTTTTAGCTTTTTTAAAGTAAACCTAATGTTTACTTGTTTTGGCTTAAGGTTTGCTTCGTACACCTCTTTTCTTACCTATTTTCTTGCCTTTCCTTTTCATACTTCGTGAACTCACTTTTAAATTCTTGTGATGGACGTAGGTGATAAGTTTGAGATTTAAACTTGATCAGACTAAAGCTAAACCTTTGCGATTTTTTTTTTCACGAACACCGGCTCTTCGAAACAGCTGGAGAATTGGATCGAATCAGAAATAGTTCACCGGTATTCACAAAGAAGAACAGGGAACCCTTATCCTTAGATTTAAAATATGAAAATCCAAGCTAAAGATGTGACTAAGTTAAAGTTACATTGTCCATTTATGGTGGAAATTTGGTTTCGCAAAAATTAAAAAACACTGTAATTATCAGGTGAAGTCGGTCGAAATCACTTGTTCATGCAATGTAACCATAAAAAGAGACGCCAACGTTAATGGACGATGACAGTTGCCGCCAACCATCACATCACGGACAGCAATTTTTTTTTTTTTTTTATCTTTTACGTCGAAAGTGAGGTTTGGTCCAAGTGAAATGAACCACGTGCTTTTATAGTATATGTTAATTTATTATCTTTTCTCACATTATTCTACCTTCCTTATCGATTTTGTTTTTTCCGTATTTAAATTACCCAATGGGAGATTGTCATAATGTTTGGTACACCGATTTTTGTAAACCATATCTTTAGCATCTTTTACTAATCATAGGAATCACTCAGCCTATGGGATGGGCATAATCAAATATAATGACCTTGGTCAAAGTAATATCTAATTTTTCCGGTTCACGACCTATGATTGTAACTTTTTTGCACGCGATACCAAATCCTTCAAGATTTGCCATAGTTGATTGGTGGGTGTGGCTCATGAATTGTATATATGATTTACCAGGGTGAATGATTTTAGGTTACGATTTAAAATTCCATCTGAAATCCGAAACCTACAAATTTGAAGAGGTTCCTCATTTTTTTTAAAACTGGAAATTTACCATGCATATCATAAAATTTAAAACTTACCATGTCATAGATTCCAGGGTCAACTATAAGGTATACTTAGGTTTTACTTGTATTCTTGATAGAACGATTGCAATGAATCATCGCATTTAATTATTACAATTTACTGCTATAATCCGTTTGACCACAACTCATATTTAAACTCACGAATAAATATAAAATATTAACAAAACTAAAAATCTTAATCATAAATGTCGTTGAAAATTCAGGCTAATGGTTTAAGTTACATTTTCATTATAGGATGCCACGAAATACTGCAGTATTGTGCGAAGATACATATCAAGAAAAACATAAAAACTTGTTACATGTTTCGAGTTCAAGGTTCCTAGAATAGAAGCTGTCCGTCGATATACATTTTTGAATTTTTGTAACCTCGAACTTTTATTGTAAACCTTGAAACTTGAAATTGGACAGGTTCCTCACCTGTTCGGTTTCATGATCAACTTGGAACTATGCTGACCATTAATGATTCACGAAGTAGTGCACAAATTCTAGCTGAATATTCAAATAAGTAAGGCATTTTGTAGTATACAAAATACATTTCTAGCTCAAGACGTAAGCGATCTATCTTATTAAGGTAAGTTTAGAAAACATTCAAACCAATGTCTCAACCCTCATCATTGATGAAACGAGGTCCGGTTTCGATACAAACGTACACGTATGCAAAACCAAAAAACGACAATTGCCTTCTTAGCCAAATTGCGGGGAGGGTTGATCAAGAAACCTCTCAAACAATCACGTCCTCGAAGTTCAGCGAATCAAAAATCCTTTCGGACAATTGTATCATAATTTACGTTCGCACAATTGTCTAAGGCGAATGAATATTAACGTAGGATGATCTCGATTGAACTAAAACTAGCAAGATTGATCTATTTAACGATGATAGCAGAATTAGGTGAGACAAAAACACGTCCAATTCAGCCGGTAGTGATTTAGGGAATTCTAGATCTCTTACTATGATGTCTCGAAGAAATTAGTGAGGTCGAGGTCGGTTCCGCAAAAAGAGAAATTACATCGGAAGAGGAATGATGAGCCTATCTGCTAGGATTAATTGAGAAAAAAAAAAATCAAAAATACTATTTGAATTTCCTAAACATTATGAAAAAAAAAAGTTGTTTGTGAATATAAGTGTCTACAATCAAATTTTGTGAAAAATCAAGTGCCGTGGATTTAATAAAAACAGGTTAAAAATGCGAGGATGGTAAGATTTTGTGTAATGAACAAGGAAAGGCGAAAGATAATAAAGACACGTGGTTCAATACAGATGAATTATGATGTAAGCATAAGGTTAGTCTCCTTAGGCCGACGGAAGCGGAAGCAGCCGGTCAAGATGGGAAAAAGCGATTGCTTCGGCCTCACGTCATTAATAACAACAAAACCCTAATTAGATTTTGAAAAAGCAAGTTTATGACTTTTCATCTTCTCCTAAAGCAAAAAAGAGCCATGGAAGGTGACATCGTGCATGACGTCAATGACCCCATGCACACGGTGTAGCGAATTCCGGTCTTAACCTCCCTGTCGATAGATTTTAGGCGTTGGACGTCGGATCAATTATTTTTTACCAGGTGATTTTTTAATTAATAAATATTTTATACAAAATATGTAATAATGATATATGAATTTATAGTTAAGGTTGTGTCGTATCGGGCAGTATTATTTGAAACAAAAAGACAAAAAAAAAAAAAAGAGAAACCAACGTTAATGGACGATGAATGTTTGCCGACAAGCAATACGTCACGGACTAATATATTTCGTCTTTATGTGAAAACTGAAAAGTGTGGTGTGTCCAAGTGAAATGAACCGCCTGTTTTATTTAACTAATTACTTATTTATTTATTTTAATTTTTCACCTTCCTGCATTACTTATCTATGTTTCGGAGGCACACACACAAACCGTGCTTGAACCTTTTTTTTTTTTTTTTGGTTGAAAATGTACATATAGTCCCTAAATTGTGGGCCAATGTATAATATGATCCTTGAATTTTTTGTGTATGTTCAATTTAATCTTTCAACTATACGAAGTACTTCAATGCTATCTATGGACTAGAACTAATGACAAAGATGGCATGAAACAATTTCGTATAGTTTCAGAGACTAAATTAAATACTTATCAAAAGTCTAAATATCACATTTTAGGTACCACATTGCACATCGAGCCAAAATTAAAGAATCTAGTGTTGCAAATTGGGTAAAAGTTTATGGACATTTTGCGAAGAGCACAAAATTTTCCAGTTTCCCCACGGCACCGTTAGTTTTGAATGCATGTCTTTGAAGGAGCCTTGGACAACAGGACCAAATAAAGAGTAAATCTCGTACATTTATTACGATATTCCATATATAGGAAATTCGAAAAAAGCACAAGAAATTATGACCCAATTGGCTCGAAAATTAGTCTCTCCGTGGACCACAAAACAGTTTCCTTTTAAACTCGATTCAATTGAATCACGTGTGAGTCGGACTTCTGCCGCGCGCTTTCTACCAGAATCATTGGCAACAATGAAGATTGAAATATCCGTCGTTGTACAAAGCATTGAAACAATTCTGCTACAATCCTACGTCTCGTACTTTCACCAGATATTTTTTTTATACCTTGCTATTGAAGGTGACAAGGTTCTAAACATCGTCTGTGCGGATCAGCACAAGACCCCTCGAGATCACGGCCCTGCCGCCGCATCGTCGCTCGGCCAATGAAGAGCCGGACAGATGGTTTTCGGTGTTCCGACTGGACCGGATGCACCTCGACGCTCTGCTTCTCTCTCTGGCAAAACCCAGCAAAGCAAAAATCCTAGGGACTAGACTCTGGTCGGTAGCCCCACATC
This sequence comes from Rhodomyrtus tomentosa, assembly GCA_028455895.1. Lineage (NCBI taxonomy): Eukaryota > Viridiplantae > Streptophyta > Magnoliopsida > Myrtales > Myrtaceae > Rhodomyrtus > Rhodomyrtus tomentosa. The sequence goes on along the minus strand of JAPCWY010000002.1, from coordinate 35,812,421 downwards.
AGCAATTAGTCCGAGACAGAAATTGTCTTCGACTGATCACCCCCTGCCGCTGGGTGATGGCAATGTCAGTGTGAATCATTGTGAATGGGAATTGTTCAAAATGGCTTCTGCAAGTACATGGACATGTCCTGAAGGAAGAACTGGTCCGGCTGAAACTGTCCTTGCTCGAATGAATCGTCCAAGAAGTTATCCATTGAGCCTAACTGGAAATCGAGGGCCTTCCCCCAATCGTCCCATTTCGCCTCGCTCTGCACTTCCTTCTCGTGCCCCAAGTCCGGGAACCCCACGTGCCCCGAGGAGCTAGAATCCGTGTGCTGCTTCGGCATCGACTCCGATGAGTCCATGTACATGTGATCCGTAGTCATTGGCGAATGCCCATATTGGGGAGGTGTGTACGGGTTGATCGCCGCCGGCATAAGAATCTGCGGCTTTGTCTCCATTTCCGGGAACTCTGCCTGGTTATTTTGGGTGGAGGGGAAATGCTTCTCTATGGTGCCCTTCTTGTTGTATATTCGGCATAGAACCCAATCATCAAGCTGTCATAAACAGCAAGGATCGATGTTATTCATTGATTTTGGTTTGCTAACTCAACAAATTACATGTCCTGTAACACCAAAAACAAGGACAAGAAGGGAAATTAAGAGTAATTACCCTCGAGTTGTTCTTCTTCTTGCCAGCAGATCGATCGACATTGGCGAGGCGATACTCGTGCATGATCCAATTGGTCTTCACTCCTCTCGGAGCTTTCCCCGCGTAGAACACTAGCGCCTTTTTTATGCCAAGTGTCTTCGGCCTGCCAATCGGCTTATCGGCCCCGGTCGCCTTCCAATACCCAGTTCCGGCTGCCCGGTTCGGACGTGATCCGTTGGGGTACTTGCGGTCCCTCGGAGAAAAGAAGTACCATTCTTTTTCGCCGTACAGAGCCATTTCTGCAAGTCGAAGCCAAACTTCATCAGAAATCAAGAAAGATAAACCAAAATGAACGCAAGCAGAAACAGAGAGTATCGACTCTTGAGGAACAGAGGAAGCGTGTCAAAGTACCTGGAAGGTCCCAAGGATCGAACTTGTAGAGATCGATCTCGGCAATGATGGGGGCGGAGACGGGGTGAGAAGCGCACTTGGGAATCAAGTAATGGTTCACTAACTCGTCGTCCGTGGGGTGGAACCTGAACCCTGCTGGCAACTCCAATTGAGCCTTCTTCATCTCCTCTCTCTCTCTGCTCAACTCTGTCCCTGTTCTTCTGCAACTCTGCTTTTTTCCTTCCAAGCTTTGATCTTTGTTGAATCAACGCAGAGACATGAGACGACCAAGGGGTTTTATATGCATAAATTTCATTCCTTCTTTCTTATTTTTTCTTTAATTTTGTTTGGCGTTTGACCGGCGGTAGGGGGGGGGTTGGATTTCAGACACGTGGGGTACAGAGATCCCGCAGGACGACAGGTCGGCGTGTACCTGGATCGAAAAGAGAGGGAGGAGGGCAAGAAAGGGCAACCGCCTGAAGCTTCCTCAGCAACAAATGGCGACGGCCGTCGCGCGACTGTTGAGTCGACTGTGCAATCAGAGGTCGACACGTGTGGGAGGCCTGGTGGTTTCGTCATGGCGTCCGTCAGCTAATTTGTCTTTACTCCACGAATGGCAGGCACAGCAATTAGATGATCTCTTCAGACGCCTTGACCGTTGGTCTCCGTGCCCTTTCGTCCCTTCATTCAGAGAGTCAAAACCCTTCGCCCTATCCTTTGGCGAAAATATCGGGCAGCCGTGTCATACACCCACGATAAAAACCTGAGAGAAATATGTTACATCTCATAATAATACGGTCTTAATCTCCACTTTCCAAGCGATTGGGTTTTAATTTCTAGACCATATCAATTTTGCATTTGAAAGTTTTCGGATCCCATCCATAAGATTTTTAAAATGGCGAACAGAGGGCATATCAAAAAATACACCCATCTTCTCGTTTACTCAATCGCAAGGCTCGAAATAAAATCACATTTACTTTCAATCGACCGTTAGCGATGATTGCAAGTGTCATGACGAAAATGTGAAGGAGATGACCGTGGCTTAGTAATTAATTTCGTCTTTTCGGCCAATCATCTCACTTTCACTTAGGTCTGTGCCAAATCGGCTATATGAGCTGCCTCGATAGGCAGCAAAGAAGTCAAAGAAGGTAGATATTCTAGTCTGACGTCCGAATTAGCTGGGGATGGTTTGATAACTTTTGGCCGCTATACTCTGAAGGTCCAACGACGCCAAAATCTGACCCAAAAAAAAAAGGACGCCGGAAAGAATGACATATTATTAGTTGAAGTTTAAGCTATGAAAGTATCAAATCACTCTTTGCTATTACCACATAAATGGCACGATCACTGCTCGCCTTGAGAGTAGTTGTTTAGGCTCCAATTTTTTTAACGAAAATTGACGAAAGGTTATTTTCTAATAGCATAATTTTATTTTTTGGTATTTGATTCAACATCAACATCAACAACGCTTTTATCCTAAATTAATTGGGGTCGGCGATCGATGAATCCCAAATATTAAAAAAAAAGCAAAATCAATCGAGAGGAAAAAAATAAAAATATGTAAAAATAAATGAACAAAGATATATATATATATATATATATATATATATACACACACACACACACACACACATAATACCCCTCCACAATACTAATAGAATCTGATCAAACAAATCCAAAAATAAAAATAAAAAACAAAAACAAAAACAAAAAACGATGCCGAAAAGAATGACATATTAACAGTTGAAGTAAATTTTTAGCTATGAAAGTATCAAATCACTCTTGCTATTACCATGGTGCGATGACTACTCACTTTGAGAGTAGTTCTTTAAGGCTTCGTTTGTTTCACGAAAATTGACCAGGAATGTTATTTTTCAAAGGCGTGTTTATTTTTTGATATTTGATTGAGACCTGAAAATCGATATTCAAATTTTTCTGTTGTTTGGTGTGGAATGGATTTTCCTCTATGCACTTGTTTTAAATTTTTTTTGTACTTTTTCTGTTCTTTTTCTCTCTTTTTTTTTCCTGAAAAGAAAGTTAAATTTTTTATTTCATTTTTCATTTCTTTTCCTTTTTCCTTTTTCTTTGGCCGGTCGCACAAGTCCGACGTGTTTGAAACATATACAAGTTATCGATTCCTCGATTGTTTATGTGGCCTGTATTTTTCTTCATCTTCTATTGAAGGAATATTCCTTTTACCAAATTTATTAGTCGGTTATAAATATTGAAAATAAGCTCATGCAAATTCAACAAAATATAAATAAAAGTCATTTCTTGTAATCCGCTCAATTAAGGAGATTTTCTCCTGTCAGGTTTGGAGGAAACTGTGGTTTTCTTGATGATCAATGTTGTCACCATGAAAGACGTACTTAGTTGACGATGTGCTTAATTATGCCAAAAAAAACCTACAAGCAGAGCGATTGTTGGCCTAATATCCATAGATTCTTAAATATTTCCATGTTGGGCCATTCATCCGAACTTTCAGCTCGAGTTTTAATTATCCGGTCAATAAGATTAGGAGAGAATGTTTTATTGTGATATTAGTTCATTATTATCTTTCTTTATCATGATTAATTGGCCGTTATCAGATATCGCAACTCATACTCATCAAACACGCACACACATAGATCGAGGGGGATAATTACCAAAAAAATCCATCAACTTATTATACGGATGTCAATTTAATCGTAAACCTTTTGAAAATTTTCAAATGTCGTCTTTATTACCAATTCTTGATTTAAAATTGTTGGCATGGACACCGACTATCTCACATGGCATGGTTGATTCTAAAGTGAATATTTTTACAGCTTTCTCAAATTTTTTTTCTGATTATTTTCCTTTTTGTTTTGATTGTGGCTAGTGAGGGCTCGCCACCATTTAATGTTCCCAACAAGGGCATCACGGCCCTATACCAAAGTCCTCACTGGCCATTTCTAGCAAAAAAAAAAAAAGTCCTCACCGGCCATAGCAACGGCCGATGAGCCCTCATCCTAATCTGGCTAGGCCCTCGCCCATGGCTAGTGGTTTTTTTTTTTTTTTTCGGGTAAGGTGTGGCTAGTGGGTTGTTGACAACCTCCACTGCCAAGATTGCAGGCCGATGGAGGGAAATAACAAAAAATAAATGAAAAAAAGAAAAAATCAACAAAAATAATAAAATTATAATAATTATTAAGAATTTGTAGAAATTGTTTGCAACAATACTAGCCATGCTATGTAGGATGACTGATATCTACGTCATCAATCTTTGGTCAAAATTAGCCCGAAGAACTATATTGATAAACCGTCGAAATGCTTAGAATTATATTGGACAAGCTAGAAAGTTTAGGATTTGATTGCTATGGGTACAACATATTTAAGACTGTTTTTATCCACATGGCATAAGGCAGAAAGCATCAATCCCTCCTTAATTTCAGTAAAATTGACAGACCAAAGGTTATTGGCAATTGCAATTTCAGGTCATAATGCTTTTGGGAGAGAGAGCTAAAACAAGTAATTAAGAGGACCTCTCAACGACATTGAAATGATTATTTGACGCATCCGTAATTGGGCTTCGTCAAAAACTCAAAGAGACACTTAATCAGGTGGAGAAGACAATGAGTTGTTTTCTTGGGGCTTAACAATAATTAAAGACGTTTGGCAGAAAATAATAATAATATATAACTAAGCATGATCCAAGGCGGCTTTTATATAATCAAGAAATGCATCATTTTATCAAATCAATCAATACCAAACATATCCAATGAGGGGGAGCAGATGAGAAGAAAGTGTGGTGTACAAGCTTCTGGTTTGACCAGTTGTTTGTCAACGCTAGAGACATATAAAGGAAGTCATTGTCTGGTTAGGACACGGCGGTTGGGGTGCGTGACGCATTCCATGAGATAAGCATACAGAGAGGATAAAC